>CM032330.1:7199555-7664555 GCA_019022515.1 Quercus aquifolioides | reverse complement strand
CTAAGCAACTACAAAGAAAATAAAATACAACTTCAATAAACACATTTTTTCTAAGCAATTACTAGGAAAAAAAAAAAAAAAAAACTTCATTAAACATATCTTCTATATGTTAATAGCATCACATCAATGTTTGAGTAGAAGGTACTCAAACCTGTACATATAAAAAACCAACATATTTGAGTAGCTTCATAAACCAACTACAAAAACTATCCAAAAAGCTGCTGCAAAGTGTGCAAACAATTGTCCAAATTGTCCTACAAACTAGAATATATCAAATTTGAATTGTTGCTAAGAGCCTTAAATTTAGCCTTGCTAATTTCAGGATGGCATTGACTTCAATCGATCATTGAAAACTTCAAAGCCTTTCCTTGATGACAAAGGAGCAACATTTGGTACATGACGCTTGGATACCACTTGCACTTGACTTCATGAACAACTATACCTTATATTTAGACCTTTTTTAACAAATGGGCTGCGTTGCTGCACCGAAAAATTCTCTAGTGCCTGGCTTTTCTTAAGAGGCCACAAGTCAGCTCCCGCAGTAAGACAAATTCTATTAAAATAGCTTTGCCCCAAAAAATTATCTAATTCCATAGATTCAAATGAATAAAAGATTTTATATTCAAGGCCCAAATCTCATGTAATAACAATTATTAGAATGTTATACAATATTTGCAGAGTTGATCACCAAAACCAAGTTGATGGAAACCAAAAATAATATTAAATATTTTGTATATAGTAGTGCAGAAGAATTTACAATTCATCACTCTTCAGTATGGAAGAGGACTAATCCGAACCTATTGTTAAGTAGCAAAGTCAATATTCTGCTACATGAACAGTGCAAACATTTATTCATTAAGTTGCATTTTCTCAAATACCTCATTTGCAGAATTATCAAACACATGAACACAAGAAAAAAAAAAGAAAAAAAATGTTATGCTCTCACAAAGTCCTCATTCAAGCCAAGGTTCAATATAGACTTTCCACTTTGCCCTTTTCTAAACCCCCTTCCCATAGCTCCACAAAAACCACATAGCTAAAACAATACCACCACAAATGACACCATCCACCCAAAGTGTGAGCGTAAGCCAATAGAGAATTAAAAGCAATCAACAAGCAGTTTCACAAATGCTTTATAGACAATATTTCAACTTTTCAAGAGATCAGTCAAACCTTATGTAGGGTCCGGGTTCGAACGCTATCAACGTTGGATGAGTGGATTCAAACCCAGTGAGCCCAATACAATAAATTTATAGAGCGTGGGTTGGAGAACTAGGCCTTAGTGAGGATTATCACGACTAGGCATGGTTACAAGTGGACTAAAGTGTGAAAATCTGTCTTCGGCCTTCCTCTTCAGGGATGGTAACTCCTGCTTCTTCCACTCTTTGCTGCGAAGGCTTTTCTTCCTCCCCCACCTTTCTTTGGAGGTCCCCTACATTATATATCCTCCCTACCCCTGATCTTGGCCCTCCACTTGTCGACCGTACAGGTCACTACTCGAGTGCCTGTCCCATTAGCAGCCTTTCCTTAACATTCTGGGGGCTGAAGCAACCAAGGTAGCACTGTTCAAGGGTCTTTTCCTCATTAATGCGGCCAGAACGTTAGTGGTGGTCATTTAATGCGGAGGTGACAGTTCCTCCCTGAATTGCTCCTTCATCATGCTTCTGCGGCTGTCACACTGTACCGGTTCTTTCTCTTGAGATGCTCTGGGAGACTCCCCTTGATGGTGTGTTGCCTCCACCTTCTATGGCCTCGGCTTCCCGAGGACAGAATCGTCCTCGGCAATACTTCTTTGGCAACTGGGCTTCTTACTTTCATCCTCGGATCTTCAACACCTCCTCGGCGTGGGCCTTTGGGAATACCTCCTCGGCATGGGCCTTCGGGAATACCTCCTCGGTGTGGGCCTTAGGGAATACCTCCTCGGCATGGGCCTTCGAGAATACCTCATCGGCGTGGGCCTTAGGGCCTGGTACGAAGTGGGCCGGGACTGTCTGACTGATTGGCCCTACAATAACCCCTTAAAATCTTGCTGTCCACATCCTCGGGCGAAAAGGAGGATTTTGACATCCTCGGGCCTATTCCGTGTCTAGTCGAGTCTTATCATCCACCAGCGCTGGGGTCTTTTCATCTGCCCAAGGCGCGTTATTGGCGCTTCGGTGCGCGTAACGTGTTCTTCATTAAATTCAGGCGGCTCCGTGCTCCCCACGTCCAACGGGGCAATGGTGATCCAACGGTAGGGATTCGCCTCACATTTATGGGCGGGAAATCCCACGCGGCTCCTCGATTTGATAAATACCCACACGAGCTGCTCCCTCCTTTTCTTTTGCAATCAAGAGCTCTTGCACGTGTGTATCCTGAGTCCAGCCAAGTCTCCAACTACACTTCCAACACAAAAAGCCTGTCCGAGGATCCTCTCCTCATTTCTGTAAGTCACTCTATCCCTCTTTGAGCTTTCTTCCTCCTTACTCCTCCTTCTCTTTCACTTGCTCTTTCTTAGGTCTCTTAGGCGTCACTTAGGATGGGTAGATTTAAGAAGTTAGTCTACACTAAGGAAGCGATAGAGAAATTCATCGCCAATTATGAGATACTAGCTAACATGGGCTTAAGGTATTGTGAGGAAGGGGAGTGGCTCCTTCGGAGGAGGGAAGGCGAGGTGGTGATTCCCATCATCGCCTTCCTAGAAGGTGGCATGAGGATTCCATAGGGCCGGTGATGAGGGACTATCTTACGTACTTCCGGCTAACCCCCACCCAGTGCGCCACCAACGTCTTTAGGATTCTGGGCTATGTGGACGCCTTGAATGAGAAGATAGGGCTAAGGTTGACCCATCACGACGTAAACTAGTGCTACAACCTTCAGCACCTAACAGGCAAGTCGTACTACATGAAGACAAGGGAGGATAGGGTCCGGCTTATCCAGTGCCTCCCTGAGTCCAGCAAGGGGCTGAACAAGGATTTCCTCATCGTGTCCGAAGAGTGGCACGATGGCCTTCATTGCCCGACGACGGAGGGGACGCCAGGTGGGATAGTGGGAGTAGGAGGGGGGGTTCAATTTTCTATTGTTGATGCAATTTGAACCGTTTGGTTACTAACACGAACGTGTTCTCCTTCTGCAGATCCGCACGCCCACGAGCGTCACTTTAACCTGGTCAACAGGGAGGATTTACAGAAAGTGCTAAGGGCGGAGATTTTCGTGAACGAAGCCAACAATCAAGTTAGAGCTGCTCACAAGATCCTGGGGTACACTCCGATCCAAAAATCGTCTGCGACTCTGAAGTACGTGATCCAAGCAAAAGATCCTCGACTGCAGCAAATTACTGTAGCCGAGCACAGGTTCCTATTCCCCGAGGAGCCCCCTACTCCAGAAGGTGTTACATCAGCAGGCCCCTCCTCCTCCCACAGATCTGCCGAGGCCAGAGAAGAGAATCTAGAGAGGGAAGAGGAAGTTGCAGATTTTGGCCCTGCCGAGGACGAGTTTGACGTTTTTGATCAAGTCCATCAGTCCGGGGATCCTCCTAGAGACTTGGGCGATCCTCGTTTGACCGAAGCGGACTTCTTAGCGTCAGAAACCTCCCCTCGGCCTGAGATGGGTTACAAGAGGAAGTCCCACCCCAGTCTACTGGACCTGATCGAAGGCCAACCGGGGAAGTCCCAGCCAAAGCTTCCCCCTCCTCCTCCCAAGACTCAGCCTGCCCAGACCAGGTCGGCCTCTGCCCAGTCTAGGCTTCCTCCTCCTCCGCCTCAGACGAGTCTGCCGTCTAGGCCCGAGCCCACTGATCCCAAGCAGAAGAAGGACAAGGGCAAAAGGCCTATGGGGGACAAGTCAGTGTCCTCGCAGGATGGGGACGACACTCGGCGGCCCTCAAAGCAGATAAAGATAGGCCCTCAAGGCCAAGATAGGCAGGTCGCTGCCCAGCCCGAGGCTCAGGCCTGGCTTCCCGCCCCAATGCTCCATGGGGAGCCTTTGAGGGATGACTCCTCCCTCAGGGATTTTAGGGAGGGCGAAGGTGCGCATGTGGCCGACGCACTGGAGAGGTGCCTGTTGCTTCCTGCGGATATGGCTGAGCTGGAGACTTTGAGGAGCAAGCAGGTCTTCCTCAGCCTTAAGCGATACCTGGGAATGGTAAGACCCCCAGTACTTATGATTTTTCTGACTTCAATTTTTCTTCCTTTTTCTGAGTTTGGCTTATTATGCATTCGTTTTGTTTGGCAGGCCGTCCAAGCCACCTTTAGGTTGGAGGCAGCGGCCAACGACCAGGGAAGGGCCCTCGATGTGGAGCGCGAGAAGCGTTTAGAGGCCACTCGGACCCTCAGGACTTCCGAGGCTAACCTCGCTATGGCCAGGGAGGAGCTAAAGGCGATGACCCAGGCTCAAGACAGTGCAGAGTCAGGCCTTGCTGGTGCCCAGAAGCAGGCCCGAGATCAGACGAGGCGTCTGGCTGATGCAGAGGAGCAACTGTCGATCGCCAAGGAGCTGGTTGCAAACCTGACAAAGAAGGCGGCTGCTACTGAGGAGGCCAAAAATGCGGCTGAATGGGCCAAGGATGAAGCTGTGAGGGCTAAGGCTGAGTCAGATTTCGGTAGGGAGGAGGCTCTGGCTTCTAAGGAGGAAGCCGAGGAGGCTGCTTACGCCACGGGGATAGCCGAGACGGAAGCTGCCTACAAAGCCCAAGTCCCTGGGGTATGTAGGCGCTACTATTCCCAGGTTTAGGGTGAGGCCCTTAAACAAGCCGAGGTCGAGGCCTCATCTGACCTGTGGAAGGCGGAGAGCGTGTACTGATAGCTCCGAGGCTGAGGAGGTTGTTGAGGAAGTTGGGGCTACTCTAGGTGAGGGAGCCTCGGTTGTTGGACTTGCCGGCGAGCCTGTCGGAGGGGGTGATCCTCCCGGGGTAGTTGGATCAAGGGAAGGCCCCAACGAGGAGGCGCCCCAAGAGGTTGCAAACCCTTCCTCCGATGCCCAGGTCTCCTCCGCCGAGGAGGCAGCTATCCCTGCCGTGCCTCTGCAGGCTATCCCTCTAAGTCAGAGCTCAGAGGACCTTAAGGCTGCCACGAACCAGCCACCCACTGGAGGGGGAGGTTAAGCGGGAGGAATAGGCTCCTTGGCGCCTCTATCACACCGTGTTTTGCGCACTGCAAGGACACGTCTGCCTTGTTTCTGCTTCTGTTTTGCTGATTGTTTTGTTTTTGTTTTTTTTTTTTTTTTTTTTTTACATTGTAATGTGACTCCTGCCATGTAACTTCTATGGACTTAATGCAATGCAAGTTTTATTTCTCTTTTTATTTGTTCTGGCTATTTATTCATTTGCACATTATCCACTCTCTTTTTTTCTTTTACTTGTATAATCTTAACTCCAATCGTATCTCGGCCAATCACGGCGATAATTGTAATAACGTGAGGGCGTGTATGCTTAGGCAGACCCGTTATGCCCCAAGGACTAGGTAGGATTCTGGTTCTTCCTAGCACAGGTCCCCTTTGAGGTGGTTAGTTTCCCCGTAGGCTTGAGTCCGAGGACCATGCAAGGCCTTGGTTCTGTCTAACACTTAGAATCTTCTTGAAGTAGTTAGTTTCCCCATAGGCTTGAGTCCGAGGACCATGCAAGGCCTTGGTTCTATCTAACACCTGAAATCTTCTTGAAGTAGTTAGCTTCCCCATAGGCTTGAGTCCGAGGACCATGCAAGGCCTTGGTTCTGTCTAACACTTGGAATCTTTTGAAGTGGTTAGTTTCCCCATAGGCTTGAGTCCGAGGACCATGCAAGGCCTTGGTTCTGTCTAACACTCGGAATCTTTTTGAAGTAGTTAGTTTCTCCATAGACTTAAGTCCGAGGACCATGCAAGGCCTTGATTCTGTCTAACACTTAGAATCTTTCCCCATAGGCTTGAGTCCAAGGACCATGCAATGCCTTGGTTCTGTCTACCACTTAGAATCTTTTTGAAGTAGTTAGTTTCCCCATAGGCTTGAGTCCGAGGACCATGCAAGGCCTTGGTTCTGTCTAACACTCGGAATCTTTTTGAGGATAGTTAGTTTTCCCATAGGCTTGAGTCCGAGGACCATGCAAGGCCTTAGTTCTGTCTAACACTTAGAATCTTTTTGAAGTAGTTAGTTTCCCCATAGGCTTGAGTCCGAGGACCATGCAAGGCCTTGGTTCTGTCTAACACTTGGAATGGCCGTCAAAACGCGAGATACATAACCATGATAGACTTAGAATCGGAATCAAAAGAACTTTTTCATTAATAATAATATCTTTTCAGATTATTTACATTCCATGGACGAGGTACAGGTTTCTCATCTAAATCTTCTAAGCAGTATGCACCTATCCCCGCTACCGAGGTAATTCGATAGGGGCCCTCCCAATTGGGTCCCAGCTTCCCCCAGGAGGGGCTCTTGGCGGCGCCCACCACTTTCCTCAACACTAGGTCGCCTGGTGCTAACGGTCTTAACTTCACATTGGAATCGTACCCCTGTTTGAGCTTCGATGGTAATAGGCCAGCTGGATCATCGCTTTCTCCCTCCGTTCCTCGATTAGGTCTAGGCTTTCCCCTAGCAACTTGCCATTGCCGCCCTGGGTAAAGGAGCTCGTCCTCAGCGTAGGGAAGTTGGCCTCCAAAGGGATAACCGCCTTAGCCCCATAAGTCATGGCGAAGGGCGTCTCCCCCGTTGACCTCCGCGGCGTGGTCCGGTAGGTCCACAGGACATGAGGCAGCTCTTCCACCCATCTCCCCTTGGCATCGTCTAATCTCTTCTTAAGCCCATTGACTATGACCTTATTGACAGCCTCGGCTTATCCATTTCCCTGGGGGTAGGCTGGAGTTGAGTACCGATTTGTGATTCCCAGTTCGCAGCAGTACCTCCTGAAGGCCTTGCTGTCAAATTAGAGCCCGTTGTCCGAAATTAGGGTGCGAGGGACCCCGAAACGTGTAATGATGTTTCTCCAGATGAACTTCTTAGCATCCACATCCCTAATGTTTGCCAAGGGCTCAGCTTCGACCCATTTAGTGAAATAATCCGTGGCGAGCAGCAGATATCTTTTATTTCCTAGCGCCTTGGAGAAAGGTCCCATAATGTCCAAGCCCCATTGGGCAAAGGGCCATGGGCTGGACAGCGGGTTGAGGACCCCTCCTAACTGATGGATGTTTGGGGAGAACCTCTGACATTGATCACACCTCTTAACATACTCCAGAGTCTCCCTCTGCATCCTCGTCCACCAATATCCCTGGGTGATGGCTCGGTGTGATAGAGATCTACCCCCTGTGTGGCTACCACATATCCCTTCGTGCAGCTCCTCAAGCAATAATTCCGAAGCCTCAAGGTGGATGCACAACAAGTATGGCCCGGAATAAGAGCGTCTGTATAGTTTGTGATCCTCGGACAGCCAGAACTGAGGAGCGTTTCTTCGTACTTTCTCGGATTCTGACTTGTCTTCGGGCAGGACATCGTCTTTGAGGAATCTCACTATGGGGTCCATCCAGCTGGGGCCCGCCCTAACCAACTGCAAGCGTTTGACCTGGCTCAAGTATTCTTGCATCCTCACGTCTCTTGCCTCCAACTCTCTGTTGACCTAGCCCACCTCTAACCGAGAGTCCGAGAACACTTCTATTTCTTTCCCTCCCATTTTATGCACCATGACTATCCCCTGAAGCAACGCTTCATATTCGGCTTCATTGTTCGTGGCTGAGAACCTGAGCCTCAGGGATTTTTCTATGACAGACTTTTCGGGGGACAATAGGACTAGCCCCACTCCGGATCCTCTCTGGTTCGCAGCGCCATCAACATGCATCTTCCAGCACAGGGGCCTTGGAACAGAGACTGCCCCAACCGATTTTCCATCCATGTCCCCTTTCTCGGCTACCTCTTCCACTATCGGTTCGGCAAATTCAGCCACCAAGTCAGCCAGGACCTGCCCCTTTACGGAGGTCTGAGGCGTGTACTTAATGTCAAAGGCCCCCAAAATTGTATTCCATTTGGCGATCCTTCCCATGTAATCGCAGCCCGAAGTACCGACTTCAAGGGTAGTTGGGTTAGAACAACCACCGTGTGAGCCTGGAAATAATGGGGCAGCTTTCGCGTAGCGTGGACAACGGCAAGTATGGCTTTCTCCAAGGGCAAGTACTTGACCTCAGCTTCTTGCAGTGACTTGCTAATGCAATAGACTGGTTTTTGGACGCCATTGTCGTCTCGTATCAGTACCAAGCTCACCGCGTGGAGCGCCATAGCAATGTATGCGAATAGGACCTCATCGGCCTCCGGATTGGACATGATGAGTGGCCGAGCTAGGTACTCCTTGAGTTGCTGGAAGGCCCCGACACACTCTTCGGACCACTCGAATCCTTTCCACTTGTTAATCAGGAGATAAAAGGGCCTGCACCTGTCAGCTGACCTGGAAATGAATCGATTTAGAGCCGCAATCATCCCCGTGAGCTTCTGGATCTCCTTGGGGTTTTACGGGGGCTTTAAATTATGGATAGCCCTGATTTGGTCGGGATCAACCTCGATCCCCCAATGGGTAATGAGGTAGCCTAAGAACTTCCAGATCCCACGCCGAACGAGCACTTGGAAGCGTTTAGACATAGCCTGTGCCTTCTCAGGACGTCGAATATACAGCCGAGGTTGGCCAAATGCCCGGACACCAGTTCGCTCTTCACCACCATATCATCAACATAGATCTCGATGTTTTTGCCTAACAATAGCTCGAACATTCTCGTCATCATCCTCTGATAAGTAGATCCAGCGTTTTTCAGGCCAAATGGCATGACCTTGTAGTGATAGTTCCTGATGGGCGTCACGAAGGCTGTCTTCTCTTGATCCTCCAAGGCTAGTCAGATCTGATGATAGCCTGAAAGGCATCTCATCTGAGGATGGCTTGCAGTCGCATCTACCAGCTGGTCTATCCGTGGCATTGGGAAGGCGTCCTTCGGGCATGCTTTATTCAGGTCCGTGAAGTCTACACAAACCCTCCATTTCCCACTTTTCTTTTTGACCACTACAGTGTTGGCCAACCATTCGGGGTAAAAAACTTCTTTGATAGCCCCTGCCCGCTTAAGCTTATTAACCTCTTCCCTGATTGCATCAACATGCTCTTTTGATGGGCGTCGGTGCTCTTTTGAGGAACTCAAGCAACTCCTCCTTCTCCTGGGGAGGCAGCTGGGCCCCGACCTGAAAGAACTTCTCCGAGTCGTCCTCGACGGCCACTTTTTCCAGGTCTTCACATTTTGCTTCCTCGGCGGCCGCATCAGTTGGCGCCACCGAGATCCTTGATTGCTATAAGCTCTCGGCCACGGCAGCCAAGGACTCTGCATCGTGCTGATGCGAGATGGCTGCCACCATACATCGCCTTGCTGTGGACTGGCAACCCCGGATCTCGAGGACTCGGTCCCCTGGCGGGAATTTTAGCTTCTGATGCAGTAAGGAGGCAACAGCCCCCAGGGTGTGGAGCCAGGGCCTGCCCATGATGGCCGTGTACGGGGAGTAGGTGTCCACAACGATAAAGTCCACTTCCACTACCTCTGGACCAGTTCGGATGGGCAACCTAATCATGCCCTTTGGAGTGACGAGCTTCCCATCGAAGCTCATTAAGGGAGAGCTGTAAGGTGTCAAATCCTCGAGCTTCAGTCCCAGTCCCTTATATAGGTCAGGGTACATAATCTCGGCTCCACTGCCATTGTCCACCATCACTCTTTTCACATCGTACTCGCCGATTCTGAGGGTGATAACCAAAGCATCTTCGTGGGGCTGGGTGGTCCTGTCCTTGTCTTCCTCAGAAAAGCTTAGGGTCGAGCGAAGGCCCTTCCTGGCCCTCTTCGGCCCTGACTGGGACTCCTTGGCGGGCACTTGGGTCATAAACAGCACTCGCGATGGGCGCATGCCTGTTCTTCCCGGCGTAGCCAGAATTACACTAATCGTGCCAGCAGGCTGCCCCATGGCGGTGTCCCTCTATGGCCCTTGGTAGGTCTGGCCCTAATGGCTGCTGGAATGGTGTAGGAGGTGTTTCAGCTTTCCCTCCCAGACTAGCTGGTCCAGGTAGTTCCAGAGGTTCCTGCAGTCCTCCGTGGCATGTCCGTGGTCCTGGTGATATTGGCAGTAACGGTTCTGATTGCGCTTCTCAGGGTCCCCTGCCATCTTATTCGGCCACTTGAAGTATGGTTCGTTCCTGATCCTTTCCAACACCTTATGTACTAGTTCTCGGAACACGGCGCTGACAGTCTGGGCATTGGTTGCCCCAGATCGTCCCACGAACTCCCTCCTCGGGCGAGCATTGTTGTACTGGTCCGACCTGGAATCCCTCCTCTCTTGAGGGATAACCTTCTCCTTCCCCTTGTCCTGCAGCAGATCTTCCTCTACCCGCTTGTATTTGTCGATCCGATCCATCAACTGCCGCACGCTAGCGACGGGCTTACCGGTTAAGGACTTCCTCAGGCCATGCCCTATTGGTAGTCCGTTCTTGAATGTATTGATGGCGACATCGTCGAACTTGCCGTCCAGCTCGTTGTAAATCTCCCAATACTTGTCCGAGTAAGCCTTGAGAGTCTCCCCGTCACTCATGGACAGGGATAGTAATGCGTTCATGGGCCGAGGAGGTCTGCTATTTGTAACAAAGCGGGAACCAAAGGCCTGGGTCAGCTGTTTGTACGAGTCTATGGAGTTCGTCTTCAAGCCATTGAACCACCTCATTGCCACAGGTCCCAAGCTGGATGGGAAGACTTTGCACATCAGTGCCTCGTTCCTAGAGTGCACAGCCATCCTCTGGTTGAATTGGCTCACATGCTCTACGGGGTCCGTTCTGCCGTTGTAGACGGTGAAGGTTGGCTGCTGGAACCGCCGAGGGAGCATCGCCTCATCTATACGACGTGTAAAAGGTGACTTTGAGAGCCGGTCCAGTGCCCTGTTCATGGCATCACTCCCTAAGCCCCTAGGGGTGGGGTTGTCACGTTTACGCCTCTAGTAGTGCTCATCCTCATGGGAGAAAGTTTCGCTCAGGGGTGTTCTCGACCTTTGCCTGTAGTCGTCGTCACTTTCGTCGTCAGAAGGTAAGTCAGGGCTGGGTTCGGATCGCCTTCGCCGTGCATGGCGCAGCTTTCTCTTTAAATCATCTATCTCTCGCTGCATGGCTACCTTATCGTCCTGCCTCTAGGATGCGTGACTCTTAACCTCTTGTGATCGTGCGGCCTGGCCATTATCGTGCCTCTGGGGCACGTGGCCGTCCCTACGGGTGTGGCTTCCTCTAGTTTGTGAGGTATGCACGCTTGCCTCTCGAAATCGTCCGTTCTCCTCGTTTTGGCCGTGCCCGGGGTCACCATAGTTATTCTGATGCTGGGATTTAGCCAGTTCATGCCGATGGAAGCTCCCTTGGTGAGGGCCTGATCCTGCCATGCCTAGCTGCGATCCTTACTAATGCACGAGTTCTTCCCACAGACGGCGCCAATTGTAGGGTCCAGGTTCGAACACTATCAACGTTGGATGAGTGGATTCAAACCCAGTGAGCCCAATACAATAAATTTATAGAGCGTGGGTTGGAGAACTAGGCCTTAATGAGGATTATCACGACTAGGCATGGTTACAAGTGGACTAAAGTGTGAAAATATGTCTTCGGCCTTCCTCTTCAGGGATGGTAACTCCTGCTTCTTCCACTCTTTGCTGTGAAGGCTTTTCTTCCTCCCCCACCTTTCTTTGGAGGTCCCCTACATTATATATCCTCCCTACCCCTGATCTTGGCCCTCCACTTGTCGACCGTACAGGTCACTACTCGAGTGCCTGTCCCATCAGCAGCCTTTCCTTAACATTCTGGGGGCTGTAGCAACCAAGGCAGCACTGTTCAGGGGTCTTTTCCTCATTAATGCGGCCAGAACGTTAGTGGTGGTCATTTAATGCGGAGGTGACAGTTCCTCCCTGAATTGCTCCTTCATCATGCTTCTGCGGCTGTCACGCTGTACCGGTTCTTTCTCTTGAGATGCTCTGGGAGACTCCCCTTGATGGTGTGTTGCCTCCACCTTCTATGGCCTCGGCTTCCCGAGGACAGAATCGTCCTCGGCAATACTTCTTTGGCAACTGGGCTTCTTACTTTCATCCTCGGATCTTCAACACCTCCTCGGCATGGGCCTTTGGGAATACCTCCTTGGCAGGGGCCTTCGGGAATACCTCCTCGGCATGGGCCTTAGGGAATACCTCCTCAACATGGGCCTTCGGGAATACGTCCTCAGCGTGGGCCTTAGGGCCTGGTACGAAGTGGGCCGGGACTGTCTGACTGATTGGCCCCACACCTTATATTACCACAGCCATAAAACAAATACCATCTCTAGTCCACAGCCAAGGAAAAAAAAAACTCAAATTGACCTTTCTATCGTCATCCATGAACGATTCTAAAGCCATAAAATTTTCCCAACTTATGCAAAATTATCATCATCTTTTACAAATTTCATTTCTATTATTGTTCATAGGTGACTATAATACTAAAAAACAAGGTGAAAGACTGGAAAAACACACACTCACACACACACATACAAACCTTGACGATAAGATCGATTTGCTTTTCAGAGTGAACGAAATCAAGGTAGTTATCCAGGGACATCCTTTCTCCTCGTGTTCACTTTCTGGATAATTTAAATGTTATCAACATTTTTATTTGACATGTGTTGTTCTTATTGGTTGGGTTAGTGACCTTGTAGTCCGAGACTAGGTAAGAATTTCCCCTAATAATAATGGATAGAAAAAGTATTGAATTTCTAATTACTTTTAAAAGAAAAGGGCTTTGACATGTTCTGATCTGTCTACATATGTGTCTTGAGTCTTGACCATGCACATTTAATTTAATTATTTATGCTATCAGCCTGTCTCACTCTTATCATCAACAGCAATTTGACCTAAAATTCTTCAAGTTCCATCACCTGTCCACAGGCATCTTTCAACACCATCAATCAGTTAAAACAAAAACAAATAACAAACCAGTTCAACTAAAAAGAAAAAGAAATCGAAACATTCTCCTAATGAATTGATAGCTAGCGTGTATAAAATGGAATTTGGTGACATTACAATATACAAAAATTATGTAATAAAAATCAAGACTGAGGCTTTAAGCGAGGATGTGAGATTACCTTAAAGAAAAATCGAAAAACAAATACAAAAACAAAAGCAAAGTGGTGACAAATGAGGTGAGAATGAATTGGTATGAATTCCGTATCCTTCCACACAGACGAACAATTTTTTTTTTTTTAGAGAGTTTTAACATATGGCATAGGCTTCCGATGATAGCTCTTTATAATTATCATATTAAGACACCAATCAATTTTTTGTGTAAGCAAAGATTGAATCTCAAATATCTTATTTAACCATTAAAAACTTTACTAGTTGAGCTAATTGAAACCCACTATAGACAAACAAATTAAGATCAAACTAATTCATCAAAATTCAGTCAAAAAAATTAAAGAAAAGAAAAATAAAGATGGCTGCCGTTGATCCATTTTCTTATGAAAGACCCACACAGGCAAGACCATCCTCTATATATCCTTCAGGAAATTAAGGGAGAAGATGGTTCCTGCCTTGTGGGCCTTCGATAATAGAGTGGAGAAATTGAGATGGGTGGGTGTGGGTGACAAGCTGAAGTACGCAAAGCCTATGTTGCACAGACACGGACACGGACACGGACACGGATACGGGGATACGGCAATTTTTGAAAAATAAGGACACGACACGGCGGGGACACGGCGGTTAAATAATTAATTATATTTTATATTTAGGCATATTTTATATATATATATATTTTTTGGTAAACATTTTATATATATTACCTTGTGTGTATATATATATATACACTTTTTTATATATATAAAAAAAACTCAAATAAAGTAAGCATATGATTTTCCCTATAAAATAAAGTAAATAGATTATTCTATCTGTTATTAAAATATAATTAGTAATGGACTTTTTGTAAATAAAAGAATCAAGTTGGGCAAAAGTTTCCTTCCACTAACTTTTCCCATTTCCCAACCCACTCACATGGCCTACACTATTTACTTCTCCTCTCACCTGGCCACCTTTTCTTCTTTTTCTCATTTCCAACATTCCCACTTCCCACGTCTCTTCAATCTTCAGTGGCTCAGGTTCTTCAGTCTCTTTTCTCCTCTTTTTTTCTCTTCTTCTTCTTCTGTATTTTCTCTCTCACACCGGCTCTGCTTCATGCCTTCATCTCGTTCTTTTTTTTCTTTGTTTTTTTTCCTTTCTTTTTCATCTCCTCTATAAAAGATCCAGTGGCAGTGATTTTTCTTTTTATTTTTTAAGAGGGAAAGAAGCCCAAAATGCGTGATTTCGGCCAAATTTTTCTCTTCAATCTGTGATTTTCTATTTTTTTTCTTCACTGCTGGCGTGTCGGACGCGTCGGAACCGCGTCAGAGCCGTGTCGGCGCCGCGTCGGCGCGTGTCGGAGAAACGAAAAAAAAAAAAAAAAGAGGACACTCGCCGGACACTGGAATCCGACGAGTCGTACCCGTTCCGGTGTCCGACACCGACACGACGCCAAAAATGGCGTGTCCGTGCAACCTAGCGCAAAGCCAAGTTGTATATTTATTGTAATTTCAACGAGTCCCATTTTGGTAATTTTGCTGGTAAAATGAAAAAATAAAAAGTTACCGAAATGAGAGTTGTGGAAGCCTAACATATTTGAATTTGAGCAACAAGTCTACATCTCTACTTAGTTTCTATTATTGGAAGTTAATTTTAATAAATCTACTATTAGATTTTTTTTTTTTTTAAATATTCTCCATACTTGCAAATTTTCAGAAATTAAAAAATTAATAGTTATGTCATCAATCAAATGTTTAAATTTCTAATTTTTGTAATATAAAATTATGCATAAAAAAATAAGTTTATGAATCGAATAGTAAATAACATGAAAATTGATGTGTATTAAGAACATAAAAAACATTTAATTCAATGATTAGATTTTTCAAATATGTAGCCTCATTAATTTCTTTAGTGGGAGTGACTTTTTTTTTTTTAATATCTTTATTTTTATCAAGAAAGCCATTTTTTTTTTTATTGGCTTTAGCTTGAATCCACTATTGAAATTACTTTTTTATCCATTGTAGGCGCAAGCGCCAGAGACGAGTAGTTTCCTCATGGAAAGTCCGCCTCAGCCAGGAATGGACCGGGTAGAGGGTGAAAATGGAGTTGCCACTTAGTTTAGATCCGGAAACCAAATTGGGCCTTTTGGGACACTTATTTACATGCATAGGTCTACATACTAGATTATGGGTCCAGAATTTGGATATAGCTTGGAAAGGTGTTAGGAACCCAAGATCACCCGGCTTGTGGGCCGACCTCTATTATATGTTGTTAGGTCATATTTAATTAAAGAGTTAATTAAGAGAGCTCTAATCCTTAACCTAAATATACATCATGCACTTAAATAAAAAAGACACACACAACATGTTAAAGATCACATCACAACTCATAAGGAAACAAATTAAACATATCAAACAAATTATATTAAACATGGAAAATAAATAAGCGCAAATAATTAAACTAAACAGAGTCAAATAGATCAAAAAAACATGTAAAAAAATAATTAATTAATAAATTTTTTTTTTTTTAAATCTGCTCAAATTTGAGTTCGGGATGCGTACGCATATTTAACCATGCATACGCATGTTCGAAAATATGCACGCACATACTTGAGTATGCGTACACATTTGTGGATGCCCCCAAAAAAGGAAAAAAAAAAGTTAGTTTAGGGCTTTTCTCCTATTTCTTCTGGTTTATCGCACATTAGTTCCTTGGTGATGTGACTCTTTTTGTGCTTTTTGATTCTAGGTTTAGGATGAGGTGTTCGTTTGTGAGAAGAAAAGAAAATGGAAAAACAAACAAACAAACATTACCTATCATGGACCAAGGGTTACCCATATGGGCCAACATACACCACTAATTTCACCTTTCATTTCCCATCAAATCTCACTTTATCAATACCTATTCAGCTGTTAATTAATTGTTGTTTGATTTTGAAAAAAAAAATGCAACATAAATGTTTGAAATTTTTCATGGGTTTTACTAAGGGCATATATTAGTAAACCTTTTAAGAATTTTTTTATTAAAAAAAAGTGATTAACATTTTTAAGAACTTTTTCAATTTCTTATAAAAAAAATTTAAATGGATAATTAATGTATATCAAAGTCATACATTAACCGAAAAATAATATTTTAATTCAATTTTATTTTTAAAGGTAACATTATAAGTGTACTTTGAAATAGAATAGTTCATCTCAAACTCCCCTTCAGTCATAACCAATATTTGGCATCTCTATTAAGAATCATTTCACAATTTATTAGTGTGTATATAAGATTTTTCTTATATGTGTGTGTGTGTGTGGGCGACAAGGACCTGGCGTAAGTGCAAGTACTTGGGCCCTCAACTTATTTGTATTGGGCTGAATCTCAATCTTACTTACAAGGCTCCAACCTAGACCTAGTTACCTTCCCTCCAACTCCTAACTCTAACCCTTAATTTCCTAATTCCCCCCTCTGTTTTCCCGTAGCTCTCTTATGATCTTTCTCACCAATTTTTGCCAACCCCCAGAACTATGGCCTAGACCTCCTTTTATACCCCTCTGTGAGTGGGGTGGCCATCATTTTTATTCCCACTTACTCATGTATTCCCACACTCTCAGAATCCTAAGGGATCCTGATGAATTCAAAGAATTCCCTTGGAACTCGTTCCAAACGCCGGTTAAGGTTCGATAATGGATTCTTGTCATAATCGTTGGTTCTCAGTTACCAACCTCTTTCAGACCGCGTATAGAATTCCTTCATGACCATTTCAGATTCCCCACTCTAAATGGACCCCTCAGGTAGGGTTGTGCTGAACTCTCAATGCTCGGCTATTGGTCAAGTTAGATATGAGGAAGCCCGGGGCAGTCTTTCCATTGTATCCCAGACTCACTACATTCAATGGGCCTTTGGCTTTGTATCGGGCTTTGCTTGTATGGTTGACCCAGTCTATCAGGCCCACTTCACCCACAATATATATATATATATATAACTCTTCTCATTTATCTTTTAAACATAGTGATAATGGAAAAAATTGAGGGATAGAAACATGAAAGGAGGGGGGAAGTTTTTAGTTTTACACCATGTTTGTTTACTACAGATGATGAACAAGTAAAAGAATGAAAAATATATAAAATTTCTTTTGGTTGGTTGAGAGGAATAATAGGATGATATAAAATGTAATCTAAATTTACAATTATGTCTTTATTAGATAATAACTCATTTTTTTAGTAGCATATAAGAATTAAGAAGTAAAATCTTCCATTGTTATATAAGAAAAATCCATTAAATTGAAAATGATTACATCTTATAACCGTGAACAAATCACATTTATTAATTTACTTTTATTTTTATTTATCCATCCATTTTATAAATAAGAAAAAGTGTGAGTAATTAAATTCACATCATTTTAACTTATTTCTGATTTTATTCATTTAATATCACAAAAAATAATAATGTAAAGCTTAAAATGTTATGCACTTTTGTCTTAGTTCAAAATGTGTATTATGCACTTTTCTAAGACTTCAACTAGTCGATCAAGAACCGAGGGGAACTGAAAAATTAGGAAATAATCCACTAACATTTTGACCAATCAAGCTGGAATCAATCATTAGTCAAGACTCCCAATAATTCACTGCTTAACCATGTGATGGTGGACTACAGCAGTAGAACAAATACACATACTGTATAATAAAGGCAAATTAAAATATATTTTTGGTCCTTAGATTTTGGTGTTGAATTTCTTGGAATGTTTCATGTGGATCTTTACTAAATTGTATGATGTGAATAATGGAAGGCTAACATAGCTCATTTAAAGATGACATGGCTAATATAATAATAATAATAATAAATTGGAATATAAAACCTACATTTGCAAATTAATGAATAAAAAAAATACACATTAAGGGAAAAAAAATTTCATTCCCTAATTACATTACTAAAATAAAATAAAATAAAACTTAACATCACTTTATTTATTTTCTTTCACTTTCTTGGCAAGTAAACAACAAGCATGGTTGGTTACCAAGAAAGAGAAGGAATCATGTTAAAAGTTACAAGAGAAGGAATTATGTAAATAAAACTAAAAGTTAGCTGAAATAGTATAGTGAGACTTATGAATAGTACCCAAAAGTGTAATGAGACTTATGAGTAGTAGCAAAAATAAGCTGAATAGTAACAAAAATAAACTAATTAGTAAAAAAAAAAAACTGTCTTTTTCAACCAATACCAAACGCAACCTCACAGACACACCATCAACTCATCCCGAATGTGATGTCAAGATTCGGCTTTGAAAGAAAAGCAAAAGCAATGAGAAAGAAAGGTGGGTTTCTTTCTTGTTTCTTTTTTTTTTTTTTTTTAATCTAAAACCTTTTGCATCTTAATTCTATTTATCGTCTTCTCAAAATAATAATAATAATAATAATAATTCAATCTATCGTATTGGCCATGCACCTTCTTAGTCCATAAGTTATTCAATTCTCTAAATAATTACACATGTTTGAGTCCTAGAGAAGCTTATAGTGATTTTGATTAGGCTGAATCTTTCACACTCACAATTTAGTAATTAAAAGTTGGTTTTTATGTTATCAGATTCCTTTAAGATATTTGTTAATAAACCATTTTAGGAAAGGTTTGACACTATTTTCATTGGAAATATAAAAAACCATCAAATAATTAATTATTTTTTCTTTTTCCATAAAAAGTTGCTAAAAATATTTTCTAAATAACAAAATTTAGCTGCAAAATCAACCTTACTCAATATTTTTTTATTAGAGGTCAATAACAAATCTATCATTAGATTACATCTTCTTATAACCTCCAAACTTTCAAAATTTATAAAAAATTAAAGATCAATAGTTATGTTATCAATAAATTGTTTAAATTGTAAGTTTTTGTAATTTACAATTATACATAAAATATTAGCTTGTAGATTATATAGTAAATAATATCTGATTAACACAAAATTTAATATATATATTAAGAGCATAAAATACATGTAATTCAATGGTTAAATTTTCAAAATATATACTAATATTTATTTTACTGAGTAAGATTATAGTTTTAGGCTACAACCAATTTTGTAACTAAATTTTGTCATTTTCTAAACTAATGCCATTAGAATATCAGTTAACTTATAAAACCATGCATAAACTAGGCAAATCTTTTGAATTCCATGCTTTTTAAAAAGAATTTAAAATAAAATATATTGGGTCCCTCAAATTTTTGTCCTAGTCAAAGAATTTGTAAACTTTTATATGGGCCTTCCTTGATGAATATGAGTTTTAGACATTTGGCCCATTACAAGCAAACCATATTTAGCCCAAATTTGTACCTCGCCCGGTGAAATGTTAAAACTGATAGAACTCATTTTGTTTTGCTGAGCATTTTTAGTCTCTTCATTTGATTAATCAACTGACATTACTTTATTGCTTAGCTAAATAAATTTACATCAGGTTAATGAGCTTTGTTTAAGAAAAGGTATAAGCGTATAACTATAGTAACATAAAATTGACACTTCATAATTAAACAAAAATAGGATACAATATATTAAAAACCTTGTAATTCAATTTGTATGGTTGCCTAGCTCTTCCGTGAAAGATTTATTAAACGATTTACTTAATAATCATGTGATTCATAAGTGATAGGACCATTCGCATATATTATAAATTACAAGATTTATTAAAAAAACTTAAACCAATCACGTGATTATTAGGTAGATCATATTATTTCCGCTTTCTGTTTGGATGGAGTTTATTCTTCCAGATATTTTTAACACTTTATTAGCTGATTCACCAGCTCTTTAAATATAAGTTCATTGAAGGTTTCCTAAAAATAAAAATAAATAAAATTCAATAAATTTAGTTGATCTGGCCTAAAATGTTGAATGTTGGCCAAACCTTGGGACTATTATTTAGATGGGCTGGATTTTAGTACCTTGATTAGCCTATATAAATTTAGTTGATGTGGCCCAAAATGTCTTTTGGAGAAACATAATGCCAAGCTTCGAAAACGGTGCAAAATCAGCAAGTTATAGACTTCTGGAGAAATAAGCTTTTTTTTTCGTTCTTAATGGAAGCCACTGTTCCAACTTCCAACCTTTGTGCTATCGGACTGTGAAAGTAGTTATATACCATGAAAGAAATATTTGAATTCTAAATGACTTCGTTGAAAATAACAAGTATTATCAGTTAAACTACAAAGTTCTTAACTATGCTATTGAAAATTGATTCTAACTAATGCAAATTGAGCGTTTGGCAAGCTCCTTTCCCATGTAGTCAATCATGACATCCATCTATAAGTGATAACCTCTTTAAAGGAAGAAAGGTCATTAATGTTTGTTGGATGAATTAGGACCCATCAAAATTGCTTAAAAAGAAATGGGTTGCGTTAACGGGCACCTTACTTTTTTGACTTTTTTTTGCAGCATTTTGTTTTTTTTTTTTTTTTGCTGTTTTATGTCATTATTTTCAGCTTTATAACCTGTAGGGCTAGCTTCATGAAGAGAAAAAAAATATTAAAATATGTGGACTACTTTTATGTCTTTTTCTTTTATTTATCTAATTTTTTTTATTAATTGAAACTCACATTAAGGAAACCTTAACAAGTACCGTTAACATTTCTCAAAAATATCACATTGAATAGGAGAAAAATTGTAAAGCAAGTGATGCACATGAAAAACACAGAAAAAGCTATGGTGCGAGAGTGCAAGTATATGCATTTCCAACACATGTACTATGTGAAACAATGACCTATGGAAGTTTAGTAGTAAGTCAGGTCCGTCTCTAAGATAAAATTGTCACGTGAACACTCTAAGTGTATGTGAAACACATAAAGGGTATTTTTAGAGTAGGAAACAATGTATGCATGCAACCACAAGCAAGCACATGATCCAGACTAAGATGGTGTATGAGGGTGTGTGTGATGCCAAAACCTGAATGCAAATATAAGGAGTCTAGGTATAGATGGAATTCCCATGGATCTAGATATTGGGTGTTGGCTTTGATGTTGTAAAGAAAGGACTCAACGTATAAGAATGGTGGCAAAAGGCATTTGGTGTGTGCTGCTTGGGCATATCAAACACACACACAAAATGCTTGAATATAGAGACTCGACACAACGACAAAAGGAGGCTACTATGGACCATAGAAATCTGGCTCTAGTATCATATTAAATTTTTTTTAAAAACCAAAGAATAATTTTAAAAACTAGAGACCAAAAACAAGAATTTATTTGGTTCAGCTTGATAACCTACTCTCATAGAAAAAAGTGCCAAATAACTACATCTTTACTATATTGAATTATGTATTTCAATGAGTCTAACGTATAATACATATAGAAATGTATAGTGTGCTTTTGGATGTAGCTTTTTGCTGATTGTAGATTGCTTATTTGCTAAAAGTTAGTTAACATATAACTATTCCTTGAAAATGGGGTTTTAAAATATGTATATAAGAGTCTGTTTAAATACTGCTTATTACTGAAAACTGAAAATTAAAAATACTGTATCTTATTCTAAATTAGAAGGGAGGTGGGTGTAATAATAAAAAGCTCAGGAAAGTTTAGTGCAATTTACCCTTATATAAAAATATATATATATATATATATTGTAATATCTTGAAATATACTATGCTAATATATTCATCATTTTGGGAGACAAGTAGGATTGTTCATTTCTATTACATTAATTCTATATATCAGTTGTCCGATTCTGTTTAATTATGTGAGCACTAGTGCACTACGTAAGAGCCAAGTCTTTATTATTATTATTACAAAGTGGATGACAGCTAAGCTTGCCTAAACATTGGTTTGTCCGTCCATTGTCTGCAACAACTTGACCTTCATTGTGACAGTCAAGCAAAGAAGACATGCAAAAATGGCGAAAACGCAACGAGAGCGATAGAGAAGAAGAATAAGAAGAAATAGCGATGCAACCTCATGGTTTGACAGCATCCCAAGATGGTTGAAGCTTCAACAATGGTTGTATGTACCCAAGAAAAAAAAAATCTCTGACTAAACCTGTGATAGGGTGGTTTCACTGATATTCTTGCATAGGGAGGCTTTATGGGTTAAAAGAATCGTTTTGGCGAACGGTTCACAGTTAACCCAGTCGGACCGTACGGTCCGGCCCAGGTTTCAAAACCATGTTTACAAATTGTTCAAGGACTTCTTTAACACATTTTGGTTTGGAGGTTCAAGGGCTTTGATTCTAAAAGATTTTGTTTTTTTTTTTTTTTTTTTTTTTTTTTTCGGTCTGTTTGTTTGCTAAGAAACCCACGACAAATATCCATGGCTTCAAATCTGATAATTTCATGGGGGGTTCCTTGGTGGGAAGGATTAGATTCTGCAATGGTAAAGGTTAGGCTGATAGGCTATTTATCTATGGAGGAAGAGAGATTGCAGATATAAATAGAAAGAATAAAGCAGTGGGTGTTCTATTTCCAATAGGCAACAATTGAACATTTTGAAAAACCTATTGATCGGGAATAGGAAGAATCACCACTAATCAAGACAGATTTGAAGAAGGTCTGAATTAATGCTCAATTAGTTGAAAGAATAGCAAAATATTAATTACAAAAGGAAGGGATAATGTGTACTTAATATGGACTTTTTTTTTTTTTTTTTAGTATAGTGGCAATTGAACAAGTATGAAGGAGTGATTCAGTTAAATGAGGAGAGGAAGAGACCAAGGAGGGAAGAGAGAGAGTTTGGCGTTAGAAAGCTGAAGTTGTGAAGTTTTGAAATCGTGAAAGATAGGAAGGCAGTTAGAAAGCTGAAGTTGTGAAGTTTTGTGTAGGCTTGAAAGACCAAAAGACAGACGGGGGGTTAGAATTAAAGACTATTTAGCTTGGTTGGGGCTTTACGGTGGTTAGCATTAACCGTAATATATAAAGATTGGGCTTTAAAGTGGAGAGAAGGTTGAGAATAATTTCCTTTTAGTGGTATATTAAAATTATGGAAAAAAAAATTAGAAAAAAGAAGGATAACGATGTGGCTCAATGTGAGCGTAGCAACATTAAATGCTACGCTTCAGCTTTTAGTATTATATTGATATAGATTATTATTATTATTATTATTATTATTATTATTATTATTATTATTATTATTATTATATGTTAGTTTACACTTTACAGTGAGTATACAAAGGATATTGCAGATTCAAATTCTATTATTTAACTAATTAACTCACATACATTGATGCCCAGTTTTCACATAGGAGACACCATACTGTGTTGCATACTACAGCCAGGGTTAATGACTAGGCCTACTGCCAAGGCCCTTACGTAACTCATTTGGTTTTGAAACATTCACTCTATGAATATGTTAGAACCTCTCTTCAGTCGATGTGACACTTTTTTTCTTTTTCTTTTTTGGATAAGCCCCAATTTATCTCATATGATCAGTTTGCACAAGAAACACTTGAGTTTGGTCAAGGAGAACTTTGGTTTTGGGTATTGAACAATTGGAATTTTAAACAAAAGAAGAATTCATGGAATTATTTGTAAAGAAATATATTCCTCAAAGGAACAAATTATCTTCAGGAGTATTCTTCTTCTTCTTGTGTGTGTGTGTGTGTGTGTGGAGGAAATAGGAGGTCAGTGTTATGTCAAGGCAATAAACATTGCCTTTGAAACGAGAAAAGCAACTAATGAAGTGATTACTATGAGCAATACACAAAAAATTTGACAATATTTTCACACCAACTGACATTACTTTTTTACCTACCACTAACAATCTGCCACAGCTGCAAGTGTCAAATTTTTTGTCTCAATAACTATTGACTCTATAACATAAAGTGACCTCAACAAAAAGAATTTAATAAATATTTCGCCAATGGATTGGAGTGCTGTAGACTTACTGTGGCGACAATGTCTCCCTTGAAATAGCGAGATTGTCCAATACAAATATCTCATAACACACTAGCTGCAATTTATAACCAAAAGATTTTGTCCAAGGCAAAACTGTTGCCTTAATAAACCCAGCTCAGAGTAACAACCTAATTTCAGCAACATGAGTGTTCTTTTGACCTCAACTTTGATAAAATCATCCAATGCACCTGTGTATTACACCCTTCTCTCACATAATGATAGGTCTCACCTATAGGTTCTGTTAGATTCTAAAGATTTAGGATTTTATGTATTTAGAACTCTAATGTGTAATGTTGGCAAACCATGATCAAAACAATATGTTTAGTCTTGTTTAGGCTTGCTCAAAGTTGGGTCTTTTATGTAAAGTTGAAATCGAGTGACTGCAGAAGTATTAGTGACTTTCGGCCTGGTTCGATTGATCAGAAATTAGACTCAATTGATCGAAAGTCACTTATTAGCAAAATCAGCAAACGTAAAAAGGTTATAACTTATTCGTTTGAAGCCCAAATCGCGAGCCGTTTTTTCCAGCATTTAAAGGACGTCATAAGCTAACCCTAGAGAGGGTTTTTAGAGCTTTTTAGAGAGATTAGAGTGCCTCTTGTGCCTCTTTGGTATTTTAGGGTTTTGTACCCAAACCTCTCTAAGGTTGTTGCTCATATTGCTGTTTTGTGTAAATCTCTTATGAGATCTTTGAGGAGCTTTCCTTTACACAAAGTTTAGGGTTTTCAAGGTAGAGATTATCTACATTTTGATGATCAACAAGGTTGCTGCTATTGGAGCTTAAAGAATAATAAGCATGGGTGCTTGTACTTGATTGAAGAGTCCAAGAAAGAAGGAGTCTGTGGATTCGGAGCTTACACGTGGTCGTGTCAGTAAGTTCTGCTGGTGGGTAGCATTAGGAAGTCAAGCGGGGAGCTTGTAAGTCCTTTTGTATGAACTTCGATTCTTTCGCATAGTGGATTCAGGTTTACCTTGAGGATAGCTAGGTTAAATCCTCCCCAGGTTTTTACCGTGTGGTTTCCTGGGTCATCATATCATTGTGTCTTTTATATTTCCACTGCTTTACACTTTTGGTATGATTGTGTGTTTGTGATAACCTAGAATTGCTTAAATTGACTAAGTTAATCACTTGGCTAATTAACTAGGTTAATCTGGTTGTTTTAAGGGGTCTAAAACCGTTCAAGTGGTATCAGAGCAGGTAGCTCTTCTGTTGTAGATCTTTTGATCTTTGAGCTGATCCTTGACCCCTGTTGTCATGGATAATTTGAAGTGTCTTTCTGATCATGTTTCTGCTCATGCTTCTGCTGATTTTATTGATGCCTGTGATGCTTTGAATAAAAAGGACACTATTGTTTTGTTGATTTTTTTGATGCTTTTGAAACTCTTCATAAGGAATTATCTAAATCTTTGAAAATTTCTAAGAAATTCAAGGAAGAGTTAAAATTGGCTAATCTTGAAAAAGAGGATTTGATTGTGAGATTAGATGAGTCTAATAAAAAGAATAAATTTTTGAGAAATCAAATTTCCTCTCAAGATGAGAAGATGAAAAGCTTGGAACAAGAGTTAGTTGAGTCTCAAACTAAACTTGAAAATTTGACTAGTACCAAGCATGCTGTTGATAACAGAAGTGTTTTTGTTTCTCTTAAACCTAAAACTGAGAAAGTTTATATCCCTCCTTTTAAGAGGAATAACAAAGAAAAGGCTTATTTTGCTAGGTTAGATAAAGGTAAAAGTTCTGATATAGACGCTGAAGTTTCTACAGCTAAGTCTAAACCTATTGTTAGAGAGCATAATAAATTTTTTTTGTGCTTACCTGTCACCTTTGTGGTGTTGTTGGTCATATTAGACCAAATTGTTCTTTGTTGAGGCAAAAACCAAAATCTGAGACTAGATTTGCTGTTAGGAATACTGATGTTCCTAAATTTGTTCCTATTTGTCACTTTTGTGGTGTCTGTGGTCACATTCGTCCTAATTGTCATAAATTGAAATTTAAGTATTCTGTGTTTCAATCTAGGATATGTGATGATATTTCTCCTGCCATAAGTCCAAATAAATTGTTTTGTATTCTTTTGAAAAATTTGAGCTTGTTGGCTTGTGAAAGGAATTTGCAAGATTTCAGTCTGTCTCAGAAGATTTGTGCAATTCCTCAAATACACTCTGCTTCATATGGATTTTCACCTACAAAGCCGAAGACTCGTGCTAGATGGGTGAGAAAAAATTCTCCAAGGTGAGTGTTGCTAACTTGTCCTTGATTTAATTATTTCAATTATTTGTGGACATGTTTTGTTTTTGTTTTTGGTTGTTTTGTTTTTTAGGTTGTTTTTATTAAAAAAAAATCCAAAAACATTGAAAAATTTCAAAAAGACAAAAATATTTTATTTAGTGTCTTGTTTTATTGTTCTTGAGGATTACATGGGTGATGATATCTCTCTCTTGATTTAGAACATGCTTGACATTGTGGAGAAACTTGAATAATATGCTAAGCTATTTTTGATTTTGTGTGAGTATGTACTAGTTTGTACATGTACTCATGAGTTAATTAAGAAATTGATATTTCTTGTTTGTGTACCCTCTATAGGTTAGTTAAATACTATCATGCATTGCATTTGCATTGTTCATTTAGTATAATATGTGTTTTTTTGTTTTTGGTCATATATCTTTTAAAACCAAAAAGATTTTTGTGATTTGTATTTCACATCTTGGGTTTATAATCAAGGATTAGCCATATTATCTTTACATAACAAGTTTATGTACCTTGTTTAGCTTTGATGAGCTTATTTATTGCACTTTACTAGTTCAAACTTTGTAGTGCATGTTGTGTGAGAAAGATGTTTATGGTGTTTATCACTTTGTCTTGATCTTGAAGTCACATGTTATTTGACTGTCGAACTTGATCCTTTTGAGAAAGGCACAAATAACCATCTCACCACTGTTCACTAGCCAATCATGAACACCTTAGTGCATATCATAAGATTCTGTACTCGAGAAAGTGTAGCACATGCACAAAAAGAACATAAGGTGTAGCCTCGGTTTAATTGCTTAATGCTTAAAATTGGTGTGTACTATTTGGCTTGATGCCATTTCACATAATTAAAATTGGTGTGTACTATTAGGCTTGATGCCAATTCACATAACTAAAATATGTGTGTACATTATGAGGCAAAAATACAAGAAACTTACATGATTGCAAGCTTTTGTTCTAGGAGATGTGGGAGTTATAGGATGTAACTCTTTAGGTGATAATCTCTTTTAAATTCTGTGTGATGAATTTTGTAGACTTTGTGATTGATTTCTATTCACATATCACCTCACATATATCTCAAGTTTTTGCTAGTTGCACACACTACACAAGTTACTATTTACTAAACTTGGTACATTTTATTGTGTGTGATTTTGTTGTGGCCATCCAAGATTAAAAGTTCCTTGATTTTAATGCAAAATGTGTTTAATGTTTGCGCTTTGAGGACAAATTGATTGAAAATCTTGATTTTGGAAGATCTGGGTTGAATTCAAGTATTTTTGAAAAACTTTTCGTCTCATACTCATGCATTTTTTTTATAAAACAATGTGTTTCTGCATTAAAATGCTCTGTTTTCAAAAATCTGATTTTTTCAGACTTTCGATCAATCGAACCTGTTTTTCGATCAATTGAAATTGCGATTAAAATTTTTGGTTTGAGTCTGCCTGACTCGATTGATGTTTGATCGATCGAAACTGAAAAATTTTCAGTTTTTATCTTTTTGTCCAAAAATTTTTTCATGCATCATTTGTGTTTAGGATTCACATGCATTGCATTGTTTTTGTATCCATCTTGCAGTTTTGCAGTCATATCTCTCATTATTTTCAAACATAACATGCATACACTTTGCTACATTGGGTACTCAACTTGATCACAAAATTGATTGATTAATTTTTGAGCTATGTACTTTCTAGTATATGTTTTTTTTATGTGTGAAATGTAGAAAATATTTTTCTTAAGAGATATGATGGATAATCAATGTGCAAATCTTTTCTCTACTCATGCAACTGTTTATGGGTCACATAGTGCCAAGGTTGCTGCTATTGGAGCTTAAAGAATAACAAGCGTGGGTGCTTGTACTTGATTGAAGAGTCCAAGAAAGAAGGAGTCCGTGGATTCGGAGCTTGCACGTGATCGTGTCAGTAAGTTCCACTGGTGGGTAACATTAGGAAGTCAAGCGGGGAGCTTGTAAGTCCTTTTGTATGAACTTCGATTCTTTCGCATAGTGGATTCAGGTTTATCTTGAGGATAGCTAGGTCAAATCCTCCCCAGGTTTTTACCGTGTGGTTTCCTGGGTCATCATATCATTGTGTCTTTTATATTTCCGCTACTTTACACTTTTTGTATGATTGTGTGTTTGTGATAATCTAGAATTGCTTAAATTGACTAAGTTAATCACTTGGCTAATTAACTAGGTTAATCTGGTTGTTTTAAGGGGTCTAAAACCATTCAGGTTCTACATACGAGATCCACTTTGATGTGAGAGGAAGGTATAGGACACTAGATGCACAAAATAATTTCTCTAAACTTTGGGGCACAACCGACTGGGTTACTTACAATCCTCTTTCCTTGTTATGCTTTCAATGGTTAGTTTTACTTTTCACCTTAACTTCACTATAACCATTAGGCCAAAGTTGTAGTTATCGAGTATGCTATATGCCTACCAATTTATGAAACCCTTTCAATGGATGATTTTACCATCCACCTCAACCTCAATCCAGAGATATGGACAATGTTTTCAACAATAACTTAAGACCTAAAGTTTGGTGTAGAGTGTAATCAAAGGATCCAGAAGATGTTGTGTGACAGTAACTTTGTAACATGACTACATTGATAATGGTTAAAGGTCATGGTTGTATAACCATTTGTCTAAACAAATAGTTTCAAATTATTACAATATAAATCAGTCAAACATGTGCTAAACGTGCAACCTACAAAGGTGCTCGAGATTCCATAATTGTTTGTCCGATCATTTCTAATGATTCCAAGACAAGAAGATTTGTGGGTTGAAATACGTCTGTAGCAAGACAAAAAAAAAGATATCATCTACTTTGAATACACACAAGGACATGAATTTTTATAGACGCAATGTTAATTTTAAATGCATGCTATCAAGATTTATCTCCGGGAGCAAACTACATGATGAAAAGCAAGAGTCAGTGAAGTTCAGAGAATAAAGAATGAATTAAATGGGACAAACACTATAATAAAACTGGCATTTCATTCACAAATTGGCATAAGAGATTTCAAAAGATTTCGGCGAGTTACCAGTACCCTTAAAAAAGCGTTCACCAAAATACATGAATTGCATGTGCCATAGTTTCATTTTTCATTAAAACACACTTGCTATTTATTATGTATCCAACCACTTTTTTTTACATACATGGCCAATATAAGGGCAACCACACTAGCTCCTGGACATAAGGTTGTGGCAGGATGCTCTTAATTTAAAGAAGCAAGTACCTCTAACAAGAAGGCAGCAAACTGCATTTGTGTATCCTCATCTATAGTCAAGAGGCACATGCACAAACAGCGATTTGTTTCCATTTTGCTCTGCAAACCGAAGGGAATGATAGTAAACATAATTGCATTCAAACCGTCCTGCATCATCTGATGTCATCACTTCGTAACCCATCTTTGCTAAGGCCTTGGTAATCTCCTCAACAGGAAGAGAAGTCTGCGCACAGTTAGCACCGGAAATTTTTTTAGGAAGGGTGAAGCCAAAAAATATATTAAAATATATATATATATATATATGTGTGTGTGTGTGTGGAGTTAAAGAAATTGGCAGCCCCGGTCCATTTTATGCTAGGCCCAAGGCCCACGCTGAGGAGGAAGAAATGTCCTAGGATGAACGAAGGAAGTCTACATCGCCAAGAAGCATCGCCGAGGACAATCCTATTCTCGGCAAACTAAGATCATAGAAGGGAAGAAAATCGCGCCATCAAAGGCAACCCCCAAGCCATCCTAAGAAAAAGGACCGGTATAATGGGAGCATGGAGGAAGAGCAATTTAGGGAGGAACTTATCACCTCCACATTAAATGCCCGCAACTAACATTGTGGCCGCATTAATAAGGAAATGACCCATGAACAGTGCTGCCTTGATTGCTGCAACCCACAGAAAGTTTGGGAAAGCGGCTGATGAGACAGGCACTTAAGTAGTAACCTGCATGATCAAAAAATGGAGGGCCAAGATCAACCGAAAAGGGGTATATAATGTAAGAGATCCTCCAGAAATAGAGGACCAGAAAAAATTAGAAGTAGAGAACACTGTAGCAATTTGTATCTGAAAGCTCGAAAACGTGTTGAAAACACAAGAGCTGTTTAGACCCCCTAATTAAAAATACGGCTCGATAGATTTTACACAACTTTAGTATAAAGTGTGGAATAGTGTAAAAGCGAGCGGATGAACAAGTAAGCTACTCTAATCCATAAACTAAGCAACACAGCAGTATAATGGAATAAAACAAGAGTAGGGAAGAAGGATGCAAACACAGAAAACACCGAGACGTGTTCTCGAAGAGGAAACCGAAGAACTCGGCGAAAAACCTCTCCGCCGCCCTCCAAGCGGAAATCGATCCACTAGACAATCAGTTGGGATACATGAGTAAGCAAGAGACCCTCCAAGCCTAATCTACCCGATGTACCTAAGCCCTCCAAGCTCCTACTCCAACAAGGCTTCTCGGAACCGTGTCTTGTCTTAGTTCTCCGGATCCCGCAACAAGCTCCATGTTGCATCTGCCATTCCAGGCTTCTTCCAATGCTTCCCAGCAGCACCAAAACGTCACTCAACACTCTCAAAAGGTGTGGTAAGTGTTTGGGCTATCAACCTCTCAATGGTGTGGAAATGGAGAGGGAAGGGTTGAGGAGATACCACAAGCAAGTGTATAGAGAAAGGTGGGGATGACAATCTCTAATTGCAAATGTGTTTGGCTAGGGTTTTCTCTCTGAAGCATTCCTCAACATTTGTGGGTAATGGGAGTTTATATAGGATAGGTGCAAAATGTGTGAGTCATTCAGTACAGGCTGGCAGAACAGCATGTCTCGCGGGTGTCTCGCGGGAAGGCCTTACCCGCGAGATACTCGCGAGAGACAGCTGTCTCCACCTGGACTGACTCTTCGCATTCCAGCATGTGCAGGGCACATGCCTCACTTCGCGGGAAGCTTAGTCGTGACATACTCGCGAGATTTCATCAGCTTCCAATTTTGCTTGAGTCTTCACACACCCCTTACATCAATTCCCACAACAAATACAGTGTATAAACAATTGATATTAATTACAATCAAATTTGGCACGGAATAAAAGCCAACAAAACACATAGTTGTAAATCACAACTTTACAATCTCCCCCTTTGGCTATTCCGTGACAAAACCCTAAAACAGACTCTAGACTTAAACGTGAGTTTGGGAACACTGGCAAAACTCACTCACACCTAATTCTAGATTCTGATAAGCTCTTGAAACATATGAACAAGTAACTCCTGAAACACAACAACAAAATATTATCATTGTATGCAGAAAACTTGAAAAACATATGGAGCAATAAAAGCATGATCAAGCAAGATGAAATAGATAACACTAGATCATGGCAAGATCAAATAAGTAATCACTATACGCAAGCAATTACTATGCTCATTCACACACGGAATGAACATCCGGATATGCAAGATGATAAGCTCAATTGAAGAGTACCATTTGCAAATCCAACACTCAACCAATGCAAAGTACTCGAAGTATCTGCATCTAGGAACAATCCTACTAGGGCACAAGAGTGTTCATCACTCAACCAATGCATAGAATGTATATGCATCTAGGAACAATCCTACACGGGCACAAGAGTGATGTGCTGAAGTAAAATGAATGACATTGAACTTCAATAGCACAAGCATAAAGGCTACATATACAAAGTACTGCATATGCATGGCACAAACCATAGAAGCCTACAAACTATGCAATGAAACAAAACAACCCTTAAAGCTTACAAAAGCAACATGGGTACATGCAAATCATACTACAAAGCATAGAGAATATCATAAAAGAAACAACTGAAAAAAAATACTTAAACAAAGCATAGTATCAAAGTCTTAAACCAAAACAAGAAAACATAGGAACAGTTGACTTCTTCTCCCCCTATCTCCATACTCCCCCTATCAACTCCCCCTATCAATGACATCATCTCCCCCTTTTTGTCATGGAATAGCTAGTCATCCCCTTCTAGCTTCCGTTGAATTTCGTCCAACTGAGTTTGGAGAGATGTGAGCTGTGAATCGAGACGTCGGTGGTGAGTGTACATGATAGTCGCAAATCCGGACATCTTTGTACTCATCTCTTGAAGAGCAGTAAAGATATTGTTGAGCTGTTCATCATTGATACGAGTTGCAGAACTCGAGGAACCCGATGGTGCATGAGTTTCTTGCTTGGTGTTCTTCTTGGTATGGCTCATACTAGCATGGAGAGACCGAATGTTGATTGGACTTGGCCTTGGATATGGACGTTCATTATCCAATGGACGGACACCTTTGAGCTTCAAAATCTTTGAAATAAGGCACGAGAAAGGAAGACAATTCCTTGAAGCAGTCCGGTCAACTGTTTTTGCCAAAATGTGAAAGATATGAGAGCACACATCAATCTCGACATCCGTGATCAGATCGGTCAAAAACAAAGCTCGACCAAGGTTCATATATCCGGTGCTGGACAAGGGATAGAGATTGCTACACATGATCATTGAGAGAAGTCGTAGCTCGGAAGAGAGAGATGCCACATTGATTGACTTCTTAGTGGTTGAGAATTCCAAGTCAGCTCCTAAAGACTGTCTGAGATATTCTTCATCGGGGTTCAGCTCATCATATACCGGCGGTATGGGGAGTATTGGCCGGTTAATGTGTAGAATTTCCGCCAAGTACATTGGTGTGACAGAAAAGCTCTTTCCTCGAACCCAACATTTAATCTCATCGCCAACGACACTGGCATTGGCATAGAATTCCTTAACCATGTTCTCGTATGTATCCTCGAAAGTTGATAGCAGATAGTTCCAATCTTTCGTGGCAAACCAAATAGGTATTTGTGTGTCTTTGAGTGATGGCTGGTCAACCCCCCTTTCAACTATCAAAGGAGCACCCTGAAAGTGGTTCTTGAAGGATTCAAAAGCAGCATAAGACTTGAACAAGTGAGGATCAAAAGTTCCTGTTGAGCCACGAGTTCGCTTTGGTCTAGGTGACTCAGCATCAACATCAATGATCGGCTCTTTCCCTTTGTCGCGGCCTCCTTTCACAGCTGAAGTCTTAAATGGAGACATCTGTGCAACATAGCACACAAAACAAACAAGAGACAAGAGCACAACCCACAGACCACAGAACACAGAACTTGATTAGATTCAGGTTAGGTCAAAACAAAAGGAACACTGCTGAATGCATAATCACAATGCATGGAACAAAGCAGATGTGCATGTGTATGTATGTATGATCAAGTGCAAGGAGCATGAGACACACTATCAATGACCAAATTGAGTGAGATAAGGTCAAACATGTGAAAGTGCATGCATTGAAATCACTTGATTCCGTATTAGTACAAAAATGTCATTCGACCATTTTGACAAACACCTAGCATGCACAACATCATAAATGACAAGAGCAAAGCATGAACAAGGGAAAATCTACCTTCAATACAAGATAAAATGCCACAAGGGGCCAACAAGGAAACAGAAACAACCAATGGGACACAGCTCAAGCAAACAATTGACAAAAATTCACCCAATATAGAAACAAAATCTACATTTTCGAAAAACCCCAAACTTTTGAAACCCTAACGAAAAATCTGCAAAAATATGACAAAACTTGAAGGGGAATGCTTTAGAAGACATACCTTGAAGATGACAATGCAGAAAGGATGCTTTAAAAGGAAGGGTTTTGGAAAAAATGACCTTGGGTTGAGAGAGGATCGATAAAGGTTGAGCGAGGGAAGTTTTTGATATGTTTGAAAAACTGTCACATCAGCTATATAAAAACTGAAAACACGCGTTTTTCGCGGGTTAGAGAGGGGCGAGACAGTCGCGAGAGGTGCCACTGAAGCACAAAATTTTCGCGAGAAGCATTAGGTCGCGAAACAGTCGCGAAACAGTCGCGGTAGCTTCTATCTGAAATTGGAAAAATCCAATTTTAGCCAAACAACATTTCGCAAGAAGCTGTTGGTCGCGAGACAGTCGCGAAAGTTTCTGTGTGACATGATGAAATAAAGAATTCCCTCAACCCCTTTTCGCGGGAAGCTCTAAGTCGCGAGCTTCTCGCGAAACAACCCCTGTGCCAGTTTTTGAAGAAACACAAAACATGCTTTTAAATCAAGAACAAGAGACAAGAAGGTATAAAAACACTTTCAAAAACAAATAAAACACTCAAAAATCTTTTTGGGTTTGATCAACAAAGATTGAGCATGTGAAAAACACATTTAATCAAGTACAATCACACAAATGATTATGACATTCGTTGAGCATAGACTTGTGTGTTGTGTGTGGATATCAAAAATGATATGGTCCTTAGTCTAATGTGAAGCTTCAATGATCAATTCAATCAAGGCATACACAACTAGCACTAGATTATGTGACCTATCTCAATTATAGAAACATGCATATATGACCTCCCACACGTACTTGATAACAAATCAATGAAGCTTTTCATTTGGCTCCATATATAACATAACATTTGCAACTTTTGAGCAAAGAGAATCTCATTTAGAGAAAGATGCCTGAAATTTTTGATATTTCAATTGATGAGTTAGCCTTTGGCTTTTTGGGCATCATGCATTTTATTTTGGTCGCTTTCCCTTTTTCCTAGTCGAATACTAGTTTGTGCGACAGGCTTTTGCAGCTCTATATCTCTTTTCATTTGGAGATTTACAATTAGAGAGCTCTTTTAAGAAAAAAAAAATAAAGATGGGAAGATATATAGGCATGAGTCTATGCATGTCTCAAGATCAACAAAACCATTCACTAATCATTCATGACAAGGTTGAAGATCTATTTACAACAGTCACATAGATTTCAGAATTTCTTCCACAATGATATGAGTGCATGAGGGACAAACTAAGCTCTTTAAATGCACAAAGCCATAAGTACAAAGGTACAAGCCAAAACATGTTTTGAGACAAAACTCAACAAATCGATCAAACATTTTGGATTTTCCAATTTTTATGTGTTTTTGAATTTTTGAACACACCCAAGACAGAGCAAGAAAATAATGATCAACAAAAGAAGCAGGTGCAAACCAAAACAGATAAAAAAATAAAACATTTAGACACTAAACATGTGGAACCAAAACACAGGTATGCAACACAGAGTAGTATCGGTTCACACAAGAGATAGAGTTCAAGGAATGATACCGACACCGATGGTCTTACGCAAAGATTCAAACTTTGGGCCATCTAGAGGTTTAGTGAATATGTCTGCCTTCTGATTCTCAGTGTTGATGAACTCTAAGTACACGGTCCTCTCCTCCACCAAATCTCGAATGAAATGATACCGAATTTCGATATGTTTTGACTTCGAATGTTGAACTGGATTCTTGGACAAGTTTATGGCACTTGTATTATCACAATATACACACATCGTGTCTTGAGTGATTCCATAATCATGAAGAAGCTTCTTCATCCATAGTAATTGAGCACAGCAACTTGCAGCAGCAATGTATTCAGCTTCGGCTGTTGATAAAGAGACTGAATTCTGCTTTTTGCTCATCCATGACACCAAGTTATTTCCAAGATAAAAACATCCACCAGAAGTACTCTTTCTATCATCAATGCAACCAGCCCAATCAGCATCAGAATATCCGGCTAAGCATTCATTTGAATCTCTTGAGTACCAAATCCCATAGTCAGAGGTGCCATTTATGTAACGGATAATTCTTTTGACAGCTGTTAAATGTGACTCTTTGGGGGCTGCCTGAAATCGAGCACACACGCCTACACTGAAGGCAATGTCTGGTCTGCTAGCAGTGAGGTATAAGAGACTGCCTATCATGCTTCGATAAAGCGTTGGATCTACTTCGATACCCGCTGCATCCCGACTCAGTTTTGATGAGGAGCTCATTGGAGTGGAAGTATGTTTCTTAGAGTCTAGACCAAATCTTTTAACAAGATTTTTGGCATATTTCTCTTGAGATATGAATATCCCATCTTTCCGCTGTTTCACTTGAAGCCCAAGGAAATAGTTCAACTCTCCCACCATACTCATCTCAAACTCCCTTTTCATTTCTTCGGAGAATTCATGAGCCAAATGGTCAATTGTGGAACCGAAAACAATATCATCCACATACACCTGAGCAACTAGAAGAGACTTCTCATCTCTCTTTACAAACAAGGTTCGATCAACTTGTCCTCTTTTGAATCCGTGATCCAACAAGTATGTTGTGAGACGATCATACCATGCTCTTGGAGCTTGCTTCAAACCATACAGTGCTTTCTTCAACCTTAGCACATGATCCGGAAAATGAGGATCTTGAAATCCTTTTGGTTGCTCAACAAATACCTCTTCATTTAGGAAACCATTCAGAAATGCACTTTTTACATCCATTTGGTACAATTTAAAGTCCATAACACAAGCAATGGACAGTAGAATTCGAATTGACTCTAACCTTGCTACTGGTGCAAATGAATCATCAAAGTCTATGCCTTCCACTTGAGTATATCCTTGAGCTACCAACCTAGACTTGTTTCGAACTACCTCACCATCTTCGTCAGTTTTGTTCTTGAAGATCCACTTGGTGCCAATGACATGGGTATCTTTGAGTCTTGGAACCAACTCCCATACATCATTTCTGACAAACTGATGTAGCTCCTGATGCATAGATTCAATCCAATTTTCGTCTCTAAGGGCTTCCTCTACCTTCTTGGGTTCGAATTGAGCAAGATAACAATTGTACGTCACATGATTCGCACTGTATTTTGGTCCTTTTCTCAACCGAAGTCCCTCATTTACGTCACCAATGATATTACTTGGTGGATGATTGAGGATTACCCTTGATGATGGCCTTTTGGAGGTGGAAGGTTCTTCATCTCGTGAGATTGGAGGTTGAACTTCCGGAGGGGTGAGAGGGCTAGAGGGCCCTTGCATCGATCTGGTCTCCCTTCTTGGTATAGGAGGTGTAGACTCTTTTTCTGGTGATTCTTTCTCGATCTCATCATCTTGAGACATGTTGTCCTCAACTTCCCCCTTCTTCAGGTTTGATCCTTCACCGTCATCCCTTTCCCTTTCAGATATGGTATCATCAATGACCACATTTATTGACTCCATTACCGTCTTGGTGCGTTTATTGAACACCCTATATGCTCGGCTATTTAGTGAATAACCTAGAAATATCCCTTCATCACTTTTAGCATCAAATTTTCCAGGATTCTCTCTGTCATTGAGAATATAACATTTGCTCCCAAAGATTCGGAAATATTTCACCTTCGACTTCTTTTCTCTCCAAATTTCATATGAAGTCCTCTTCGTTCCTGCTTGGAAGTAAATCCTATTCCCAATGTGACAAGACGTGTTCACAGCTTCAGCCCAAAACTTCTGTGGAAGATTTTTGTTGAGTAGCATTACTCGAGCCATTTCTTGAATCACCCGGTTCTTCCTTTCAACTACTCCATTCTGTTGTGGAGTCTTTGGGGCTGAGAATTCCTTCTTGATACCGTGTTCATTGCAAAATGTTTCAAACTTTGCATTTTCGAACTCTTTCCCATGATCACTCCTGATTTTTATGATGGGTACTCCCTTTTCATTCATCAATCTCTTGCACAATTTCTCCATCTTATCACATGCTTCCGATTTCTCTCTAAGGAAGTCCACCCAAGAATACCTCGAGAAGTCGTCAACTATCACCATGATGTACCGCTTTCCACCCATGCTCTCTGTTCTTGTAGGACCCATCACATCCACATGCAGTAATTCTAACGGACGAGAAGTAGCAACCATATTTACTTTAGGATGACTTGATTTTGTTTGTTTTCCCAATTGACATGGACCACAAACATTCTTCTCGATCTTCCCAAACTTAGGTAAACCAACCACAGCCTCAAGCTTCGAGACTTTCGCCACTTGTTGTAATTTGCATGACCAAGCCGTTGATGCCACAGCTCCAAGAGGTTTACCCGAGCACTTCGACATGCTATGCTGGGTTTTGGAATGATCCCATAGCAGTTATCAGTGGTCCTTAGTCCCTTTAGAACTTGAACACCTTCTTCATTCAGGATTAGACATCCTTTCTTTGAAAACTGGACCAGGAAATCTTCATCACAGATTTGAGTGATACTTAACAAGTTCACTTTCAAACCCTTGATATATAGCACATCAGTCATCAAAGGCAGACCCGGAATCTCTACTGTTCCCTTTCCAAGAACTTGTGAATGACTACCATCCCCAAATGTCACAAATCCATCTTCCTTCTCTTTAAGAGTTTTGAACAGAGATTTTTCTCCAGTCATATGCCTAGAACACCCGTTGTCAAGGTACCACAAACATGAGTTAAACACTTTCAATGTGGTATGAACAAAAAGACATGCATGAGAAAGACATTCTTAACCATCAAAACAATACTCATTTTTCTTTATTTCATTCAAGGATGAGTGAAGTTTCCCTTTTAAACGACAGAGTTTATCACTTAACTGTCTATTTCTTCTCTCATATTCATAATTTAAAGACTTTGACTCACAAAGGCTGTTGTATGCAACATGGTTCCTATGAACTAATGATTTCAGCATATGACAAAAAATTCTAGCATGTTTCTTGGATTTGAATAACTCTAAGATAGCATTGCTGGAACAATCTTCAAATATGCTCATTGAGTCATTTACACAAACACTTTTCAAATCCTTCATGGTGAATTAAACAAGAACACTTTTCAAAACACACCAAAGGGGTCTAGGATCACACTAAGGTATTTAAACCACAACAAGTGTACCCGCTCTGATACCAATTGAAAGCTCGAAAACGTGTTGAAAACACAAGAGCTGTTTAGACCCCTAATTAAAAATACGGCTCGATAGATTTTACACAACTTTAGTATAAAGTGTGGAATAGTGTAAAAGCGAGCGGATGAACAAGTAAGCTACTCTAATCCATAAACTAAGCAACACAGCAGTATAATGGAATAAAACAAGAGTAGGGAAGAAGGATGCAAACACAGAAAACACCGAGACGTGTTCTCGAAGAGGAAACCGAAGAACTCGGCGAAAAACCTCTCCGCCGCCCTCCAAGCGGAAATCGATCCACTAGACAATCAGTTGGGATACATGAGTAAGCAAGAGACCCTCCAAGCCTAATCTACCCGATGTACCTAAGCCCTCCAAGCTCCTACTCCAACAAGGCTTCTCGGAACCGTGTCTTGTCTTAGTTCTCCGGATCCCGCAACAAGCTCCATGTTGCATCTGCCATTCCAGGCTTCTTCCAATGCTTCCCAGCAGCACCAAAACGTTACTCAACACTCTCAAAGGGTGTGGTAAGTGTTTGGGCTATCAACCTCTCAATGGTGTGGAAAATGGAGAGGGAAGGGTTGAGGAGATACCACAAGCAAGTGTATAGAGAAAGGTGGGGATGACAATCTCTAATTGCAAATGTGTTTGGCTAGGGTTTTCTCTCCGAAGCATTCCTCAACATTTGTGGGTAATGGGGGTTTATATAGGATAGGTGCAAAATGTGTGAGTCATTCAGTACAGGCTGGCAGAACAGCATGTCGCGCGGGTGTCTCGCGGGAAGGCCTTACCCGCGAGATACTCGCGAGAGACAGCTGTCTCCACCTGGACTAACTCTTCGCATTCCAGCATGTGCAGGGCACATGCCTCACTTCGCGGGAAGCTTAGTCGCGACATACCCGCGAGATTCCATCAGCTTCCAATTTTGCTTGAGTCTTCACACACTCTCTATCACACACCCCTTACATCAATTCCCACAACAAATGCAGGGTATAAACAATTGATATTAATTACAATCAAATTTGGCACGGAATAAAAGCCAACAAAACACATAGTTGTAAATCACAACTTTACAGTATCATCTTTGAAACTTTTGTAACCAAGCACTAAAGAAATAATGAGAACTTAAAGCTCCTAAGATGAGGGCCGAGGAACAGAATTTCATACTTTAGTCCATGTTTTTGTTATCCAAACCATTCGTAACCATGTCTAGCTGTTGTAACCCTAACTAAGGCCTAGTTCTTAAACCCATTCTCTATAAATTTATTGTATTGGGCTAGTTGGGTCTTAGTCCATTCATCTAGCAAGAGAAGTGCCCAAATCTAGTCCCTATAATTGGCACCGTTTGTGGGAAGAACTTGTGTGTTAGCAAGGGTAACAGTCAAGCATGGTAGGATTAGGCCCCCATCAAGCAGGCTCCCATCAGCCTGAACCAGCTAGATCCCAACCACAGGGTAACTTCGCTGACCCTGAGCGTGATCGAAATGAAGAGAACGAAAGGTTTCGAGAGAGAAGCGTGCACACCACTCAAACTAGCAGAAGTCACTCTCGTGCGGGTAGTCATGTGCCTCAGAGGCAAAATAACAATCGGGCCCTGCAGTCAGAAGAAGTTAGGAGTCACGTTTCCCAGAGACGTGATGATAAGCAGGCCATGCAATGAGAGAAAGACGACTTGAAGAGAAAGCTGCGACATGCACAACGAAGGTGGCCTAATCTTAGCCCTAACATGCCCTCTGATAATGAAAGCGATGATGACTACAGGCAAAGATCGAGAACTCCTCCAAGCGAGACCTTCTCTCACGAAGAAGAGCACCACCGGAGGCGTAAACGTAAAAGCCCATCTCCAAGGGGCTTGGGAAACGATGCCATGAGCAGGGCACTAGATCAACTCTCTAAGTCACCTTTCACACGCCACATAGAAGGGGCTACACTTCCTCGATGATTCCAGCAGCCAACCTTCACCATTTATAACAACAAAACTGATCCCGTGGAACATGTGAGCCAGTTTAAACAAAGGATGGCTGTCCATTCTAAAAACGAGGCGCTGATGTGCAAAGTTTTCCCATCTAGCTTGGAACTAGTGGCGAGGAGGTGGTTCAATGGCATAAAGACAAATTCCATATATTCGTATGGGCAACTAACCCAAGCCTTTGGCTCCTGTTTCGTTACAAACAGCAGAGCTCCTCGGCCCTTGAGTGCGTTATTGTCTTTCTTCATGCATGATGGGGAAACTCTAAAGGCTTACTCGGACAGATATTGGGAGATGTATAATGAAATGGATGGAAATTTTGACGATGTCGCCATCAGCACCTTCAAAAATAGCCTCTTCGCCGAGGACAACTTGAGGAAGTCTCTAACTGGCAAGCCTGCCACCAGTGTGAACTAACTGATGGATCGGATCGATAAGTATAAACAAGTAGAGGACGACTAGCTGCAGGGCAAGGGAAAAGAGAAGGTTATCCCTCAAGAGAGAAGGGATTTCAGGTCGGACCGATATAACAGCAACCGCTCGAGGACAATCCAAAGCAACCAGGACATAGACTGTCAATGCTGTATTCCGAGAACCAGTACACCGGGTGTTAGAGAAAATCAAGAACGAGCCATACTTTAAGTGGCCGAATAAGATGGCGGGAAAGCCCGCGAGGCGTAATTAGAACCTTTATTGCCAATACCACCAAAACCACGGGCATACCACAGAGAAATGCAAGAACCTCTTGAACTATTTGGACTAGCTAGTCCAAGAAGGAAAGCTGAAGCACCTTCTGCATCACTCTAGTGGTCATCAGGGCCAGACCCATTAGGAGCCCTAGAGAGATACTACACTAGGGCCACCTATAGGGACGATCAATGTAATCTTGGCTGCGCTAGGAAGAACAGGCACACGCCCTTCACGAGTGTTGTTTATGGCTCAGTCGCCTGTCGAGGAGTCCCAACTAGAGTTGAAGAGGGCCAGAATGAAGTCTCACCCAATCCTAAGCTTTTCAGAAGAAAACAAGATTGGAACTATCCAGCCCCATGATGATGCGCTGGTGATCACTCTCAGAATCGGGGACTATGATGTAAAAAGAGTGATGGTGGATGATGGCAGTGCGGCTGAGGTCATGTACCCCGACTTCTACAAGGGGCTGGGGTTAAAACTGGAAGATTTGATGCCCTATAATTCTCCTTTGATGAGCTTTGACGGGAAGCTCGTTATCCCAAAGGGCATAATTAAATTACCTGTCCAGACCGGCCCAGAGGTAGTGGAGGTGAACTTTATCGTAGTAGACACCTACTCTCTATATACGGCCATTGTCGGTAGACCCTGGCTCCATACCTTAGAGGTTGTCGCCTCCTCCTTGCATCAGAAGGTGAAATTCCCGTCAGGGGACTAGGTTCTTGAAATCCTTGGTTGCCAATCCACGGTAAGGCATTGTATGGTGGCTGCCATTTCACATTGGCTCGATGTAGAGTCCTCGGCCTTTGCAGAAACGAGCTTATAGCAATCAAAGGCCCTGGTGTCACCTCCTGACACAGCAGCCGAGGAGGCAAAGTATAAGGACCTGGAGAAGGTGGTCATCGGTGGCGACCCAGAGGAGATCTTTTAGGTCAGGGCTCAGCCGCTTCTTCGGGAGAAGGAGAAGCTGGTTGAGCTGCTCAAAAGAAACATCGATGTATTTGCATGGGATGCCTGTGATGCTCCAGGGATCGATCCAGCCTTCATCTGTCACCATCTCAATGTCAACCCATCCATCACTCCCAAAAAGTAGCCACCCCGGCGCCCATCAAGGGAGCATGCCAATGCGATTAGGGATGAGGTGAAGAAGCTTAAGCGTGCAGGGGCTATAAAAGAGGTTTTTTACCCCGAATGGCCGGCCAACACCGTGGTGGTCAAGAAGAAAAGTGGAAAATGGCAGGTTTGTGTAGACTTCACGGACCTAAATAAAGTATGCCCAAAAGACCCGTTCCCTATGCCTCAGGTAGACCAGTTGGTGGATGCAACTGCGGGTCATCCTCGAATGAGTTTCTTAGATTCCTTCTAAGGCTATCATCAGATACCACTAGCCTTGAAGGATCTGGAGAAGACAGCCTTCGTGACACCTGTGGGAAACTACCATTACAAAGTAATTACGTTCGGCCTGAAGAACGCAGGGTCCACTTATCAAAGGATGATGACGAGGATGTTCGAGCCGCAGTTAGGCAAGAGCATCGAAATCTATGTTAATGATATGGTGGTGAAGAGTAAAGTGATATCCGAGCATTTAGGAGACCTCGGCAGCACCTTTGATGTCTTAAGGAAGCACAAGCTACGCCTAAATGCTTCCAAATGCTTATTTGGTGTGGGATCAGGCAAGTTTTTAGGCTACATGGTCAATCATAGGGGGATCAAGGTTAACCCTGACCAAATTAAGGCTATTAATGATTTAAAACCACCACGAAATGCCAAAGAGGTCCAGAAGCTTATTGGGATGATCGCTGCCCTGAATCAATTCATTTCTAGGTCGGCGGATAAGTGTAGACCATTCTATCTCTTGATTAACAAGTGGAAAGGATTTTAGTGGTTCGAAGACTGCGTTGTGGCCTTCCAGTAACTCAAGGAGTACCTATCTTAACCACCTATCATGTCCAGTCCTGAGGCCAATGAAGTCCTATACGCATATATTACGGTGGCTCCTCATGCTGTGAGCCTGGTACTAATACGGGATGACAATGGCCTTCAAAAGGCAGTCTATTATGTGAGCAAGTCACTACATGAAGCTGAGGTCAGATACTTACCCTTGGAGAAAGCCATACTAGTTGTGGTCCATGCTACGTGAAAGCTTCCCTATTATTTCCAAGCCTGCACAATGGTTGTTCTAACCCAACTGCCCCTGAAGTCCATACTTCGGATTGTTGACTACACTGGAAGGATTGCCCCATGGAACACAATTCTGGGGGCTTTTGACATTAAGTACATGCCTCGAACCTCTATAAAGGGCCAGGTCCTGGCCAATTTGGTGGCCGAATTTGCTAAATCACCAGTAGAAATAGTAGCAGAAGGGCGAAACATGAATGGAAAATCGGTTAAGGTAATCTCTACGCCAGGACCCCTATGTTGGAAGGTGTACGTTGATGGTGCAGCAAATCAAAGGGGATCTAAAGTGGGGCTAGTCCTAGTATCTCCCGAGAAGACTATCATAGAGAAATCCCTGAGACTTGGGTTCTTGGCCACCAATAACAAAGCCGAGTATGAGGCCTTGATACAAGGAATGGCCGTGGTGCAGAAAATAGAGGAAAAGGCAATAAAGATGTTCTTAGACTCAAGATTGGTAGTGAGCCAAGTAAAGGGAGAATTGGAAGCTAGAGATGCGAGGATACAAGAGTACTTAAGCCAGGTTAAGCGCTTGCAATCAGACTTCGATCTCCTTAGCTTGTCACACGTCTTCAGAAGTGGAAACACCCATGCAGATTCATTGGCCACGCTCGCTACCTCCTCGGCAGGGTGTCTGCCTCGAATTATTCTTGTCGAGCATCTGGATAGGGCAAGTGAGGTCTTAAAAGGCATGGTTCATATCCATCAAGTTGGAATGGGTTCTAGCTGGATAGACCTTATAATGAGATTCCTTAAAGATGATGTTTTGCCCGAAGAGAAGTTAAAGGCTGAGAAAATTTAAAGAAATGCTCCTCGATTCTAGTTGTCCGAGGACCACAAACTGTATAAGCGCCCTTATTCTGGGCCATATCTACTGTGTATTCACCTTAAAGCATCAGAGCTACTGCTTGAAGAACTGCACCAGGGGATCTGTGGAAGTCACACAAGAGGAAGATCTCTGTCACACCGAGCCATTACCCAGGGATATTGGTGGCCGGGGATGCAAAAGGAAGCCCTAGAATATGTTAAAAAGTGTGACCAGTGTCAAAGGTTTGCCCCAAAATTCATCAGCCTAGGGGGGTCCTCAACCTTCTGTCTAGTCCATGGCCGTTTGCCCAGTGGGGCTGGATATCATTTGCCCTTTCCCCAAGGCACCAAGAAATAAGCAATATCTGTTGGTCGGCACAAATAATTTCACCAAGTGGGTCGAAGCTGAGCCATTAGCCAACATCAGAGATGTGGGCGCTAAGAAATTCATCTGGAGAAACATTGTCACACGATTCGGGGTTCCTCATACCCTTATTTTAGATAATGGATTCCAATTTGATAGCAAAGCCTTCAGAAGATACTGTTGCGAACTGGAGATCACGAACAGGTACTCAATTCCAGCTTATCCTTAGGAAAATGGGCAGGCTGAGGCTGTCAACAATGTCATCGTCAATGGGCTTAAGAAGAGGCTAGATGATGCCAAGAGAAGATGGGTAGAAGAGTTGCCACACGTCTTATAGACTTACCGGACTACACCACGGCAGTCAACGGAGGAGACAACTTTTGCCATAACCTATGGGGCAGAGGCTGTTATCCCTCCAGAGATGAATTTCCCAACGCTGAGGATGAGCTCCTTCACTCCCAGCAGTAATGATGAACTACGAGAGAAAAGCCTAGATCTGATCGATGAACGAAGAGAGAGGGCAATGATCTAGTTGGCCTATTACCATCAGAAGCTCAAGCAAGGCTATAATGCCAATGTGAAGCTGGGACCGCTAGCACCAAGGGACTTGGTGTTGAAGAAAGTTGTGGGTGTGGCCAAAAACCCATCCTACGGAAAGCTGGGACCTACTTGGGAAGGACCATACCGAATTACTTCGGTAGCAAGGGTAGGTGCGTACTACTTAGAAGACTTAGATGAAAAAACTGTACCCCGCCCGTGGAATGTAAATAACCTGAGAAGGTATTATTATTAATAAAAATATTTCTCCAATTCAAATCTAAGTCTATTATGATTATTTGTCTTGTATTTTAGCAACCATCTAAGTGTTAGACAGAACCAAGGTCTTGCATGGTCCTCGAACTCAAACCTATGGAAAAACTAACTACTTCAAGAAAAATCTAAATGTTAGACAGAACCAAGGTCTTGCTTGGTCCTCGGACTCAAACCTATGGGGAAACTAACTACTTCAAGAAAAATCTAAGTGTTAGACAGAACCAAGGTCTTGCATGGTCCTCGAACTCAAACCTATGGGAAAACTAACTACTTCAAGAAAAATCTAAGTGTTAGACAGAACCAAGGTCTTGCATGGTCCTCGAACTCAAACTTATGGGAAAACTAACTACTTCAAGAAAAATCTAAGTATTAGATAGAACCAAGGTCTTGCATGGTCCTCAGACTCAAACCTATGGGAAAACTAACTACTTCAAGAAAAATTTAAGTGTTAGACAGAACCAAGGTCTTGCATGGTCTTCGGACTCAAACCTATGGGGAAACTAACTACTTCAAGAAAAATCTAAGTGTTAGACAGAACCAAGGTCTTGCATGGTTCTCAGACTCAAACCTATGGGGAAATTAATTGCTTCAAGAAAAATCTAAGTGTTAGACAAAACCAAGGTCTTGCATGGTCCTCGGACTCAAACCTGTAGGGAAACTAACTACTTTCAACAAAGCAAAGCTTGAGCATTCATCTAAGTTACAAGTGCAGCCAAAGGGGGGTTCGGCGCCTCGGATCACTCCCCCCATCCTAATTCGATAAAGATGTAAACAAAACAAGTCCATAAGCATCACTTATCTTTCCCTTGCATTCAGTGCTAAAATGCTCTCTTAGGTTCGACAAGTTTATGAAATGTGTATGTTTGTATAAAGTATGCGTTGTAAACCAAAATTCTTGTGATTCATCTATGAGAAAACAAGTTGCATTGTTGAGACTGTTCAGTTTTCAGTTAAAACCTGAAGCAAAATTTACATCATGGGTTCAACGTTTTCAATTATCCAAGTATTACTGGCACATTGCTAAAATCAACCGAGCATTGAGCAAAGCGTTAAAACATGATAAATAAAGGGCAACATCATTCAAAGAAATAAACACAAACACTTAGATCCATTACAAAAAATAGTTTCATTACAATATCATAAAGACAAAAAATAAAATAAAATAAAAAGAAAAGAAGACTACGAAGGCACAAGTCGACAAAACAAGATAGCCCCTCAAAATGGCCTATTTCTTCAACTTGATAGACAGCTTGTCCTTGGAGGTCTGTCGAGAAGTTGTGTCTAATGCTTTGGGATCATGGCTCGGAGGGGCAACTTCGAAGAGCTCTTTCTCGGTAGGAGGAGCCTGAGAGTCAGCAGGAGGAGCTTTGGAGTCAGCAGGGGTGGCTTGGGAGTCAGCAGGAGGCTTCATCACATCCTGGGGCACTTCTTGGTTACTGGTTTTTTCTTTCTCTAACACCCCTTGATGCTTGGCCTCCTCGGCAGGCTTATCAGTCGAAATTGGATCCTTGGCAGCACTGGCCTGGTCTCCGTCTGTCGCTTCAGAGGCGGTGTCAGTTTTAGAGTTGGCGGAGGCAGCCTTAAGAATAACGAGGGGGTAACACACTTTCTCGACCCTCCTAAACTCGAACGAATCCTCAACCCCAGCTTGGTTAAGGGCTTCATTCCAAGTCTGGGAACAGTAGAGTCTGCATACCCTAGGTACTTGAGCCTTGAGATTGGCCTTGGTCTTGGCCACCCCCAAGGCAAAAGCCTCATCCTCGGCTTGCTCCTTAGAGCTTTGAGCCTCAGCCCTGCCAAACTTTGCCTCCTCTTTAGCCCTTAAGGCCTCATCTCTGGCCCATTCTGCAACATTCTTGGCCCCCTCTGCCTTGGCCAATCTTTGCTTCAGATCAGTGATTTGATACTTGGCAATCTTCAACTGATCCTCAGCTTCGAGTAGGCGCCTCGTCTGGTCCACGGCCTACTTTTGAGTGCCAGCCAGGCCTGCTTTGGCGCTATCCCTGGCTTTCGTCATCTCCTTTAAATCTTCCCTCACTTTCAAGAGATCGGCCTTAGACTGTTTGAGGGTCCTTGTAGCTTCCAGGCATTTGTCACGCTCGAGGTTAAGGCCCCTGCTCTGCTCGTTGTCTGCCTCTTCCAGCCTGTAGGTAGCCTGGATAGCCTACCAATTAAAACAAGCACACGATAAGTTGTAAGCCAAAGGACAAAAATCAACGGGGTCGCGAGTATCAGAAGTCTTACCATGCCCAGGTACCTTTTGAGCCTGAGGAAGACCTCCTGCCTCCTTAAGCTCCCCAACTCGGCCATATCGCCGGAGAGTAGCAAGGCCCTCTCTAGCGCATCGGCCACGTAGGTGCTTTCACCCCTCTCAGAAGTCTTTGAGGGAGGCGTTGTCCATCAGAGGCTCCCCATGGAGCATTGGGGCAAGGAGCCAGGTCTAAGGCTCGGACTGTATGGAAACTTCCATTCCTTGGCCCTAGTGCTCGATTTTTTGTTGCTTTGAAGGCCGCCGAGCTTCATCCTCCTCCTGGGAGGAACGGGATTTATCAACCCCCATGGGCCTTTTCCCTTTAGGATCCTTTTTATGTTTGGGATTGGTAGGCTCGAACCTTTGTGGCAGACTTGGCTGAGGTGGTGAAGGTGGAAGCTTGGACTGGATGGAAGAGGACCTAGTCTGAACAAGCTAACGCTTGGGTGAAGGAGGGGGAAGCTTGGATTGTGACTTCCTCGGAGTGTCCTTCCCCGGCTAGCCCTCAATTAGGTCGAGTAAGCTGGTCTGAGGTTGTCTCTTGAAACCCATCTCAGCCTGAGAAGAAGTCCCTATTGATAGAAGGTCCGCTTTAGTCAAGTTGGGGTCACCCAAGTCACCAGAATGATCCTCGGATAGATTGACTTGATCGAATGCACCAAATTCGTCCTCGAACGGACCCAAATCAGCAACTTCTTCTTTCCTCTCTGGACTTCCTCCCTCGGCCTCTATAGCTCGTTGGGATGAAGAAGGGCCCGCCAACGGAATACCTTCTGGAATGGGAGACCTTTCAGGAAGTAAGAACCCTTGTTCTGCTACGATGATCCTATGAAGACGAGGATCTTTGGCTCTAACCACGTACTTCGGAGCCGAGAACGATTTTTGAATTAGGTCGTATCCAAGGATCTTATGAGCAGCTCTAACTTGGTTGTCGGCCTCGTTCACGAAGACCTCCGCCCTAAGGATGGTCTCCAAATCTCCCCGATTGATCAAGTGAAAGTGTCGTCCAAAGGCGTGCAGATTTGCAAAAAAGAAGGCATATTCGTATTAGCAACCAAGCACTGCAAACTTTGACATCACAAAAGATCAACCCTATCCTATCCTGAATGCCCCACCTAGTACCCCTTCTTCTGTCGGATAGTGAAGACCGTCATGCCACTCCCCAGACACGATGAGGAAGTCCTTCTTTAAACCCTTGCTGGACTTAGGAAGGCATTGAATAAGCCGAACTTTATCATCTCTCGTCTTCATATAATAGGATTTACCCTTTAGGTGTTGGAGGTTGTAGCACCAGTTTATGTTGTGGTGGGTTAACCTCAACCCCATTTTCTCATTTAGAGTGTCCACACAACCCAAAATCCTAAACACGTTAGTGGCGCACTAGGTAGGGGCTAATCAAAAGTGCCTAAGGTAGTCCCTCATCACTGGCCCCATAGGAATTCTCATACTGCCTTCAAGGAAGGCGATTATGGGAATCACTACTTCACCCTCCTTCCTCCTGATATGCCACTCCCCTTCTTCACAATACCTCAAACCTACATTACTGGGTATCCTATAATCGGCAATGAATTTCTCCATTGCCTCTTCAGGCTCAACCAACTTCTTAAACCTACCCATCCTTAGGTGCGGCTAAAAGACTCAGGGAAAAGCGAAAGAGAGAGAGGAATAAAAGGAAAAGAAACTCAGAAGGGAGAAAATATGAGTTAGAGAGAGAAGAAAACTTACAGAAATGAAGAGAAGCTTCTCGAATAGGCTTTTTATGCTGAAAAGAGACGCGAGTTTGGTTGGAGGTTTGACCGAATTCGGATATGTGCGCAAGAACTCTTGAGTGTAAAAGTGAAGAGGCAAATCAGTTCAGATGGGTATTTATACCCCCAATTAAAAGGAATCGTGCGGGTTTTCCCGCCTATAAAGGTAAAGAAATCTCCACCATTAGATTACCATCACACCGTTAAACGTGGGGAGTATGGAGCTGCTAGGATTTAATGAGGGTGCGCTCCGTGTACCGAAGCATCAGGAACGTGCTTTAGGCAAGTGAAAAGACTCAGGCACTGACGGAGGACAAGACTTGACAAGCCATGACGAAGGCCCGAGGATAACAAAATCCTCCTCTCTACCCGAGGATCTGGACAGCAGGATTTTGAGGGGCTATTGTGAGGTCAAAGAATTTGGCAGCCCTGGCCCATTTTATGCTAGGCCCAAGGCCTACGCCGAGGAGGAAGAAATGTCCGAGGACGAACGAAGGAAGTCCACATTGCCAAGAAGTATCGCCGAGGACAATCCTATTCTCTACAAACCGAGATCATAGAAGGGAAGAGCATCACGCCATCAGAGGCAACCCCTCAGGCCATCCCAAGAAAAGGGACCGGTATAATGGGTCAGCCATGGGAGCATGGAGGAGGAGCAATTTAGGGAGGAACTGTTACCTCCACATTAAATGCCCGCAACTAACATTCCGGCTACATTAATGAGGAAATGACCCCTGAACAGTACTGCCTTGATTGCTGCAACCCACAGAAAGTTTGGGAAAGCAGCGATGGGACAGGCACTCAAGTAGTGACCTGCATGATCAACAAATGGAGGGCCAAGATCAACCGAAAAGGGGTATATAATGTAAGAGATCCTCCAGAAATAGGGGACTGGAAAAAATTTGAAGTAGAGAACACTATAGCAATTTGTATCATCTTTGAAACTTTTGTAACCAAGCACTGGAGAAATAATGAGAACTTAAAGCTCCTAAGATGAGGGCTGAGGAACAGAATTTCATACTTTAGTCCATGTTTTTGTTATCCAAACCATTTGTAACCATGTCTAGCTGTTGTAACCCTCACTAAAGCCTAGTTCTTAAACCCATTCTTTATAAATTTATTGTATTGGACTAGTTGGGTCTGAGTCCATTCATCCAGCAGGAGAAGTGCTCAAATCCAATCCCTACAATATATATATATATATATATATATATTAGTCATCAATAAATCAGACTAAAAAAAAGCAATCGTCCAATCAATCCATCTGAATCATTGTGACTATGAATTCATTCCACTTTTTGGCAACTATGACATGCAGTCTAGTATAAGCAGATACCTTCTCTACACAGGCATCAATTCAACTTGAACAGCAAAATAAACAGCACCATCTCCTTAAATTTTTTTGTCAATCTCAACGATTAGGGAAAATTGATGCATGTGTAACTGTATCCTACTGTACCCTTAGTAAATATCATTCTTAATACTATTCCATAATGCTTTAGTTTACTATTGAAGAATGGTTACATGTTTGTCTGGGGATTTTGTTCCTTTCATTTGCCTTCTTCTTCTTTTTTGGGGGGGGGGGGGGGGGGGGGGGTCGTATCATGCCCCCATGCCATCAAAACTAACTGAAGAATATTATATCGAAGCTTTTCTATGAAATTACTTCCCAATGCATGTCAGTAGTTGGAAATGCTCTTTTCAAAAACAGCAACTCCAACAAAGACCACCACTCAAATAATTTATACAAGTTAGCAAAAGAAGGTGAACGCAATCTATTTCGCATATCATAAATTTGAATTTCTTTTCCACTAAAAATACGGAAAATCTGTCTTCCTATTAGGGGTGTGCAGAAAACCCACCGACCCGGCAAACTCGACTCGACCCGACCCGCCGAGTTGGGTCGGTTTTTAAGGCTTGGTGGGTTGGGTTGGGTCACAAAATTTTTTTTTATAGTGGGTCAGGTTGGGTGTGGGTCATAAAATTACAAACCCGCTAAACCCGACCCGACCCACCAATATTTAATATATATTTAAAATATATTATATATTTAATAAATTTTAAAAAAAAAAAATCAACTGTAAATTTAATATATACTAATAATATTATTATATACTATAAGTGCTTATATATAATATTATATATATATATAATATACTAATAATAATATATTTAATAAATTTAATAATAATAATAATAAAAATTTGTCAAACCCATGGGTTCAACCCGACCCATGTGGGTTGGGTTGGGTTGAGTTAAACTTATGTGATGGGTTGGGTTGGGTTGAATTTTTTTTGACCCACCATAGTGGGTTGGGTCAAAAAATCCCTTCAAACCCGACCCATGCACAACCCTACTTCCTATAATCACATCCATTCCTATGAAAGTAACAAATCTTCCAACCAATAGAAAATTCAATACACAAGCAGAGGACTGGCCATCACATGTACTGGAATTTCAGGGTAGTGAACAAGAAAGAAAGAACTTTAAGATAGGTGACCTCAGATGGCATATTATACCAAACTTCTGACATAACATTCCTTCTTTCATAGTGACTATTGCTGCAGTCCATCAAGCAATAGGCTGATATTTAAATAGTAAATATAGGAATAAACATAAGGTTGATTAGAAACTTAATGGAGTTTATACAAAGACAAAAAAAAAATTATGAAACCATTTTAATCAGAAAAATCATGAAAAAAGAAATCCATTCTACCTGTCGAGTGTGCGAAATGTCACCATCTGCAGGAATGATGGTTAGTTTCTACAAAACATGAAAGAAGGAAAGTTCAATGAATTAAATATAAAATGTCAAAACAAATACAAGTCAACATGCATGAACATGAAACTTAGGGATTATTTCTAACCTGGGGCTTCCATCCCAACTCCTCAGGACAACGAAAAGTGGCTTCATTGACAGCTTGATGCTCAATGGCAAACCTTGTTGCACCACTATTAACTCCAAAGTGTAGCTGGAGAAATATAGTTAAAGAGGGTTAGATACATAATGCATAAATACAGAATTACAATGGAGTCCAAAGTGTAGATTCTCGTTCTGGTTTAGGATTAAGGTTCTAAAATGCACGTTTAGTAAAATTGTCAGTAATGGTTTTTTTATTCAAAAAAACCTCGCATAAATACATAGTTTGAGCATAGCTACAGAGGAGATCAGAAATGTGGGCAACTGACCCAAATAATTTTTCCAGAAGTTGAGGATTCAGAATCCTTTCCACCAATGGCAGATTGCAATGTCTGGTATAGGGAAGCAAGTGCTCCCTGTCCCGCAGTCTCATGAATGCTGCTACTCCCAAGAGTTGGACCTTTTGGCAATCCCTTTTTCTTCACATGCTCTTTGAGATTACTGACAATTGTCTCAGTTGGATTCTTTGAAATTCCATGGAATTTCTTAAATCCCGTCACATGAACTGTTACTGCTACTGCAGGTGCAAGAGGCCCTTCAGACCCCATTTACCAGTTATTGAGATATAACCAAAAATGTGTTATAGCATCAAAATCAAAAGTAATATCTAAGTACCTGCATCAAACAAGAGAAAATGAATTAGTCAGTGTAGTCAAGAAGCCACAAAGACATCATCAGCTTGCTGAACTAGGAAAGCTATAACATCTACCTCATCAATGTACATCTCAAATTTCACAAACTACTTTCCTATCAAAAAAATAGAATTTTCATAGGCTACTTTCACACAGATAACAGATTATATCAATGCCCAACATAGAATTTTTATTTTACCATTCAATCCTAGAAAACCATAATCTTCTTTTTCTTTCTCCTTATCTTTCCTTTTTTTATGCTAATACAGTCTACAGGGCTCTTCAAGCACCAAAATATTTTCCAGGCATGTGTAGTTCTCCCATCCCACATGTTCAAAACCATAACAGGAATAGATCCCAAAGGTTACCTCCCAAAAGGGTTGGTGGTAGAATTCAAAGTTTCAAACCCAGTTTACCGTCCCTATGATGCCTTAAATACATCTAGAGTGATGCAGGGCAAAGGCAAAAACACAGAACAAGATAAACCTTAGGCTTCACCAGTAAGGGTTCTTGGCATCACCACCAAGCTAGAGAAAGAAAATCTCAATTCAATATCATTCATCAAATTCAACATAACAATAATGTTTACTGCCTATAAATAAGGTGCCAGGTTACATCAAATAAGGCAGGGAAATCAAATCATAATCAAGATAGCAATTAAATCCCTTAAGACATTCAAAATAATCTGGGCGGTGTCCGCACCATAGAGCCACTCAACTCTATGTTAACGAAGCCATAGTCTAACAATTATACCAAGAGATGATAATTGAGGGTCCAGAAGGCTATAATGTTAAAGTAGAGATTTCACCTATGTTGCACGGACACCAACACGGATACGGACACGACACGGACATGGGGATATGGCAATTTTTGAAAAATAAGGACACGAAACGGCGGGGACACGGCGGTTACCGGCGGTTAAATAATTAATTAAATTTTATATTTAGACATATTTTTTTAATATTTTTAGACATAAAATATGTTTATGTCTAGAATTTAAATTATATAAAAACTACAAATAAGTAAACAACACCCAAAGTAGTACAATAATACACATAATGTTTAGAGTACAAACCATAAAAGGATAACAAGTTCAACATCAAACTAAAAACACAAAAGGATAACAAGTTCAACATCAAACTAAAAACACAAAATGATAACAACTTCAACGTCAAACTAAAAACATAAAAGGATAACAAGTTTTAAACTTTCAAGATTATCACAGAACAACAAAATCATCATCATCAACATAATTATCATCCTTAGCAATACTTGTCTCCATCTCTGGCTCATCTAGTGTGAGATAAGCAATCTCAAGCAACCCAGGTCCTCCAAATGGTCCATCCCAATTATCTCCACCAATGTCCCACTTCTTAGATTCTCCTGTAGTGTACTCGGACCTCCTCCTTGAAAGAAGTCGAAGATTAGAATGAACAAACACTAAATCTTCAGCACGTTTAGGAGTAATTCTATTCCTTCTCATACAATGGATGAAGCCATATGTACTCCAATTCCTCTCAGCACATGATGATGAGCAAGGCTGTCCAAGAAGCTTTAGAGCTAAAGTTTAAAGCACAGGTAAATTGGACCCATAAGTTGACCACCAAAGCAATGGATCGTAGGTCCACCTATCCTCCATGTTATCATCATCATAAGCCTTAACTCCTGAAAACAAACCAAACTCCACATTAACATTCTTCCTATCATCAGGATCAGGAAAGAACCTTTTGAGGCACTTGTTTCTCTCCACAGAAATTTCAGCATCCTTATGTGGCGCAACACGGCCTCTGACTTCCTCAATCCATTGATTAGTATAATACCTAGTTAAAAGCAAATAAATAAGTACAACTAATGAGTTTAGTTTATTTGTTTGGAAATGCCTAAAGAAAAACGAAAAGATTAAAGAGATAGAAAAATTACTTCGGATTCAAGGAGTGGGCTAGGCAATGAAGTGGTGTGCAATTTTTAGTCCACCGTTCAATGAGTATATTGTGTACCGCATCATAGAATGGAGACTCCTCATAGTCTTCCTTGCCTTCATGCCAGTATATTTCTTTCTTCACTTTTTCTATCATGGAATCCCACATTTCATACACCTTAAGGAGAATAGGAGCACCCGTGTCAGCCACTCGAAGCATCTCATAAATAGGTCCTGTGAATCTCAGAATATATGCAACCTTGTCCCACCACAAATCATTCAAAACATAATCCCTCACAGTTTGAGCTTTTCCCACATCATCTTCTCTATATGACATCCATTCCTCACTAATGACCATATTTCGAAGATTTTGTTTTACTTGATACAATCTTTTAAGCATGATGATTATTGAAGCAAATCGTGTTTCAACAACAACAAGTAACTTCAAAGGGGGATATGAATTAAAAATTGCTAATCTCATAGAATGATTTGTGATGAAAATAAGAATGAAAGTTGCCTCATCTGAAACTTGTGCAATCCAGTTACATTCATTATATGCAACCTCATTCTGCAAAGAGTTTTTAGGTGCACATATATTCCTAAAGGCCAAATTGAGGGTATGCACAACACAAGGTGACCAAAAAATATGAGGATATTCAACTTCAACAATAGATCCTGCAGCCTTCATAACAGATGCATTATCAGTAATAATTTGGACAACATGTTCATGCCCAACCTCTTCAATGACCTTTAGAAACAAGTCAGCAATGAAATGCTTGTCATTGTACTCTTTGGTACCACCAATGGATTTGATAAAAAGTGGCCCTTTCTCTGATGTAGCCATAAAATTGATAAGTGGCCTTTTTTGTACATCTGTCCACCCATCACTTACAATGCTTAAACCCTTTTCTTTCCAAGTGTCTTTAATTGACCTCAACAACTTCTCAATATGTGCCCTCTCTTTTTGTAACAGAGTTTTTCTTAATTTATTGTAACCTGGAGGAACATAGCCCACTAAATTATTATTAGCCGCAAATTTGATCATCTCAATCCAATATGGGTTCTTAGCAAAGTGAAAGGGTAAACTAGCAGAATAAAATGTCCTAGCAATAAGAGAATCTAATTGCTCTCGACATTGATTGCTAAAAGCCCTCTCCAAAGGAGAATTCCCAGTCCCTTTTTTTTGGGAAAAAATGGATGACTTGTAGTTGTACTACTCTCCTTACTACCCAAAGTAGGACTAGTAGGAGAATTAGTTGGTAAAGACACTAGCCTACGCTTCTTCAATCTACGCAAAGATTCCTCATACGCATCTTCTAATTTCTGCATTTCATTCTGATACTCATCTCCAACCTTGGCACATGGTTGTATTCCAAACTTAGACAATTTTAACAAGTGTGCCTTCACCCTTGAATAAGACCCCTTGAAAGTTTTTTCACAATAGTTACATTTGAAAGAAACATTCCCACCACCAACACTTGCTTTTTCTAACTTAGTAACATATTTCCATAGAGGAGCACCAGCTACCTCAGCTGATAATTTTTCACTTTCAGTTTCGGTATTCATTTGAGTAAAATCACCTACAATATTTAACTTTAATAAATAAATAAAACTACACACAAAAAAACAAAATTATAACTTATAAATTATAACTTATATGAAAAAAAAAAAAAAAAAAAGAGGACAGAGGGCACCCACGGGCCACGACCACAGCAGCAGTGAAAAAAAAAAACACACAAATGACAAAACACAAAATGCATTATAAGTTTATAACTTATATAAATAATGGACTAACAGTACACCCACCCATTCACTAGAAAGTGAAAAAAAAAAAAAAAAAAAAAAAAAAAAAAAAAAAAAAAAAAAAAAAAAAAAAAAACAGAGAGAGAGAGATCGGACCTGTTGTCCACGCCGAGAGAGAGAGAGAGAGATCGGAAGGGATAGAGGACAGACGGCACGGCGTCGACGTCGAAACTCGCCGATCGGGCCGATCTAACTCCGGCGAAGTACAGAGGGCAGCGGTAGGGTTATCAGTCAAAGTGAGTCTAAACTTCTAAACTTGAGAAGAACTTTGAGATGTGTTTCAAATTTCAGTCAAAGTGAGTCTAAACTGGCTTTATTGTGTTAGGGTTATCACAAAATCAATGGTATTGGTAAGTCCACCTGTCAAAATTTGTGTGTGTGTGTGTGTGTTTTTTTTTTTTTTTTCACTGCTGGCATGTCGAACGCGTTGGAGCCGCGTCGGAGCCGTGTTGGAGGAGCGAAAAAAAAAAAGAGGGACACCGCCAAACACCGAAATCTGGTGCGTCGTGGCCGTTCCAGTGTCCGACACATGTCGGACACGGACACAACGCCAAAAATGGCGTGTCCGTGCAACCTAGGATTTCACAGGCCCTTGCAAATCCGGCATCACATTTCAGGTAATACTGATATTCTGCTAAAGTAGAGATTTTATATAATTCTATTAGAGTAGCTTTTTCTTGTTCCTTTTAACCAAAAACTAACGGGTTTTTTCTTCTTTTGGCTTGGATAATGAGAAGATTGATGAGACTATTATGCCACAGGATGGACCCGATTCATGGCCAATAAAAAGTAGTAAGAAACAATGGCTGGTTTTCTATAGAATCAATGGAATCTCATTGCAAGGGGGTGGTGTCATAGATGGCAGAGGAGAGAAATGGTGGAATTATCCATGCAAACCACATCATAGATGTCAAAAAAAAAAAATTTATAGTAATGTTACTTTGTGTGGTTTGCATGGATAATTCCACCATTTCTCTTCCGTTTAATATGTTAAGAAGCCCTCCAATGCGTTTTGCTTGCAGTGACTCTCTCCCATGCACAAACCTCACACTTTCTGAGGTGGAACTACTTCCTACCAAACTACAAGTTGTGTCAAACCCATTTTGCTAGAATGCTTATGGGACTATGCAGACACTTACTATTCCACCAGTTTTCTACTTGTTGGAGGGAATACCACAATCAATGCAACAGAGTGATTCTGCTGGGTTTTAAACAAATTGGACTGGTTAGACAAATATGCAAAGTAAATTAGGTATATGTCAAAAAGTAAAAAAAGAAAAAGTGCAATGAAAATCACAAGTGAGATAAGAGTTAATAGTGTGTCTTATTTACCTGATGGCAATGAGTTAGGGATATTGTTCAAATAAGGTTTTATTATATGGGCCATGGAGACGTTATTGTAAAGTGATACATGTCCAATTGTAATTTATAACCCTACTTTTTTTTCTTTTTTGAGAAACAATTTATAATCCTACTTATTCTCTATGTACTCTCTTCTACAACATTTAAATTTTGAAATCAAAGCTTAAGTGGGTAGTATATCAAAGAGAATCAAAATTTGATAGATATTACACTCCTTAAATTTTTTTTTTTTTTTTTTTAAAGTTATAATCAAGAAGCTTTGTCTAAAATAAATCATTGAAAAAAGAATAGTGGGCCATGTAACTTCGGGGCATGCAAATGTTATCTCTAGACCTATGAAAAGGAACTTGATAATAAATGAAGATAAGAAGAAAAAATTGAATCACATATAATTCATTCCTTGGTTGTTTCATAACTAAATTGACTTGGTATAACTGTTACAAGAGACCTAATTGAACAACCTCCCATTATCTTGGTTTGGCTATTGCGCCCAATTTTGCAAACCAATTGCAATTGCACAAACATCAATAACAAGTGACTTCCACATTGAGCAGGCAGTCAGTATTATAATGTGTACGCACAGAATAGGCATGTATGAATAGACAGCAACGGTGGGCTGCCACACACATGCTAAGCCTATAACTTCAGGCCCAGGATGGTGATAAGTTTATCAGAAACAAGGCACAAAATGGACCAATGTGTTATGTGGGGCACAAATTGGGGTAAACACAGAAAAAGGGAGGGAGCCGTAGCTTCAACCACGATAACTGCAACTACTATATGCAATCATTTAATAATAATAATAAAACTTTAAAAAGTTATATATAAACAAATATGCTAATAAGCTAAAATAAAATATTTAATCCAAAATTCCCCTTTAATCTCTCAAACATATGGAATTTGGAAGCAAGTGTTTTTCAACTAGTTAATTAAACCCCCTTCAAGGGGATATTTGTGTGGTCCATTAATCTAGAAAATGATGTAAATTCGAAAGTTTTAGATTCAATTTACCACACTATATGAACGAAATCTTGAATTATGTATAGAAACAAAATGAACCACTTCTATTCTCAAATCTAAAGAATATGAAGAGTGGCTTTTTGGTCCCTTTTTTCCTGTGGTTAGGAATTAGGACATCATGAAGACACAAGTTCAATTCCCATAAGGGATAAGTAATCATTCCTAGCCGCTTTTAGTTAGTGTTCATTATTAAGTGATCGCTTGCTATTTGGTAGGAAAATATGGTCGATCCATGGTGTTTGCAAGTGTCTCACGGTTAGGAAGTAATAGTCTAACTAAATGGCTGAGACACTACTTCATTATATATATATATATATATATATATATATGAATTGGGTTCAAGTTACATCTGGTGTATTTTTAAACAATATTACACCACTTAATATTTTTTAATTGAATGTGAATATTGACAAATCCACCGTTAGATTACATTATCTTCATATATTCTCCATGCTTGCAAAATTTCAAAGTGATCAAAGATTAATAGTTATGTCATCAATCAAATGTTAAAATTCAAGTTTTTGTAATTTAAAAAAATGTATAAAAGATGAGTTTATGGATCAAATAGTAAATAATATCTGATTGATATGAAAATTGGTATGCATGTTAAGAACATATAGAACATGTAATTAAACGATTGGATTTTCAAAATATTAATTCAATAACAAGTTCTTGGATGGTGTATCATTACTTAGAGTTACATCAGGTGTAACTTGAACTCAACCCTGTGTGTGTGGGTTCAAGTTACACCTGGTATAACTCTAAGTAATGTTACACCTGGTCTAACTCACATACCTAATATTTTTTAATTGTATTCGAATATTGACAAATCCACCGTTAGATTAAATTATCTTTATATATTCTTCATGCTTGCAAAATTTCAAGGAGATCAAAAATTAATAACGATGTCATCAATCAATTGTTAAAATTCAAATTTTTGTAGTTTAAAATACTGTATAAAAGATGAGTATATGGATCAAATGGTAAATAGCATCCGATTGATATAAAAATCCGCATGCATGTTAAGAACATATAGAATATGTAATTCAACGGTTGGATTTTTAAAATATTAATTCAATACTAAGTTATTGAGTGGTGTAACATTGCTTAGAGTTACACCAGGTATAACTTGAACCCAACTCTATATATATATATATATATATATATAAAATTATGCCTACTTTTTTTCTAGGAAGAAAAATTATTTTGAGACAAAAAACTAAGATACAAAGAGAGCATACTCCAAAATAACATTCACAACAGCAAGAGGAACCAAAGAAACCAAAAACTCTATTAGAGAGGGACTAAGAGCCAAGCTCATGAGCAGCCTTATTGGCCCTCCTGGAATCCAACTAAAAGAAGAGGAAGGTACTGGGTTCGTTAAGAACCTGGTTTCTAACAAAAGATTAGCAATAAGCCGAAGGACTGGAGCATTAGGAAAAGAAGGGCCTTTCAAAACATACGTTAGTAAAGTTTGTGTTTCACCATGGTTGCATGTAAGGTTGTGCACCGATTGGATTGGGTCAAATTTAGGTATTTTTGAACCCCAAGGTTAAGAAATCCTCATTTCAGCCCAGCCCATAAAAGCTCTAAAAATCAATTCAACACAATTCAGGTGAACCGGGTAAGGTTGGATGGGGCCTTCGGTTTGTTAAGGCCTACTAAACACTCCTTTTTTACAATAAATTTCACAATTGCAAAAATAGTTAACCGTGATAGATGAACAATTTACATTAACCCACTACTTTATTTCATTCACAACTCACAATCCACTATTTTAATAATTGTAAAATTTATTGTGAAAAAATTGTGAATGCATTATTGTATGACAATTCAATTAGTAGGTTCTATAGTTAACTTTTGTAAGCTGGTTTATTTTTTAATTTATTTTAAGTAATCAAATTATGTCTAAATTTTATGTATTTAAATTAATTTCTCACTTTGATTGTTAGTAACTATGATTATTTTGTTTCTTTGTTTTTATAATATGAAATATATACTTGTAGTTACAGTTATCTATTTATTTTGTTATTATTATCAATTAATATTTTTAGATTGATTTTGTTTTTAGTATTGTTTTTCAATCTTGCCTCCCCTAAACTGAAATCCTGGCTCTACCATTGTGCGTAACTTAAGCAAAAAAAATGTCTTCTTTTTTTTTTTACTCACACTTACTGTCACGGTGTTTTCTCTCTATTTCTTTCTAGAAAAATACTAATGAGTGCCCTTAGTGCATTGGTTAATAATCTATTTAAAGAAAGTTTTTATGGGAAATGAAAAATAAGTAATTAATATTTTGACATTTTTTTTCATTTCTCATAAAAATGATATAAAATTTTTTTTAAAATAAATTATTAATAAATACTCTAAGGACACTCGTTAGCATGATCCTATCTGCTCCTCTCGTGAAGCTCTCTTTGTGTTTGTGCCTCTCTCACTGTCTAGGACTTCAGTTCTCACACCAAAAGATGGCCAAATGGCCTTAGTGCTTCAGCTCTTTCTTTCTTTCTTCATTCTGAGACATGCTTGACATCACTTTTCATTAATAGAAGTCTAACTTGTCACAAAGGCATAGGAGACAAGCTCATTAAATGAGCTTCGACAAATGTGGCAAGCAAGTGGGCTGGACCCACACAGTGCTATGACACGGGGAATAATTACATACTCCGAGAGCATGGTACGTAGCCCTTTGATGCACCCAACATTTAGGAATTAGGAGCAAGTCACTTCCCCAAATTGGTTGTATTCCAGAAACGCTCAGATCCAAGGCCACAAATTATGATCAAGGCCTTGTACTCTGCATTGAAGGATGGCCATCACCTTTGATCAAACAATTGGCTGAAGCCAGCTTCTCCAATTTTCTCCTCCATATGAGAGTTTACTTTGGCCCATCAGCGGTGAAGACCAGTAAAAGACTCAGCTTAGTCCACACTCCACCTGTCCCCCACCAGCAATGGGCTTTCAAAACCTCAAACCTGCAACTTGCATTTTATTGATCATAAATTCCACACATAGTAAATCCAACGCCCCCAAACTTTTCATAAAATAGCACAACATTAACTTATTTATCCAAAAAGAAAAGAAAAGAAAAGAAAAGAGAGATCAGTATTAGCTCAATTACAACAAGAACTTCCAGATTTTTGCCCATAGAAACCCCATCATTTGTTTCACAATCTGCTCATTCGAAAACGAACCCCATCATTTGGTTTCACAATCTGCTCATTCAGTAATGTTACCCACATTCCTATAATAAAAAAAAATTAATGTTACCTACATACTTTTTTTAACCATAAATTTCACAATGGTTAAATTAGTCAATAATGGGTAATAAAATAAAAATCAATATATCTATATCTATATCTATATCTATATATTACTAAAAGCTGAAACGTACATTTAATGTTGCTACGCTCTTGTTAAGCCACATCAGCCGCCATGTCATTTCCAATTTTTTTTTCCCTGAATTTCTCTTATAATTTTAAAATACTTTTACTAAATTTTTCCCTAATTTCAAAATACTATTAAAAAAAAAAAGATTTCCACAATAAAGCCCAATCTTTATGGCTTCAATTATGCCCACCATAAAGCCCAAAACATGAATATTACAATGTTGTCCACCATAAAGCCCAAACCCAACCCTTTATTATTCTTTTAACGCCAACCCTTTCTTCTTCTTCAGACCTTTAGCTTGACTAACGCCAACCTCTCTCTCTTCCAAATATAGTTTCAAAACTTCAGACCTTCGGCTTTCTAACACCAACCTCTCTCTTCCCTCCTTTGTCTCTTCCTCTCCTTATTTAAGTGAATCACTCCTTCATACCTCATCAATATTTCCCCTCCTTTTGCTCTTCCTAAATTTTCACGGTTTCAAAACTTCAGAATTGCGGCTTTCTCTTCTCTCCTTCGTCTCTTCCTCTCCTCATTTAATTGAATCAGAAAACAATATATTTGAATAAGAGCTCAGAAATACTGACAGACAGAATGTGGATGATTCACTTCAGGTATTTACATAAAAAATTTCACCTTTGCATTTTCTTAGTCACACAGGTCTGGGCCATTTGTTCATGTTTCGTCTGGGAGTGTTTCTTCTGAATGATTAGCTTAGATTGATGGGTTTGGAGCCCTGTAATGGGTTTTGCTCATTTCAATTATTAGTTGCATTGATCTCTTTTTTGTATTTCAGTAATTCAATCAACACTCTGTTTCCTATCCGTATCCTTTTGCGAGAGGCAAATTGGTCCAACCACATGCCTAAGTTCAAGGCCACCGTCAATTTTAATGGCGAGGAGTTGTTAGCTACCTCCTCTGTACGAGTTGTCAATATCTAAATCGGCTACAAGGTCTGTATATCAAGTTGAGGTATACCTAAATTTTATTTTCAATGTATATTTAAAATTTTTAGGGTTAATTCTTCTGTGTTTTTCTGTTTGGGTATTGAGTTTATGGTCTGCAATTTTTTGAATTTTAAGTTGTTGCCATTGTCTGTAGAGAAAAGCTCAAAAATTAGGGTAAGGAAAATTACCCCAATCTGTGATTATTTTTATTAGGCTTATATCAAGCCGAGGTTATACAACTTCAGGGAGATTGGAAGAAGAATGTTTCCACCTTCCTTGTGCAGGCTGTGAGGAAAGAACATATCAAGATTCGTTGTTTTTGAATAGCTGCAGCTTGTAGCCATAATACGTGTGACTTTGTTATATGTACATCTATCTTTAGTGTCAATTTGGTAGTTCTGCTACTTGCTGAGTTGTGTGGGAGGGTCATTATGGATTGTACCAAAGCCTTTATCCATACCTTAATCAATAATACTAATTTCCAATTTTATATAGATGATTGTGCAGTGATTGGATGTATTGAAATGTCTAATTGATTTAATTGTCACTTAACTACATATGTTAATCAATTGTCACGTAATTTGGTATTGCCACATTCACTATGATAAATTGATAATAGATTAGAGAAACTAACTAAAAAGGCCTAGAGTTATTCAAACAAGAGATGAACATGATGCTTATGCTTCCAAGTACATTTTTGTGGAGCAAAGGTTCTTAAATCTTAAGTATTACAGCAATAAAATCTCATTGGTATGAAGAATACATGCTGCATTTATCATTAGTTTACGGACACTCTCATCCATTAATCGACAATCAATGTATGTGCCCACTTGAATTACCTGGAAACCATCTTTCTGTAGTTGTACTTTGCATATCAATCTTCAAACAAGTAAGCCACAGTAGTTTAAATTCTTGGTCATGAATGAGCTATTCAATCTTCTAAGCTATCGTTTGGATGATTTATTTATTTATTATTATTACTAAATCCTTGCCAAATTTGAACTCTTTTTATTATTAGTTTTTTTTTTTTTTTTTTAAAGATGATTACAGAGAAATCTAATGTTAAATTTTATTTATTTATTTATTTCTTTATGAATGATAAATAGGAAGTTACTAAGTTGTGTAACATAAAAAATAAACAAATAAATGAATGCAGTTGCATCATGTGTCTGGTTGAGAAGATAGAGCCGGGTCCCAAATCATATGATTTAATTCCACATCCTCCTTTTATGTATTTTAATAAAATTAAGGGCACATCATCCTTATCATGTATACTTATCAAAAAAAAAGTTGAGGTTTTTATTTTTTTTTTAGGGTTAATTTTCGTTTCGCTTTTAAACATATCAATGGACATATTGGAGAGTGGATTATGGTTTGGGGTTTTACGCAATGAGGACCAATTCTACGTGCCAATGAAAGCAAGAAAGAATCAGAGTCATCAACAAAAAATCATAACGTGGTAATTCTAAACGGGTTTGATGTCCTTAATTTTGTCATCATTGTCAATGTATTTGGTGACTGTTTTGGTTGTTTGTGGTGAATTTTATTTTCATATAATTTGGTTTTTGTTTTATTTTTTGATGTCCTTAATCCAACAGTTTTTTATTTTATTTTTTTATTATATATATTTTTATATGGATGACCAAATTTGTGATTTTTAGAGACTTTTCTGGGTTTTGCATGTTGGATTATCTTCTCACAATTTTAATTGAGCATCTATTTGGGTGTTAAGGAAAAAAAAAAGTGAAGCAAAAGTAAATGGAAGCACAATCAATTGTGAAGGTTCTTTTAGATACCTTTGTGAATTATGAATTTTGCTTTGTTAATTTGCCAATTGTGGATTACTTTGTAGGCTTTGGTAGGTATTCTTTTTAGAGAGATTTAACAAAGCAATGAACTATAGCTTTGTTTTTTTTTTCTAATAAACGTATTTTTTATGTTATTTCTACTAAGATGTTTCTATGGTATTCTATTCTATTTCACTTGTGTTGGTTATTTCAATTAAACGTATTTGGGAACTCTCATACCATCATTCATATGGGAAGAAAACCGTAATAACTTCTTCTTTCGTTGCAGATGCTTTCATTTTTTTTTTTCCATGTTTGTAGTTGTACATCATTAAGCAAGGGTTACAGATGATTCTTTATTCATTGTTTATTTTTTTCCTTATTGTTTTTTGGTAGTAAGCTTAATTTAATTACTGCATTTGAAGTTTTTTTTTCTCCTTTGTTCTTTCTTATGTTTTTTTTTTTTTTTTTTTTTGCTCCAAAAGAATGTACTACTATATATGTAGTATGTTAGTTGGAGAAGTTCAATATTATGTTATGCTTGGTTAAATGAGATTTTTGCTTTTTTTTATTTTTTGGGTTTCAATTTTTATAATTTTTAGCTGTAAGTTCCTCAAGGCTCGAGTTTCTTAGGGATTTTGTGCACGATAAATCTCTCTCTTTCCCTTAAATTTGCTTATTTTATAGAGTTTACCCAAAAAGTTTTTTTTTTTTTAAATGAAAGACTTTTGATTTTGTTAATTTTTAAATTTTGAGCAAGTTATTGGGGTTTTAGTACATAAATTTTGCAATTAGAATATTGTTTCAAATTCGGAGAATTTTGGGGAGTGTAATAATGAGAAAATTTTATAAACTTTTACTGTCTAGGAAGCCAACTTGTCTAACAAGAAAGCCATGAACAACTTAAGTCTAACATGAAGGCCATGAACATCCAGGTAGCTAGTCTGTTGGCATGTTTTGTTTCAATTCTTTTCCTTCCCCTGATATAGCTTTGCCGTTTGATTTGTTAGTTAAAATTGAAAAAACAAAATTTTCTTATTCTAGACGAAATTGTTTATGGGTTTTTATTTTATGTATAGTTTTCAATGTAACTAACATCAATTCAATACACAAACATGAAGGTGGAAATGAGAGTTCTTGATGCTCTTTTTTAAAGCTCTCTCTAATCTATTAATTTCCGTTGCTTACTGTTTCAATGTTAAGGATTCAGTGACAAAATTATTTTGTATTTGTACTATTGTTTTACTTGTGGGGAAAATTTGATGAGTTTTCTATGTTTGTGATTTGTAGTTCGTATTGATTCACTGGATGTGAATGGTGATGCGGGGGGACTTAGACGAAGATGATGAGTTACTTGTCTTCTATCTCAAGGTTTCTATTTTCCCTTTATATTAAGCTGTAAATGCGTAGTAATTTCTTTGAAATCTTATCTAGATTCTATTTATAGTCATAGGTTCAACATAATATATTCAAAGAAACTCCTATTAATTATTTTTTTCCTAAGTTATTGAATCAAACATGCATCCAAAATCTGTTTTAAATGGAAATAATTCAACTGATGATTATTTACCCTTTTTTTTTTCTAGACTAGAGACGAATGTTTACATGGAATTTTGTACCTGATGGTGCACTCCCACACATAGATAGCATGGAAGAAAACCATAAACTGGAGTTCTATGGAGTTTTTGAAAACTTGCCTCAAGTTATGATTAGGAGTTTTATGATGATTGTATGTAACTTATTATAGAACATGATGGAAAAATTGAATCTAAAGGAAAGAGGAAACATTTTGGTTGAGAGCAAGCGTCACAAATGTCTCAAAGGCTATTAGCGCATGTTGACAAGTTTGGGGTTTGATGGTGCCATAGAAGTTTCAGTAGAAGTCTTCTCTCAGTTGCTAAGCTGTCATGTATGTAAATTAGGCTACTTATTGAAAAAGAAAATTGTAAAGTAGGCCAGATATTGAAAGTTCTTGTTGAATGCTATAGTTACTAAAAGTTATGTTTAGCTACTAAACTATTTTAGATGTTCCTTAAAATTTTGGGATATAAGTTAATAATAAACGTCTTTTATATTATGCTTTCAGATACAATTTTTATTCAAATTTGATGTTGGTTTTTATTCCCTTTTGGATTTTATAGAGAAGTAGGAACACATAATTTGTATTTTAATTTTGTGTGTTTTGTGTATGCATATCCACACTCCCACACACAATATATTCACTATCAACTTTTATAGTTGCATGGCTAGATAGTTTAGCAAATACATGTTAGTCTTAAATGGGGTTTTGCATTTTAATAAAATTTAATGAATTCAAAGTGGAAATTTGTTAAATAGCACCGATTGTGTTTTCAACCAATTAAATTTTCAAGAAACATTTGACATTTTTTTAATGAATTAGTTTATATAACATGCCTCATTAAATAGATCAATCACCAAATATTTAGAAACAAATTATAAGTAGCATGTAACTTTGCAATAGGAACTAAAGATTAGACTTGCATATCTCTTTTCCAACTACAAAATGTACCAATAATGAGAAACACTATTTGAAAGGAGTTTTAATTGGAAAATAATTGTGCTTGCCAAGGAGTAAAGATTCATAAATTTACTTTTGTAAGTCTGGAATGGAGAGGTTATGATTATGGATTCATCAAACTTGCAACATTTAACCATTTAAACTTGCTGTTTAAGTACATGAATATTAGGAATTAATCTTATAGCTTTCATCAATCTAGCGGAAGATGAATTAAAAAAAAAAAAAGAATTTCTTGAACATTTTTCTGAATTTTCCCGTGTATCGCACGGGTTAGCGACTAGTATATATAAAAGCAGAGACCTCATGCAAGAGAGTATGAGGTTCTGACATGTGGCGCACCCTATGAAGAGAATTGAAATACTTTTAAACCACGTTTGAGATAAGAACAAATTTAAAAGTAGAGACTCTTTATTTCCTTTGGTTCAATGTTTTAAGACTATTTTTGTTACATTATTTATTCAATGTTTTAAGACTACTATTCGTTTAATTTGGTTCAATGTTTCAAGACTTTTCTTCTTTCACACACACAAAAAACTCTTTGCATTTCCATTCACCATTTTCACTTCTACTCATTTATATAGACATGTCTATAGCCTTCCATACCATCCCATCTCAAATACACTTAGACAAAAATGATATCATTTACTTTCAACTTTTCAATGACACCTACATAATTCTAAAGTTGTAATATCATTTGATCGTAACCCGTATGAGTAGGCTATGACCAAAGAAGGGAGCTTGCGTTTTTTATTCAGTGTTGGTAGCTTACGATTTTGATGTTGAAGTTAGACATTGTAGATTTTGTGAAGATTATGATTCGCTTGGAGTCTTTGGGTGTTTGAGATTTTGGTTTGGGAAAGTTATAAATTTATTTTTTTAGAACTAAAGAAAAAGAAAAAGAAACATTCTAATTGATTATTTATGAAGTTAGCTATTTTTTTTTTTTTTTTTAATTTTGTGTTAGAATTCATAGTTTGTAGGTTTCTTTGTGGTTTATTTTACTGCTATTTTGTGTGGTATAAGTCATAGTGATGAAAACAAAAATCGATGGTGATTTAAAAGTGTTTTTCACTTTTTTTTAAAGGATACAAAAGTCCAACTAAAGACAATTGAATTTTGATAAATGAATATGTTTTTAGCAAATTTCACTTTGTTTAATCACGTTCTCTTTATGTTGATACTTACAAATGATTTTCTTAATTTCATTGAGATAATTAATTGGGTGTTTGTGATCAAGGTCTCCATTTTTTTTTTTTTTTGGAGAAATAATTACAACATGCTGCTAATCCCGTAGGTCGAACCCTTTCCTCCCTAGACCCCCAAGCACTTTGTGCATGGGGAGGTACCAATTTAGCTACAAGGTCTCCATATTTGGTTGTGAGAAAAGAGTAGTTGAGAAAGTGTTTGGTAGGTTGCTAAAATTTATGTAATTTTAGGATATGAAAGTATTATATACTTTAAATTCTTATTTGTAGATTTCAAAATCATTTAATCAATTTGGAAAAATAAAATCTACTTTTAGCAATAAATATTATAATATATTATAATCTTACAGTGTTATACAATTTTTTTTAACTATGAAGAGAATTAAAATACCCTTAAGCCACATTAGAGATAAAAACAAATTTAAAAGTAGAGACTCTTTATTTCCTTTGGTTCAATATTTCAAGACTATTTTTGTTACATTATTTATTCAATGTATTAAGACTACTATTTGTTTCATTTGGTTTAATGTTTGAAGACATTTCATCTCTCACACACACAAAAAACTCTTTGCATTTCCATTCACTCCTTTCACTTCTACTCCTTTATATACACATGTCCATAACCTTTCATACCATCCCATCTTAAATACACTTAGACAAAAAACGATATCATTTACTTTCAACCTTTCAATGACACCTACATAACTTCAACGTTGTAGTATCATTTGATGTAACCTGTATGAGTAGCCTATGATCAAGGAAGGGGGCTTGCGTTTTTTATTTAGTGTCGGTAGCTTTCGGTTTTGATGTTGAAGTTAGACATTGTAGATTTTGTTGAGATTATTATTTGCTTGGAGTTTTTGGGTGTTTGAGATTCTGGTTTGGGAAAGTTATAAATGCATTTTTTTAGAACTAACGAAAAAGAAAAAGAAACATTGTTAGCTATTTTAAAAAAAAAAAAATTGTGTTAGAATTCATAGTATGTAGGTTTCTTTGTAAGTTTATTTTACTACTATTTTTTGCAATATGAGCCATAGTGATAAAAACAAAATCGATGGTGATTTAAAAGTGTTTTTCGCTTTCTTTTAAGGATACAAAAGTCCAACTAAAGGTAATTGAATTTTGACAAATAAATGTGTTTTTAGAAAATTTCTCTTTGTTTAATCACGTTCTTTATGTTGATACTTATAAATGATTTCCTTAATTTCATTGAGATAATTAATTGGGCGTTTTTTTATCAAGGTCTCCATATTTGGTTGTGAGAATAGAGTAGTTGAGAAAATGTTTGGTAGGTTGCTGAAATTTATGTAATTTTAGGATATAAAAGTATTATATATTTTAAATTCTTATTTGTAGATTTCAAAATCATTTAATCAGTTTGGAAAAATAAAATCTACTTTTAATAGAATAATATATTATAATCTTACATTATTATACAATTTTTTTAAAGAAAATATGAATTAAGAAAATCAAGTTTCAAAATTAACTATATTGTGGGTAAACATAAATATTATCCAAAAAAATAAGTATTAAGTATTATATGAAGGTTTTAACATACATAAAAATGATTTCAAATGAAATTGTAAAATAGTTCGCGCATTGCGCGGGATATCATCTAGTGTTTATAAATGTCAATTGTGTACCATCCACCACTCACCAACTTAATAATTAAGAAATATTGAAAAAAAAAATTGAGAAGATGAAATATAGAAATTTGTTTTGGAAAAAAATTGTATTTGTAATTGTAACATTACTATAAAAAAAATTAGATCATGTTAACGGGTATTCTTAGAGCAATCCTTAATAAAACATTTTAAGAAAATTTGACACTACAATTATGACAAATATAAAAAATCTTCAAATAGATTAATTACTTTTTCCTCATAAATAATTTTCAAAAATATTTCTTAAATTAATCTCATTACTCCATCTATTAAGTTTAATTTTCTTAACATATTAAACGGAAGAAAAAAAGAAGAAGAAGGTAGATGAGAAACATAACGCAAAACTAGGGGTGTCCGAACAAAACCGGGACCTGACCCACTCGGCCAAACCGTCCGATTTAGCCCGATAACTAGCTGACCTGACGCTGGTGACAGGTCGGCGTCGGATCGTTGCTCCCTGAACCCGAAAACGACGGGTTGGTTGGCGGGTTTGAGGCTAAGAAACCGATTTCAACCAACCCAATCATATACTGCCTGGAAACGTCGATTTTCTATCTGATCTGAGGAGATCCATTCGAGTTCAGGCGAGATCTCGAAGAGATTCGGCATGATCTCTTCAAGGTATGCCGAGATCTCATCGAGATCCTGCCAGATCTCGTCGAGATCGGCTTGATCTCTTCGAGATCCGCTGAGATCTCTCTAAGATCTGGTCAGGCCTCGCCAGATCCGGTGGCTTTTGGCAAGATTCGGCTGCTTTTCTCACAACTCGAAACCGATCGAGGACCGATCTGTACCAGATGAAAATCCAACCACCCGAACTGACTTCGTTCGCCGGTCGGCAGTGGGTCTATGCATGGAAAACCCGAAGTGATCGGGTCGGTTTCGAGTTGGGCACAAACCCGACCTGTGGACAGCCCTACGCAAAACCCAATGTTATTGACTTGGATTGAGATTGGGAATTGTTTGTGGCTTTTTAGTTTGTCTGTTTAGGATCCACTTATTTTGCTAAAACTGAATTTTTTTTGCTAAAAATACTGTAGATAAAGGTAAAAGTTAGCTAAAATAGTAGAGTGTGACTTATGAATAGTACTAAAAAGTGTTGTAGGACCCATAAATAGTCGCAAAAATAAGCTAAATAGTAAAATAAGCTGACTTTTTAATTTTTACCAAACATACACTTTATGCCCATGGAGCTATGAAGGTCATGCTCTAAAAAATGAGTTTTACTAATGTATGTCTTTAGAGTATGTGTAAATAAACCATTTTAGAACCTTTTTTTATGGAAAATTAAAAAAGTTATCAAACTTTTTGACAATATTTTCAATTTTTCATAAAATACTTCTTAAAATGGATGATTAACGGCCTTAGAGTATATGTTAACCGAATCCAAAAAAATTGCATGGAAATTTTGGAACTGGGATCGTACAGCACTATAAAGTTTAGAGAAAGAGTAGAATAGAAACTGCACAGAAAGTGAGAGAAAATCCAAAAAGAAAGGAACAGAGAATGTGGTGTGGTTTTGAAAACTTTGAGGGCACATTTGTCTCTTTATTCTATTCATACGAACGTCACTTGTTTATTTTGGACCGACTAAATCATTAAATTGGAATTTGAGTTTGTTTTTTTTTTCATTAAACTCTTGTGCCATTAGTCATGAGTGGGACTTGAAATTGGGTGTTTGTGTGTTTTGAACTATATTCTCTTTCATAGGTTGGAGGCATGTGTTATCTCCTCCCTCAAACTATCTGAAGAGAACCAAATTTAAAGCCAGAATAAGAGTTTAAATTTCATGTTTTTGATGAATTTGGGGATACTTAGATTTATTTTTATTTTTTATGGATGACCAAGTTTGTGATTTTTTAGGTGTTGTTCTAGGTTTTACATGTTGGATTATATTCTCATAATTTTAATTGAGCATCTTTTTGGGTATTGAGGAATAAAAAACAATGAAGAAAAAGTGATTGGAAGCACAATCAGTTGTGAAGGGTTTTTTACTTTTTTTTAGATATGTTGGTGAATTGTGAGTTTTGCTTTTTTTAATTTGCAAATTGAGGATTACTTTATAGATTTTGGTAGATATTTTTTCTACGGAGAGATTTAACAAAGCAATGAATGATAGCTTTGCTATTTTTTTTTCTTTTCTAATAAATGTTTTCTTTATGCTCTTTCTACTAACATATGTCTATGGTTTTCTATTTGACTTTCATTGCTTTTCTTTTTTGTAGATTATTCAATCCAACAGATTTCGAGAACACACCAGACACCACCATTCATATGGGAAGAACACTTTAATAACTTCTTCATTCATAGCAAGTACTTGTAGTTCTTTGTTTGACCCATTTTACCATATAATAATATTTGGAATTGTTTTAGTTCCACTATTATTGTTTTGGGATAATATATAAACTTTGATTTTTTATTTTTTTTGACACGTGAATATTGATATAGGGAATAAAAATAAAAGAGGAGATTATTGGCCCAATGAATGAGGAAGAACAGGGCAAAGGAGAGCTAAGGCATTGCAAAGCTAGTTTATGGATAGGCATCTTTGATTGGTAATTTGGTGCTTCCTTTGTTTACAGCAAAATCTTTATTTTTCACGAAGTTTCATTGATATTTTAAACTATATTTGTTTCTTTTTTATCTCTCTATGGTGTTTGTATCCTGTTTCAATGATTGGACCAATACCATTGTTTCATGATGACATTATTGATGTTGTTAGTATGTTGTTTTAGTTTATATTTCTACGTGTTAAGAATAACAACTTGAATTTTGAAGTAAATACTTTGTGCTTTTTTATTAATATATTTACTCTATTTTTTTCCCCTTAAAATTTCGATTGAGATGGTAGTAGATTCAAAACATGTGTAATTTCTTCATCATCATTTTTTCCTGTAAAGTTTGATTTTTCTTTCATCACCACCATTATCAATTCATCAATATTTTTAATCAAAGTTGAGTGTTTGATTTTGTTTGTGTGTGTGTGTATACTATTTCTCTTTGCTTTTGGTTCCAACAAACACAGTGGGTTGTTTCTGGCTAAATGTCAAGTGGGGATTTCCAAATTCAGGCTTATTGTCACAGTTTTTCAATGATGCACGCTTAGAGCTTTAAATTTAGGTTATATACAAGCCACCTCATAATTTTGAAGTCCACATTTAAGCCTAACAAGGTATGAATAGAGCAGAGTGCAAATTTGACTTTACAAGCTGACCAACTTAAAATAGACCCTACAACAACAATTTATATTTTTTTCAAAGCAATGAAGTTGAAAATTTTGAGACCTTATTTTCTTGTTATATGATTAAATAGATCCCCAAAACAATAGTTAAATTTGCACTCTGCTCTATTCATGTGGGACTTGAATTTATAGAGAATGGGTGAAAGAGTTAGACTGATTGTAGAGAATGGGTGAAAGAGCTAGACTGATTGTGAACTAAACAATAGTTAACTATGGTGTTCAAGAAGGAACTGATATAAAAAACACACTTCAAGGCTTTTCAATTTGATGTCCGAAGAGGAATATTATTGAATGAAAAATGAATACAATTCTCCGGAAAAATCCCTTTTATTGTGGGGACATTTTTGCCTCAAGACCAAGAGTTGCACATTGTAATCTTTTTTGGCTTCAAGTCCTCTTCATGCCTTATAAGGGATGACCAATGGTTGAAGAGGAAGGCTTTCCTTCCAATGTGGGACTTGAAGCTAAAAAAGATTACAATGTGCAACTCTTGGTCTTGAGGCAAAAATGTCCCCACAGTTGTCATTCCTTTGTACCCAATAAGTATGCAGTTCTTATTAGAGCAAATGAGAAAAAAAAAAGATTAAAAAAGAAGAAGAAGAAGAAGAAGAAGAAGAAGAATGACCAGTCGTTATGTTCCATTAAAAAAGGTTCAGCTCTTTTAGAGCCTCAACGACTTTAACACCTCGCCAAAATGTGTGGTTTCAAAGTAACCCCCAAGTGGGCCAAATTGCAGCTTATTATTTTAAACTCACTATCACATTCTTCAATTTGAATAGTTTTCTTGGAACGAGTTGTGTCAATTTTGGGAATTTATTCAGGTAGGCAGTCTTCTTCTCCTTTTCTAATCTACGTCTGAATTTCTATCTTTATATTCTTTTGTGCAATTGTTGCAGTGAATTAGTACTAAAGATTCATAGTGATATCACTTACAGGGCCGGCTCAATAGGTGATGCAATTGATGCAATCGTCTAAGGCCCCCAAATAAAAAAAAGGCTCCAACTTGTAAAAAAAATTATATATATAATATATTTATCTATATATTTTAATTAAAAAAATTTAAGCACTTTTATTGATCAATAAAATACATTAAAAATGTCACATTGTATCCTAAAATGTAGAAGATTTAGCCATAGGATGATAGAAGTACAGGCTGCAATGCACAGGCTGCACTACACAGGCGCACAGCAGCATAGGCTGCACAGTGCGCAACTGTGTAGCGCAGCCCACAAGTACAGGCTGGGCCAGTTTCTCACTTTTTTTTCTTTTTTTTTGAAAACAGTTTCTCATTTTGTCTATTATTATAAATTATTATACCAATTTTGCATCTCAAAAAGCAAAAAATATATTTTTTAAATAAAAAAATTCAATATATATATATTTATATATATATATATTATTTGATTAATATTTAAATATAAAAAGGCCCTACTTAAAATTTTTGCTGAAGGCCCCCAAAGTTGTCGAGCCGGCGCTGATCACTTAGCTACCGATTGTTGATGACTGATTGTCTCAAGAGCTTAAACTATTAGAAAATAGTGAATTTAAGCACTTAACCATAATTCTAACACTCTTATAAGAGAAAAATGTAAATGGGAATGTGCAATGGGAATTGGAATTGTGCATGTTGATCTATGGAACAAATGGGGTTGATGGATAGCTTAGTCTCATATTTCTATGTTCTTGTCTTTTGCAGGAAGGTTGAATAATATTAGACATAGCTTGATTTTGGATATAATATATGTTTAGTTTTGAACTTGAGTTGGTAGCTCGATAACACAAAAGAAACTTCAATCAAATTGGATTTTTTGGCATTGTAGACATTACAATTTTGATAATTTCCTAAACATTAACGATAACTCTTACATCTATCTATTATCGTTTGGCATTAAGGAGAGACCTCATGATGGTGTACCCAAAATCTTTGACTGCATATCTTTAAGGCCAAGGGTGTGAGACCACTCCACAAACATTTTCATGCATGATGATTTCAACACTGTAATTGAGAGTGTTGCATTGTTAAATATTTTATTGTTTCTATCCCTCTATATTGCCCACATTCCAAACAAAAGGTCACCATTGTTTAAGCTAGAGGCGATGCTTGCTATTGATATTGAGTCTGAATTCTTCTAGAGGCCTTCATTTTTTTTCCAATTAAATCAATCTTCCTCCCTCTAACTTTCTTTATGGTTCTTGGTTGGATATAGCACAAAGAAATTTAATTTAGTCAAACTACACAAATATGAATAGTGGACAACATTGAATATTGTCCTTTTTAAAGAGGGATATTGTAATGCCCCAAAATCATAAACAATAAAAGTCTATTCAATCTAAATAATCCATAAAATTATTAAATAAAAGCAACCAGCGACCTAAAATCTCATCACAAATGTCAAAACTCTAATCCACCAAAGATAAAACATCCTGAAATAATTCTCCAGTACAATGTTTAATACCATAAAAAAAATTTAAAAAAAATCCTCAGTTCCACAAAATAATTCGTAACTATTGTTTTCTAAGAATCTCTACTCCAATGATCTCTCTAATGTATCTATAAGGGGAAAAGGAGGGTGAGATATCTCAATAAGTGGAATTCACTAACATAGAGGTGTGGGAACAAACCTTTCGAATAAATAATTCTTACAACAAATTCATAACCTATAACTCATCAATATTTTATCATCAAATATTTCATATAAAAAAAATATATTTATATTGTGAGCCATCATAATATATATATATATATATATATATATATCAATACTATCATATAAACAATTTCTTAGATTTTTCTTGTGGTCAACGTTTACGCCCTGTTAACAGGGTTGTGTTGTCACCTTTTTGGGATTGGAACCTCCTTTTCATCCCCTTTCTTGAGGATGGCTCCTTTCGAACCTAAAGGTGCACTCCCTTACTAAGTAGCTTTCTTTTTGGATCCTCAATAGTATACTCCTTTGCTAAGGAGCTATCAAATGTGCACTGTCCTCTTTTATGGGACCGTCCCTTACTAAGGACTAGCTGCAGTATGATTGTCCCTTGCTAAGGACTAAATACAATACTAAGTTTTTAATCACGACTTGTCATAGGTTTTCAAAACATATTCAATATGCTCACAAAAATAATCCATTCATAATTCTCAAAAATATAAAGATATATTCACACATACAAGTTTAAATAAATTTAGGTTGTCCCACAAGTTTTTCATAAAACGAATAGTCAATGTGCACATCAAACATTTATAAAATATTAATTTATATATAGAATATCAACATATTTCTTTGATATAAAATAGTTTAATAATCAACACTTTTTGGGAAACCCCCAAAATTAGTAAACACCACTTACCTCTTATTTGCAAAAATATGAAATCAACCTCCCTTGAATCACAATAACTCAGTAGGATTAGAACCTAGCAACACCAAAAATAGATCCATCAATACACAATTTCTTACTTAAAATCTATTTTCACACTTAAACAATTTTATCCTAGACAATACTGATATATCCAAAACTCTCCATTTATTCATTTAACTATCCAATCCACTTTCAGCTTTGATCAGATTTTTGGGCTTAAAAATATTGCTACCTTATCAGATTTTTCCATTAACGTAATCATAGATATTCATGAAACTTCAGTATGGCTGAATGATAGATATTTGATCAATCTAATATATAGTTAAAGCCAATATTATTCTTAATATATCAATCCCATAGCCAGTCCATTATTCCCTTAATACCGCCAAACTTAATGATAGAGCTGGACAAGTTTTGAACGTTGGCAGGCCCACGACAATACATGAGATGGAATTGGCTTGAGCATGGTCAGTCGATCCAAAAGAAACAAAACCAGCTTGGCCATATGCAGAAACTAGGTTACAAGTGCTTGTCACTTATATCTTTTCGTTGGCAGAGTAACCATACTTCTATAGGTACTATATTTTATCTATTGATATTAAAAGCTACAAAGTACCCTTCCTGACATATAGCTATTTACATCATTCCTAATCTAATATAATAACAATATAGGACATCTTTTCCCTTAATGTAAAGATAGGTGGAGATTCATGGAGTGATGCCTATTATCCTAGTAGGTGCTAATATAATTCCATGCACCACTCATGCCTTTCCTGCAAACGTGGGACAAGTCTAACCATTGAATATTCAACTTCCTAAATTTAGAGCTAAAGGAAACCATACTTGCGGTAGTCTCATGTTCAGCCGCAAAGCAAAAAAAAAAAAGTTGTTCAACCATGCGTTGCAGCTAAAACAAAAGAAAATCTCTTATATATGTTTGAGGCTAAGTGATTGTGGGCTAAGGGGAATGATTTATGAGCTTGGGGAGAGTCGAACCACAAGCAAAGTGACAAGAAAATCAGAAATTTCAGAGAGGTTGGTATGTCTTTTGTGAGTTGGTGTGCTTACCCTTTTATAGGGGTGTTTAAGAAGATATTAATTAACAGAAGTCCAAAAACGTAGGATTGATCAAAGGGCAGAATAGCAAACTTGATTATCCTAGGATTTGGCCATAAATGGGAGATTTGTTTTTGGGGCTACTTTGTTATTTTGGATAATATAACACATGGTGAGTATTTGGGGTAATCTTGCATTAAATGCTAAGATTTCTGAGATTATGTTCAACCAATGCGATTAAGGCAGGTATTAAAGAGGAATCCTAGTGCTGCAATTAAGATTTGGACCCTAGGATTCAACACCCCAAGCCAGGTGTCAAAGTTTAAACCCACTTTAGAGGGTTCTGCTAGAGATCCCTTTTTGCCCTCTAAACCACATATTCCCAAATTTTTCCCTTTAGGATTCATGGGCTTGGTTCATGAATCAATTACATACATTTTTAATAATAAAATAAACTATTTAGTTGAGAATTTCATGAGCTTAGAGGTCTTGATCATGGCTTTCTTGAGTTGTAATCAAAACCTGGAGAGGAAGGGTATTTATTGCCCATTAGCTTTTAGGTGTCAGCCCAATCTTTGGTGTTGTTCAGATCATGATTGGCAGTGGTAGAGAGGCTATTAGGATAGGTGGCCAGCTCCCAACTTGGTTTAGGAGCTTGGTTGCTTCTTAAGGTGCTCTCTAGCAGAAGACAGAACTGAATGGGGTTCTGTCAACAATGTGTCAACAATGCACACTGTTTGCCATGTAAGCATTTTGCGTTGGTGAGTTAATTGTAGGAACCAAATTAACTATTGTTAAGGGGAAAATTTTGATGTTCCCGAATAAAATATGAGGTAGCTAAGCTGAAACTCGATGATGGGCCCTTGAAATAAAGCTCAAAGGCTTTCAGTATTGTGTAAGCCCACCCAAGCAAGAGATAAAGGCTGCACCCTGACAAGAAGACAAAAATAAAGCCCAATAAACACATTACTGTTGTTAGTTTGTTATATTATTAGTCCTTTTACAATATCATAGTTCAAATCAGTCATTTAGCGGTAGGGTAAATTATATTCAATTATTAAATAAATTTAATAAAGTATTAACTTCAGGAAATTCTTGTGTATTTTGTTCAATAGGGTCCACAGTACTCTCAGCTATCATTATATCAATATGAAGAAAAAATTCCAAAAGTCTCAAATACATTATAGCCTCCTATAGTAAAATAATAAATAAATATTAGTGACTGCATAGTGATGAAAAAGGAGTTATTTGGCATGGTATGAAGGGAGAGAGGGAATCCCAACTCAGTGCAACATGCACGGGCGGCTCTACAGCCAGCCCAGGGGGTTCAAATGAACCCCCTGGCTTGGCCCAAAAAAAAAAAAATATATATATATATATATATATATAATATATAAAATTTTTAATTTTTTGTTTTTGTTTTAACCCTAAAATAAAATTTTGAACACTCTGACTTTAAATTTTGTTTAAACCCAATTGAAATAAACTTGAAATATGATCACATTAGTGTTATTTTCACAATATTTTCACAATAAAGATTAAATGACAAGTTGTAATTGACTTTTTATCTAAACTTATAACTGACATAGGCCTTTTTGGATATACACCACTATAAGTTTCTTTAAAAAACCTTCTCCTCTCTCCCCGTGTGTGTGTTAAAAATACTTAGTATTCTAAAAAAAAAAAAAATTTATAACTGACATAACTTTTTTACGTACTTCTAACAACTTGTCATCTAGATTTTATTGCGTAAATGTTTTGTCAATAGCATTACTCCTAAAATTACTCATTTGTTAAAAAATAAATAAACTTTCTCTCTGGACTCTAACTTACTTTACTATTAATGGTAGAATGAAACTAAAATTACACCAGTTGTATAACCAACTGATCTGTATTTAAATCTATGATTATTTTCTCATTCTCTCTTTCTCCCTTTTATATTTTCTTTCTATCTAATCAAGTAGTTTGATAAGTGCTCTACAGTTTTTCAAGTCCAAAAAGTTTTTTAGTGTTTGCTCCAATTCCAAGAGAATGACCACATGTGTGACTAAAAATCCATACACTTCAAAAGCAAAATCTTATATAAGCTACTATTTATTTTCCTTAGTTTAACATTTACTCTCAGACCTACTCTTAGGTATGTTACTATTCTTCTTTATCATATATTTTTATTTAATTGATATTACATATGATTATAATAAATTATTATTAATTTCACAAATATTATGATTAGTTATTTATTTATATTTATTTATATGCATTTTATCGTTGTTTTCTTACCGATCTTTAAACTATTAATAATTTTGTTAGACTATTTTACAATATAGTTGTATTTACTATTTAGAATACTATGTTTGATTATTGTATGTAATATGACAATTGTATATACAAAAAAAAAAATAATAATCATTTTATTTTTTACTCCCCAACAACAAAATCCTAACTCAAGACACTATTGACCCCCCTAAAAGAAAGTTCTGGAGCCGCCACTGGCAACATGTGGTTACCAAGATCCTTAAGGGAAACGTGGGTGGTATGTAAGGAGAAGGCTTTTTTGTTGGGTGAGTGTGTGAGTTATGAGAAGTTGGTTAAGAGGAAGCTTGGCTGAGTTTCATGGAGGGAGTTTAGGCTGGTTATGGTCAGTTATGGGACGTTTATGGAGTAGGAAGGTGTAAGCAATGTGGGGAATGTTGGTGTTATGGTGACTATAGGCTAAGAAAGGTTGTGAGTGAGCTTAAGAGAGCTTGGGGAAGCTTAAAGAAAGCTTAAGAGGGACTGAATTTCTGCAAAATGTAGTCAATGACAGAAATTTTTAGAGAGGCTTGGTCTCCTTTTTAGGGGCTGGAGTGGTTTGCCTTTTACAGATAGGATTAAAGCAAGCATTAATTAGATAAAATCCAAAAAACGTAGGTCTGATTCAGGGAGCAGGACAGCTGATTTAATAACCTAGATTTGGCCTAAAATGGGTGATTTGGCTTAAGGAATATCTTTCCTCTTTGGGCAATGTCTCACATGACCCAAATCCAGCCTCATTAAATGCTAGGATTCTTGGAGCTGGTTTGGCCAATGAGGGCTGGGCAGGTATGAAGAGAGGATTTTGGTTGGCTGCACTGAGATTGAAGCATTGAAGTGAGCTCTAACACCCCCAAGCTAGGTGTCAAGTGTTGAGGCCACCCACATGCTTCTGCTAAAGGTTTCCCTAATGCCCTCCAAACCATTAGTTCCCAAATTTTCCCATTTAGGAATTCATGGGCATGGTTCATGAATCAGTAACATATATTTCTTGTAATAAAATAAACTATTTAGTTGAGCATTTCATGAGTCTTGGTCATGGCTTCCTTGAGTTGTAACCGAAACTTGCAGAAGAAGGTTACTTATTGCCCACTAGCTTCTGCTGGAGGTAGGACCTTGAGGGATATGATGATGACTTTCTGTCCATCAGCTTCCTAACTGCTAGGAATAGTTATTAGCTATTGTTCTCAATAGAAAATGTGTTAGAATTCTACCATGACAGCCTCTTGGTTCATTCCTAGAGGTGTGGAGGAACCTTCCGCTAGTGGTGGACTTGATTAGACTGACTTGTTTCAGCTTGAATTTCTGATTTGCTAGGGACCTTTTTGGGCTGGGCTTTGCTCCATTTCAGCACTTTTAGTTGGGCCACATGGCCCTTTCTTTGCTTGGACTTGTTCCCTACTCCATGAGATTCTTGGGCCTGCAAAATGGGCATTAAAGGCATGCTTTGCCATGGTTTTTTTTTTTTTTTTTTTACTCCTTATGGGCTTTAGTTGTTAGTAGAAATAAAATGAATCCATGAGCTTTAATAAATATTCATTATAGATTTTGGGTATTAATTTTCATGGGATTTAAATAACAACTTGTATAGTTTCTCATAATTTTTGCTATGGATTACTTTGTAAATGATATTTTCTTTGGGGCTTTTTAAATAATGACCTCCAATATTTTCTTGAGAATAATATTTACCATGAGTTTTAAATAAATTTGGTAACAACCACTATAATGGAATAATGTGATATTCTCACGCGTTTTTCTATAGATAATCATAATGGACATGTAAGATGAATAATTACCATGAGTTTTGGAAATAATATTATGAATGTTGTAATGTAAGATAGATAGTGAATATGAGTTTATAATATGATATGAAATAAATAAATGTCATGGGTCTAAGATAAACAATCATAACTTTCCATGGGCTTTTATAAGATGATTGCCATGAGTTTTGAGAATAGATAATTCATAAATTCCATGAGCTTGTAATATTATAGTAATAGATTTAAGAATCTAAAGTATTGTTCATTATTGGACTTTTAAGTGAAATAATTATGATATAATATTTTGTCAAGTATTAATAACCTTGAGCTTTTGATAAAATAGTGTCAAGTTGTTAGCTTGGGTTTTTAATAGTGCCAACGTAAGTTGAGCTTTTGATATTGCCAATGAGAGTTGGGGTTTAAATATTGCCATCGAGAATTGGGCTTTGATAGTGCGAATGAAAATTGGGCTTTGATGTTGCGAATGAAAATTGGGTTTTAAGTATTGTCAATGTGAATTGGGCTTTGGATAAATAAATTGCCATGGATTCAAATCATAGGCTTTGATTATGGATTTAAATTCCATTGATAAAATTGTTTTGCCATGGACTTGAATCATGGGTTTTTCAAATATTGCCAAGCATAAGCATTCTTGGACTTTAAATAGAATATGATGTGTGTATTAGGTTCATAGAGCTGGTTTTGGGCTTAGCTAAATAATAATAATAAAGTTGGATAAAATATGAGTTTTTTGGCTTTTTGTGATAGTTCATATCATGACCCAATTTAGATAATGAGATATGAAACATTTGTGATTAACATAATAATAGAGCAAAAAATATTTGGGAAAACACAATAACGTATTAGTGGTATTTGAAAATAAATAGGTGGTACTCAAATAAAATTAGGTGTAAAAAAAAAAAAAGTACCCTAACAACTACAACTTGAAAATAATAGGAACTAAATTGACTGCTGCCAAAATGTAATAACCAAATTGAATGTGACACCAAAATGTAAGGATTAAAATGGAGTTTTCGCCAACTATTTATTTGTTTCAAATTTCTAATAATTTCTAACAAATTTTCTTTAAATCAATCATTGTACAACAAAACTTACCCAACAAATGCAAAATATTTTAGGAGCAAAATTACGCGTAATTTCTTACATTTATTAGGATTCTATACCTTAGGTTCTTGAATTAAATTCATCTATGTAATTGCATTGGTTAATACAATACAAAATGTGTTATCTTCTTTCAAGAATAAATAAATTAAAATGCGTAACTTATCGGTCAATGCAACCATGTGAGTGAATTTAACATAATAGAATTTTTTATCTCTTCTATTTTTTTCTTGTCTAAATTGAAATTTGATAATAATTGTAGTTATTTATAGACATTTATTATTACTATATTTGTATATGAAATTCAGAAATCATTTATTCTACTATTAATAGAAAATATAATATACTAAGATACTAATATAATTTTAACTTAGTTGATTTAAGCGTGTTTCATTTAAATCTTATAACTTCCAAAATGTTTCATTTAAATATAAAATTTTTTATAAACATTTTATTTAAACCTTTTATCATGTTTTCCTAATCGTCATGAAAAAAAGAAGATAGTGCTAACTAGTTGAGTTGCAATACTTTTGGCTAAATAAAATGTATTTTGAGATTTTAAGATTTAAATAAACCATTTTGACCATAAAAATTTAAATAAAAGACATCAAGGTTTTAAATGTAAATTAGCTGTGTTTTATTTAGTGGTGTCATTATACTTGATCAGTTGATTGTAGTTTAGCGGAATTGTTAGAAACTAAAGATGGGATAGGTGTCATTATAAGTTGTAGTGTCTCACAGTAATATATTACACTAAACAAAGAATAAGTATATAAAACAAAATAAAAAGTTCAACAATACGAGCCATCAATACTTAGATGGTCAAAACTTCATGGCCTTCAGCGCGCACGCACACCAAAAAAAAACAAAAACAAAAAAAAAAAAAAAAACAAAACAAAACAAAACTCCGTAGCCTTCAACTTGGATATTGGTCAAATTCATGTACCATTAGCGACAATGATGAGAGATGAATCTCTTTCAACACCCAGTGTCGCAAATATCTGAACTCTAAATGGGTGATCCTTCTAGCCTTCTCAATGTTTCAGTATGGCATATTGGTTCACCAATTCAACAACTTTGCTCAACAATGCAATGTTAAGCAAAGTGATGCAAATATCAGAGCTCTAACTCAAGATGTGATGCGTTCAAAATTTACTTGGCCTCAAGTACTAAAAGCAAGTGCAAATATTAACAAGTTGTTGTGGTTGCTGTATACAAGATGCTCTCCCCACAGTTGGAATACTATTCCAATCACATGTTAATCTATTAAGACTTCAACACCAAAATCCTTGGCATTAAACCAAAATCCTGATGGTTATGGATTAAAATTTCGACAGCTTTTTTAATGTACTTATGCATTGAAAGAGGACCCATTATAGAAGAGAAGATCAAATCAACTGTCCCATAATCAAGCCCTAGAAACTAAAGTACCACTTACTACCACTATTCCAAACAAAGAGATTGGTGACTCACAAAAGATTCACAAAAGATTAACATCAATGGATCTTCAACTACCCACGCAACTGTACCACATAGGAGAATTGACCTTTTAATCATAAATGAGAATTAGAGGGAGGAGAAACTATTACAACCATATCCATTGTAGGTGAACCAAAAGCAAGGGTATCCCAAAATAAGCAAGGTTTTATCATAACTATGAACTGTGAATCATGAATTACTTAGAATCTACAAGGCAAATGTCAATTTCTATCATATTGTAACAATGATCTAAACAAACAGATACATTCTCAAGACAATATCAAATGTAAAATGCATAAACACCACGTAATGACAAAATCCCCTTTGACAGAGATTGCAGCCCAAAAAAGTAGATGAAGATTTACGAGTCTCCTAAGCCTGCAAGAACCAAATAGAAAATATTAATAAACCAGCCCATAACCATATCAAAGATTATCACTTATGTTGCATGCAGCACTAGAGCCTAACCTTGTTAGCAATATTGTTGGAAAGCCAGTCTAGTCCCTCGTACAGCCCTTCCCCTGAAGTGGCACATGTGCTCTGGATATACATGAAATAGAACCCAAAGTAATGGCCCCAATCAGCGGATACCAAATTTCCTATGCATAGGGTAAAACATGAGAGAGAGAGAGAGAGAGAGAGAGGGTAAAACATGGGAAGGGGGGGGGGGGGGGGGCTCAGTTTGCATAAATGCAACTCCAAAATTAATTTCATTGGAGGGAACATTTATTATCATTAATTCCACTGGCTAAGGGTCATATAACCACACAAAAAATGCCAGATTTTAGAGCAACGATATTTAGCATTAACCTTAAATAAGAAAAAATTTTGAAACGACTATCTAGGAAAATAGGTTCCAGCTTCCAAGCAACAACATAAGTGCACAATGAAATCACAACAAAAGATAGAACAATTAAAGGTACAAACAATAATGCATACATAAATGAAATAGAAAATTATCTTTAGAAACTATAAAATTTACCTGAAATGATACACATCTTTTGAAGATTGACATGTGATGGATAAAATATGAAACTTGTCCTTGATGTTGAGAAACTAAAAAACCTTCACACAGGCTTCTGGAGAAATTCTTGAATGTTCTTATCTACTTGATTAGATGACAGCAAGTCAAATAACATGCTTGCAACTGTCACATTTGCTGAAAAACCCTTGTCAACCATTACTTCAAGATATTTAATTGCCTTTGATGTCTCATTATGTTGCAGTAACCCTTGGATTATTGTGTTATATGTGCAATCATCAGGTGAACAAGCGCTCCCATCCATTTTCTCAAATATCTCACTTGCTTCTTCTAGCAGTCCCTCTTTGCAAAGCCCTTTGAGCATTATGTTGTAAGTTCGAACATTGGGTTGCAATCCTTTTGCAGGTAGACTATAAAAGAGTTCTCTTGCAACCTTAAGATTCCCGAAATTACACAAACCGTCAATCAAAATGTTGTAAATCACAATATTGTTGCCCAACGTTTTGTCTTCCATCTCAAGAAACACTTTTATTGCCTCAACAACTTGTCCATTCTTACATAGGCCATCCAACAAGACAACATAAGTTTGGGGATCTGGAAGTTGGCCACAAGCTTGCATTTTATGGAATAGCTTTAGAGCAGCCGCGTGTCTCTCCACTCGACAAAACCCACCTATAAGAGTGTTGTAAGTCACAACATCAGGAGTTACTCCCTTGTTGGACATTTCATTAAATAGATTCATTGCCTCATCAATTCTTTTATTTTTACAAAACCCATTAATCAATGAGCTATAGCTAACAACATTAGGTGAACAACCCCTCTCAACCATCATGTTCAATGCTTCAATGGCCTCCTTCAATTTATTTTGCAAACAGTATCCATTAATTAAAGAACTATAAGAGACTACATCAGGCTCAATACCTCTTTGAATCATCTTATCAAAAACTTTTTTTGCTTCTATCAACATCCCCTCTTTGCAAAATGCGTCCACCAATATGTTGAAGGTCCTCACACTTGGCACGATCTTCCTCTGTGCCATCTCGTTCAAAAAAGTAGTAGTCTCTCTCCACCTGCCGCAATTGCATAGGCCTTGAATTAAGGAATTGTAAGTGATAAGGTCTGGCTGAATGCCTTTACTCATCATTTCAGTCAAAAAGTTCAAGGCCTCAGCTTCCAACCTATCCTTACATAAACTATCAATGATTGTGTTATACGCCCCTATTTTAAGCTCAAAATTCCCTTCTTCCATCTTCCTAAGCAAGCTAATAGCCATACTAGTCTGTCCAATCTTACACAAACCATTTAGTATTGTTCCACAAGTAATTGCATTAGGCTTATACCCATTCTTCTCTATTTCTTCTACCAACCTCACAGCTCCAGCAATGTTACCTTGAAGACAGAGCCCCTTGACAAGGGTGTTTAGAGTAACAGAGTTTGGGTGAAAACCAAGTTTCAAAATTGTTGCCAAGACAGAGAACCCAAAATCTAGACAGTTTAAATGGCAGAAGCAATTAATCAAAACATTGAGAGTATAAATATCGGGAGAGATTCCGAACGATTCGATTCGTTTAATTAGAGAAATGACTACTGGGTAATGCTTCATTCTTGCAATGCCACCCAACACGTGATTAAAATCGGAAATGGAAGGCAAAGGGCGCGTGTGAAGCATTTTATCAAACAGGTCTAAGGCATGATCAACATTCCTAAAGCTTCTAGATTTGCACTGATCTCTAACAGATTTCAAGAATTGATCTTGATTGTGATTGTGATTGTGATTGTGATTCGGGTTTTTTTTAGCACTAGCAATACTAGTAGTAGCAGCAGCTGTAAGCGTAGAATAACAATAAGAACGAAAACAAGTGTGGAAAGAACGAAGCAGCGTACCCATTTTCCTGAAGATCCAGCAAACAATTCGGCAGCGGAAATCAGAACGAAACGATAGAGTTTGATAATTGAGAAAGAGAGAGAGAGAGATAGAGAATCGGTTCGGTTTTAAGCCAAATCGGTTTTGATCAGTACTCTAAGCTACTGATCAGTTATCTCATGGTGTAGCGAGAGAGCATAAAAACAATTGCGTGTGAAGCTGAGCTGAGAAAATCCATAATGTGTGCATATCTGAGATGAGATTTGATCATTTTGAGCTGAGAAGAAGAATGGGTGAGTGTCTTGTGTTTTTTTCTTTTCTTTCTGGGATTAAATTAAATATAGAAAGCCAAACATAGATCGAGCATAAAGACCCGAAAGTTCTTTTAAAGCTTATTTTGGTATCTTTGTTTTGTAGCCGTTGGATTTTGGTTTGACGATCTCGAGGGTGCGGTCACGTTGTTCAAATGTGGGGCTCAGGTCTCAACGAACTTTTTGTTTCTATTTTTGCATAAATTTATCGCAGAGAAGTGAATCATGGATGGGGTGGCAATTTTCATCCAAACCTATGAACTACTTAAAACTTACTTAATTTGGATAAGTTTTAATTTAATTTAATTAAATATTTAGGTTAAATGGATAATTCAATTAAATAGGTTTTGATGGTTAAACCACTGGGTACCCAATTATCCATTTAAAAATTAAAGTTTAATACTTAAAAAAACAAAAAGCTAAACCCTAACAAATAATAAAACATCACAACAGCTACAGCCTATAGCCAGTCGAGTCCAAATCTTCTGTCCTACTTTTTCTACTCTATTCTATACTCCACCAATAAATACTTGTCACGTATTCACCTAATTAATTAAATATTATCATTATTGACTTATTAATACTACTGTTATTAATTAATAATAGTATTTAATTAATTAGGTGAACACGTGGCAAATATTTATTGGTAGAGTATAGATTGAAGCAGAAAAAGTGGAACAGAAGATTTAAACTCATAGCCAGCCACCTCTCCTCTATCTAATGTAAAATTTTCTCCTCCATTTTCTAGGCATTTTCTCAGCTACCAAACTAGACAAAATCTAAACACATTTCCCTCTTCGACTTTGCCTTGTAAAACACCCACAAAACCTCACTCACTCACACAGAAAGAAGAAGACCACAGAACGAAAATTGGGGGGAAAAATTGTTGGGCTATGATTTGGATTCATGGCGTCAAAAGCAACATTGGAGGGATCCAAGACGATGTGCTATGATTCGAACTCCATTGCATCAAAACCATGGATCTCATCCACTCGAATACGTCTTACCAATCTGTAATTACTCTATATTTTCCTTAATTTTTTACTAATCATATGTTTGGTTGCCAAGAAAAGTTATGAGAAATGGAAAAATAGCTATCTTAGGTTTAATTTGATGTTTGTGTATTTGCTATTTTGCTCTACTTTAGGGCATAGTTTGTTATGAGGGAAAATATTTTTTGGAGAAAATTTGAATTTGTTTTGGATTGAAAAATAAATGTGATTTGCAATTTTGCATATTTTAGGTCAAGGTAGATAAAGACTTGAGAATGATACCTCAATTCTCATGATTTAATTAATATTTTTTTTACTTATATTATGTTTGGTTGCCAAGAAAAGTTGGGAGCAAAGAAAATCTGCAGGTTAGTTTCAGTGTTCTTATGTTTTGGGGGAAAGGTGAATTAGTTTTGCCAAAAATAGTTCTTGCCGAAAATCTGCAGGCTTTTGATAATAGTTCTTTATCATTATACCAAGACACTAATAAGTTTTTGGTGTAGGTAGGAATTGAATCTCAAATATCTTATTTAACGATCAGAGACTTTACCAATTGAGCTAACTGGAAGGCTGGAACCCACCATGGACAAACAAATTAACATCAAACTAATTCAGCAAAATTCAGTCAAAAAATTAAAGAAAAGAAAAATAAAAATGGCTGTCGTTGATCCATTTTCTTATGAAAGACCCACATAGGCAAGACCATCCTCTGTATACCTTTAGGAAATTAAGGGAGGAGATGGTTCTTGCCATATGGGTCTTCGACAATAGAATGAAGAAATTGAGATGGGTGGGTGTGGGTGACAATGACAAGCTGAAGAACGCCGAGCCAAGTTGTATTTTAATAGTAAGCTCAACGAGTCCCATTTTGGTAATTTTGCTGGTAAAATGAAAAAATAAAAAGTTAATGAGAGTTGTGGAAGCCTAACATATTTGAATTTGAGCTATAAGTCTACATCTATACTTAGTTTCTATTATTGGAAGTTAATTTTAATAAATCTACTATTAGATTATATTTTTTTTCTTATACTCTCCATACTTACGAATTTTTAGAAATTAAAAAATCAATAGTTATGTTATCAATCAAATGTTTCAATTTCTAGTTTCTATAATATAAAATTATGCATAAAAAATAAGTTTATGAATCGAATTATAAATAACATGAAAATTGATGTGTATTAAGAATATAAAAAACATGTAATTCAATGTTTAAATTTTTCAAATATGTAGCCTTGTTAATTTCTTTAGTGGGAGTGACTTTTTTTTTAAAAAAAATATCTTTATTTTTATCAAAAAGGCCTTTTTTTTTTTTTTTTTTTTTTTGGCTTTAGCTTGAACCCACTATTGAAATTACTTTTTTTTCTCATTGTGGGCACAAGCGCCCGCGACGAATAGTTTCCCCATGGAAAGTATGCCTCGGCCAGGAATGGACCGGGTGGAGGGTGAAAATGGAGTTGCCACCTAGTTTAGATCCATAAACCAAATTGGGTCTTTTGGTCCACTTACTTACATGCATAGGTTTACATACCAGATTATGGGTCCAGAGTTTGGATATAGTTTGGAAAAGTGTTAGGAACCCAAGATCACCCGGCTTGTGGCCCGACCTCTATTGTGTGTTGTTAGGTCATATTTAATTAAAGAGTTAATTAAGAGAGATATAATCCTTAACCTAAATATATATCATGCACTTAAATTAAAAAGACACACACAACGTGTTAAAGATCACATCACAACTCATAAGGAAACAAATTAAACATATCAAACAGATTATATTAAACATGGAAAATAAATAAACACAAATAATTAAACTAAACAGAGTCAAATAGATCAAAAAAACATGTAAAAAAATAATTAATTAATAAAAAAAAGAATCTGCCCAAATCTGAGTTCGAGGTGGTTAACCATGCATACGCATTCCCCCAAAAAAGGAAAGAAAAAAAAAGCTGGTTTAGGGCTTTTCTCCTATTTCTTTTGGTTTATCGCACATTAGTTCCTTGGTGATGTAACTCTTTGTGTGCTTGTGATTCTAGGATTAGGATGAAGTGTGTGTTTGTGAGAAGAAAAGAAAATGGAAAAACAAACAAACAAACAAATAAACATTACCTATCATGTACCAAGCGTTACCCATATGGGCCAGCATACACCACTAATTTCACCTTTCATTTCCCATCAAATCTCACTTTATCAATACCTACTCGGCTCTTAATTAATTGATGTTTGATTATGAAAATAAAATGCAACATAAAGGTTTGAAATTTTTCATGGGTTTTATTGAGGGCATATATTAGTAAACTGTGGGGCCCGTGGGCCTGGAAGTCTCGGCCCACCTTTAGGCTGGCCCAAGGCCCATGCCGAGGAGTGATGGTTGCCCCAGGCCGTTGTCTAGGGGCTTTTAGCCCTCTAGGCCCACGCCGAGGACACCCCCCTTCCTCGGCATACCTATCCTAATCCCAGGTGGGGGACAAACCCAGTATAGGTGGTCACATCCACACTTAATGCATCTACCTAACTCCCCCGGCAGTATTAATGCTGAGAGGACTCCTGAACAGCAGAACCTTGGGTGCTGCGACCCACAGTAAGGTGGGGAACGTGTCTGATGGGACAGGTCCTTAAGCAGTGGCCTGGATGATCGACAGTTGGAAGGCTAGGATCGACGGAAGGAGGTATATAATGCAAGGTGCCCTTCAGAATGGGGGGCTCCTCGGCCGTCCGAGGAGCAACCCCAAGCCAAGAAGAACAGGGCTAGGTCCCCTCGAAGGAAGAACGCTTCCGGAGAACCGGTGGCAAGCCTGTTAGCGTCAAACCCTTCGTCCCACTCTCTAAAGAAATGTATTGTTGGGGGATCTACGACAAAACGAGCCCCTACAATTGGCGCCGTCTGTGGGAAGGGTTAGTGCGCTGGCCGGCGCAACCGGCGATCGCCCTAAGCGGTCACTTCGCAAAAAAAAAAAAAGAGAGAAGAAGAATCGCAGTAAAAAAAAAAGACTCAACAGCAAATAAAAAGGGAAGTTTTTATTATTTCACGAAGAGAAGGTTACAAGATACAATCAGAGACTCAGGCAGGCTTGTTTTACAAGCTTTATTACAAGCTAATCCTACAATCGGAGGCTTAGGCGGTCCGATTCTACAACTAGCTAGAGGGAGGGGGAAGTGTCAACCCATGCTTTTATTGGCATCAAGAGAATGGGAGAACTTGACAATAAAAGCGGGGAAGGGGGCTGAGGCTGGCTCGTTTCAAGGCGGAAGCTTGAACAAAGCGAGGAGCAGATGCAGGGGCACCAGAATGTCCTCCCCCGTGATGTTTCCTTGATGCTCTCCAATCCTCCCGAGCGCTGGCCGTTGGAGACGGCAACACTCAGGCGCCAGCCATGACATGAGTTCGTGTGTCTCCTCCACCGGAGGTGCGCCCCGGGGAGAGACGTTAGGTACTTCAACAACGTCCCACCTGGCCACCGCATACGGCACTGCCAGTGTTACGCCCGGACTCTGCCACGCCGGAAGCCCAGTGGGGGCTGCGGCCACAGCGGCCCTCAATCCCATATCTCCCAGCTTTGGTCACAATCCTGGCGGTGGTGTTAAAGGGGCTCAGAGAGGCGGAAGGACGTATTTCTGGTTGTGGTGAAAGGTCCATGGAATGAGGAGAAACATTCCCCCCAGAACACCTTATATAGAAGGCGAAAACTGGTGGGAGTTGAGCCGCGCAGAATTCGAAGGGAGGATTGTCAAATGGAATTAATTCTCACCCCATTCCAAGGGGATTGCCAACCGCCGGATTCGTGTTAATTCACGAGGGCATTAATGAAAACGCGTCTCGTTCACCGAAACGTCAAGCGCGGGGCACGAAAGGCCAAGCGACGCCTCGAAAACTAAAAGATGGGGAACACGAACTGGAGGCGAGGTCAACGTCACGTGTGAGGTCACAATCCGACCTGAGGAAAAATAGTTCCCAGCAAACGACCCGAGGACATCGTTACATCAAAAGCAAAACTCTCGGATCCGAGGACGAGCTCCTACTAAAAAGCGTTAGACAGAACCAAGGAACTGCATGGTCCTCGAACTCAGTCCTATGGGGAAACTAACTGCTTCAGAAGAGCTAAGCACTAGACAGAACCAAGGTATTGCATGGTCCAAAGACCCAAACCTATGGGGAAACTAGCTGCTTAGCTAGCCACTATCTTGAAGGCAGCAACTGTACCTAGGTCTTGCATGATCCTCGGACCCAAGCCTACGGGGAGCTAGCCACTATATTGAAGGCAGCAACTGTACCTAGGTCTTGCATGGTCCTCGGACCCAAGCCTACAGGGAGCTAGCCACTATATCTTGAAGGCAGCAACTGTACCTAGGCCTTGCATGGTCCTCGGACCCAAGCCTACGGGGAGCTAACCACTATATTGAAGGCAACAACTGTACCTAGGTCTTGCATGGTCCTCGGACCCAAGCCTACGGGGAGCTAGCCACTATCTTGAAGGCAGCAACTGTACCTAGGCCTTGCATGGTCCTCGGACCCAAGCCTACGGGGAGCTAGCCACTATATCTTGAAGGCAGCAACTGTACCTAGGCCTTGCATGGTCCTCGGACCCAAGCCTACGGGGAGCTAGCCACTATATCTTGAAGGCAGCCACTGTACCTAGGCCTTGCATAGTCCTCGGACCCAAGTCTACGGGAGCTAGCCACTATATCTTGAAGGCAGCAACTGTACCTAGGCCTTGCATGGTCCTCGGACCCAAGCCTACGGGGAGCTAGCCACTATATTGAAGGCAGCAACTGTACCTAGGCCTTGCATGGTCCTCGGACCCAAGCCTACGGGGAGCTAGCCACTATATCTTGAAGGCAGCAACTGTACCTAGGCCTTGCATGGTCCTCGGACCCAAGCCTACGGGGAGCTAGCCACTATCTTGAAGGCAGCAACTGTACCTAGGCCTTGCATGGTCCTCTGACCCAAGCTTACGGGGAGCTTGCCACTTTCTTGAAGGCAATAACAGAATCTTCCATAGGAGACTAACTACTTACCGAAGAATTGAAGCACTAAGCCGACTACTTGGAGAAGAGCCAACCAGCGGAAGGCCTTCTGGGGTATGAGGGCCGTGGATATCAAAACCCTCCTCCCCGTTCGAGGGAACGTGCAGCAGGATTTTGAGGGGCTATTGTGGGGCCCGTGGGCCTGGAAGTCTCGGCCCACCTTTAGGCTGGCCCAAGGCCCATGCCGAGGAGTGATGGTTGTCCCAGGCCGTTGTCTAGGGGCTTTTAGCCCTCTGGGCCCACGCCGAGGACGCCCCCCTTCCTCGGCATACCTATCCTAATCCTAGGTGGGGGACAAACCCAGTATAGGTGGTCACATCCACACTTAATGCATCTACCTAACTCCCCCGGCAGTATTAATGCTGAGAGGACTCCTGAACGGCGCAACCTTGGGTGCTGCGACCCACAGTAAGGTGGGGAACGTGTCTGATGGGACAGGTCCTTAAGCAGTGGTCTGGATGATCGACAGTTGGAAGGCTAGGATCGACCGACGGAGGTATATAATGCAAGGTGCCCTTCAGAATGGGGGGCTCCTCGGCCGTCCGAGGAGCAACTCCAAGCCAAGAAGAACAGGGCTAGGTCCCCTCGAAGGAAGAACGCTTCCGGAGGATCGGTGGCAAGCCTGCTAGCGCCAAACCCTTCGTCCCACTCTCTAAATAAATGTATTGTTGGGGGATCAACGACAAAACGAGCCCCTACATAAACCTTTTAAGAATTTTTTTATATATAAAAAAAAAAAAAAAGTGATTAGCTTTTTTAAGAACTTCTTCAATTTCTCATAAAAAAAATTTAAATGGATAATTAATGTATGCCCTAAAGTCATACATTAACCGAAAAATAAGATTTTAATTAAATTTTATTTTTAAAGGTAACATTATAAGTGTACTTTGAAATAGAATAGTTCATCTCAAACTCTCCTTCAGTCATAATCAATATTTGGTACCTCTATTAAGAATCATTTCACAATTTATTAGTGTGTGTATATATATAACCATTTTCATTTATCTTTTAAACATAGTGATAATGGAAAAATTGAGGGATAGAAACATGAAAGGAGGGGGAAGTTTTTAGTTTTACACCATGTTTGTTTACTATAGATGATGAACAAGTGAAAGAATGAAAAATATATAAAATTTCTTTTGGTTGGTTGAGATGAATAATAGGATGATATAAAATGTAATCTAAATTTGCTATTATGTCTTTATTAGGTAATAACTCATTTTTTTTTGGTAGTATATAAGAATCAAGAAGTAAAATCTTCCATTATTATATAAGAAAAATCAATTAAATTGAAAATGATTACATCTGATAACCGTGAACAAATCACATTTATTATTTTCTTTTATTTTTATTTATCCATCCGTTTTATAAATAAGAAAAAATGTGTGTAATTAAATTCACATAATTTTAACTTATTTCTAATTTTATTCATTTAATATCACAAAAAATAATAATGTAAAGCTAAAAATATTATGTACTTTTTCTTCGTTCAAAATGTGTGTTATGCACTTTTCTAAGACTCAACTAGTACTCGATCAAGAACCGAGAGGGACAAAAAGGCTAGGAAATAATCCACTAACATTTTGAACAATCAAACTGGAATCAATCATTAGTCAAGACTCCCAATAATTCACTGCTTAACCATGTGATGGTGGACTACAACAGTAAAACCAACAACACATACTGTATAATAAAGGCAAATTAAAATATATTTTTGGTTCTTAGATTTTGGTGTTGAGTTTTTTGGAATGTTCCATGCCAATCTTAATCTTTACTAAATTTTATGATGTGAATAATGGAAGGCTAACATAGCCCATTTAAAGATGACATGGCTAATATAAAAATAATATTGGAATATAAAACCCACATTTGCAAATTAATGAATAAAAAAATGCACATTAAGATGAAAAAAATCATCATTCCCCAATTACATTACAAAAATAAAATAAAATAAAACTTAACTTCACTTTATTTATTTTCTTTCACTTTCTTGGCATGTAAACAACAAGAATGGTTGGTTACTAAGAAAGAGAAGGAATTATGTAGATAAAGCTAAAAGTTAGCTGAAATAATAAAATGAGACCCATAAATAATACTAAAAAGTGTACTAGGACTCATGAATAGTAAACAACAAGCATGATTGGTTACAAAGAAAGTGAAGAAATCATGTTAAAAGTTACAAGAGAAGGAATTATGTAGATAAAACTAAAAGCTAAAATAGTACAGTAGAACTTATGAATAGTATTAAAAAGTGTAATGGGACTCATAAATAGTAACAAAAATAAGCTAAATAGTAAAAAATAAAACTATCTTTTTCAGCCAATACCAAACGCAACCTCACAATCACACCATCAGCCCATCCCGAATGTGATGTCAAGATTTGGCTTTGAAAGAAAAGCGAAAGCAATGCAATAGAAAAGTGGGTTTCATTCTTTTCTTTTCTTTTTTTTAATCTAAAACCTTTTGCATCTTAATTCTATCTATCGTCTTCTCAAAAAAAAATAATAATAATAATAATCAATCTATCTATCGTATTGGCCATGGCCATGCACCTTCTAAATCCATAAGTTATTCAATTCTCTAAATAATTACACACGTTTAAGTCCCAGAGAAGCTTATAGTGATTTTGATTAGGTTGAATCTTTCACACTCACAATCTAGTAATAAAAAGTTAGTTTTTACGTTATTGGATACTTTTAAAATAATTGTTAATAAACCATTTTAAGAAAGGTTTGACACCATTTTCATTGGAAATATTAAAAAAAAAGATGCTACGTCTACAACAATTTTATAATATTTTTACAACAAATCACAAGTGGTTAGTTGTTATTGGTTCAAATTTGAAACTAACACTAAGATTACTTTTTTGCCCCAACAATAACAACCAGTAACAACCTGCCACTTAGAATTTGTTGTAAAAATATTGTAAAAATGTTGTAGACATATCATTCCTCTATAAAAAATCATCAAAACAATTAATTATTTTTTCTTTTTCCATAAAAAGTTGCTAAAAATATTTTCTAAAGGACAAATTTTAGCTACAAAATCAACCTTACTCAATATTTTTTTATTAGAGGTAAGTTTTAACAAATCTATCATTGAATTACATCTTCTTCTTATATCTTCCAAACTTTCAAAATTTATAAAAAAATTAAAGATCAATAGTTATATCATCAATAAATTGTTTAAATTGCAAGTTTTTGCAATTTACAATTATACATAAAATATTAGCTTGTAGATTATATAGTAAATAATATCTGACTGACACAAAATTTGACATGTATATTAAGAGCGTAAAATACATGCAATTCAATGGTTAGATTTTCAAAATATGTAATAATATTTATTTTATTAAGTAAGATTGTAGCTTTAGGCTACAACTAATTTTGTAACTAAATTGTCATTTTCTAAAGGACAAAGTTTAGCTACAAAATTAGTTGTAGTTTAAGCCTACAAACTTACTCAATATCTTTTTATTGAAGGTGAATTTTGACAAATCCATATTGAATTACATCTTCTTCTTAAATCCTCCATGCTTACAAAATTTATAGAAAATTAAAGATCAATAGCTCTGTCATCAATAAATTGTTTAAATTGCAAGTTTGTGTAGTTTAAAATTATACGTAAAATATAGACTTATAAATCATATAGTAAAAAAATCCAATTGACACAAAATTTGATGTGTATTAAGAGCGTAAAGAACATGCAATTCAACGGTTAGATTTTCAAAATATGTAATAATGATGTTTATTTTATTGAGTAAGGTTGTAATTTTAGGCTGTAACCAATCTTATAGCTAAATTTTGTCATTTTCTAGACCAATACCATTAGAACTTCCATTAACTTTTCCTTTAAAAGTATATAAAACTATGCATAAACTAGGCTAATCTTTTGAATTCCATACTTTAAAAAAAAAAATTTAAAATAACATATATTGGGTCCCTCAAATTTTTGTCCTGTTCAAAGAATTTGTAAACTTTTATATGGGCCTTCCTTGACGGAAATGAGTTTTAGACATTAGGCCCATTACAAGCAGACCATATTTAGCCCAAATTTTTGTACCTCGCCCGGTGAAAAGTGATAGAAGTCATAGAACTCATTTTGTTTTGCTGAGCATTTTTAGTCTCTTCATTTGATTAATCAACTGACATTACTTTATTGCTTAGCTAAATAAATTTAATCCAATCACGTGATTATTAGGTAGATCTTATTATTTTTCGCTTTCTGTCTAGATAGAGTCTGTTCCACTAGATATTTGTAACGCTTTATTAGTTGATTCATCAGCTTTTTAAATACAAGTTCATTGAAGGTTTCCTCAAAAACAAAAACAAAAAAAAAAAAATCAATAAATTTAGTTGATGTGGCCCAAAATGTTGAATGTTGGCCGAACCTTGGGACTATAATTTAGATGGGCTGGATTTTAGTACCCTAACTAGCCTATATAAATTTAATTGATGTGGTCTAAAATGTCTTTTGGAGAAACATAATGCCAAGCTTCAAAAACAGTGCAAAATCAACAAGTTATAGACTTTCGGAGAAATAAGCTTTTTCGTTCTGAATGGAAGCAATTGTTCCAACTTCCAACCTTTGTGCTATCGGAAGTGTGTGTGTGAACTGTGAAAGTAGTTATATACCATGAAAGAAATATTTGAACTCTAAACGATTTTGTTGAACATACGAAATATTACCAGATGAATTACAAGGTTCTGAACTATGCTATTGAAAATTGATTCTAACTAATGCAAATTGAGCATTTGGCAAGCTCCCTTCCCATGTAGTCAATCATGGCATCTGTGTGTAAATGATAACTATTCAAGAAAGGAAGGATAACTATCTAAGAGCATCCGCATTTGGGGTTCTAAATGCCAAATGTTAAGAGCATTTGGCATTTAAACCCCAAAATCCATCAGCAATGGGAAGGCTATATCCCAAATGCTAAAAAAAATTTGAGATTTTGCTACAGTACCATCTCAAATGTAAGATGGTACTGTAGCAAGATGGTATAAAAAATAATAATTTTTTAATGCTATTTTACCGGGTGATTTCTCTCTCCTCTCTCATTTTATCTCTTTCTTTTCTCTCTCATCCTTCTCTCTTTCTCATCCCCTCTCTCTCTCTCGTTTACTCCTCTCTCATCCTTCTCTCTTCAGACCCAAAACCCATAGCTTTTGTGCTTTGTCTGCTCTCTTCCTTCTCTCTTTCTCGGTGCAGATCGGTTGGCTGACGGCTGCGATCGAGTGTGGTGGTTGATCGGTGCGGATTGGTTGATCGAGTGTGGCGGTGTGGGTTTGGGTTCGGCGTGGTGGTGTGGGTTTGGGTTCGGCGTGGTGGTTGATCAAGTGTGGTGGTGGTTGATCGGTGCAGATTGGTTGATCGGTGCGGATTGGTTGATCGAGTGTGGCGGTGTGGGTTTGGGTTCGGCGTGGTGGTGTGGGTTTGGGTTCGGCGTGGTGGTTGATCGAGTGTGGTGGTGGTGTGGTGGTTGATCGGTGCAGATTGGTTGATCGGTGCGGTGGTGGCGTGGTGGTTGATCGGTGCGGATTGGTTGATCGAGTGTGGCGGTGTGGGTTTGGGTTCGGCGTGGTGGTTGATCGAGTGTGGTGGTGGCGTGGTGGTTGATCGGTGCGGTGGTGGCGTGGTGGTTGATCGGTGCGGATTGGTTGGTTTGGTGGTGGTGTGGTGGTTGATGATGGTGGAGCCGTGGAGGTGGGGTTGCCGTGTGTGTGTGTGTGTGTGTGTGGTGATGGGTTTGGCTGTGTGTGTGTGTGTGTGTGTGTGTGTGTGTGTGGCTGGGTTGAAACCGGTAATGAGGGAGGAAGAGGAATAGAAAAAGGGAAATAGTAAAAAAAAAGAATAAAAAAGAATATTTAAATAAAATGGGATAAGAAATAGAATTTTGGGATGTTGGGTGTATTGTAAAATGGGGTGGTATAATAGATAAAGTAGCTTTTTGAGATTGTAAAATAAGATGAGATTTAGCATCCGGATGTGGATGCTCTTAGGACTCATCAAAATTGCTTGAAAAGAAATGGGCTGTGTTATTAACAACTTTTTTTACTTTTATTTTCAACTTTTTGTCTTTTTTTACTGTTTTATGTTATTTTTTTCAACTTTATAAGCTGTGGATCAGCTTCATAAAGAAAAAAAATATATTAAAATAAACTATGGGCTACTTTTATGTCTTTTTCTTTTATTTATCTAATTTTTTTATTAAATGAGACTCACATTAGGGAAACTTTAACAAGCACCGTTAACATTTTCCAAAAGAAATATCACATTGAATAGGAGAAAAACTATAAAGTAAGTGATGCACATGAAAAACACAGAAAGAGCTATGGTGCGAGAGTGTGTCGAGGTCCAAAATTAATTGGTCACAGACTAAGGCCCAAAGAAGTAAAACGTTGGGCTCATTTCACACAATAAATAAATAAATAATAAAACTAAGAGAGAAAATGGAAGGCTGGGCTCACACAATAAAGAAAAGAGAAAAGAAAGAAGAAAAAGGGCAAGAGGCCCAGAGGATTGGAATCCAGAGACCCACGAAAGAACAAAAAAAGCCCAAACCAGGCAGAACCAGCAAACCAAAGAAAGCCCAGTAAGAAGAACTGGGTCGGGATCCCAGAAGTCACCAGAGTCAGGGGATCCCTAGACGCGCGAAGTAAGATTGAAGCAAATTCAAAGAGAGATAAAAAGACAAAAGGCATGCGGATCTCATGCTCCAGACATGCAGTGGAGCCAGGAGGTACGAAAAAAAAACACAGGAGCCTGGTTCCGACCATTTGGAGAAAGTGACAAGGAAGAGTACACTGAAAAAGCTGGAGCGCTGAGAAGAAAAAGCCAAATAGCTTCAGACCAACCAACGGAGAAGTTTGGGAATAGAAAACTAGCTAAGGGACTTTTATTTGGTCGCACCAAAAGCAAGAAACTATGAGAGAAAAAGGAAACGACATGACCCTGAGCAACTTGGCACGGCACGAACTCTAAGGGGTAAAAGGGAGAAATCGTTAGTACCCCGAAGCCCGAAGCTGTGCTATAAAAGGAGAAAGGGGTCCATGCTGAAAAAGGGATTCAGATTCGGAGAGAAAGATTCATCTTTGATTAGAACATTCAGGCATTCACGGCCATTTTATTGGAGTTTCATAGAACTAGAAAAGAGCTCTGTAAAATTGAAAGAAAACAAAGGAACCGTTCCCGGTATCCCAGAGACAGCCACTATAGCACATGCTCGGATTCAACAAATTCAAACTTTGCAAGTCTTGGAAGCTTAAATAGCTATCAAAGGCTATAGTTTTTGAACTTAGTTGAACCTTGCATCACGTCTTAGTGAGCATTGCAATCATAACTAAAGAAAATTAATAAAATGCACCTCATTACTTCGAGGATCCCTAACCTGTTCTTACATTATATTTCATTTTGCTATGCATTTCTTTACTGTTAAAAAGTCATTCAATACAGATATCTTTGCTTGTTAGTTATTTGTATTGTAGGAAGTTTGTTTTGTGCACCACTCGTTTCTTAAACAGCCTTCTTAGCTGCGGTGAACCGAGCCCAGTCCACCAAAAATATTTCTTTGGCCTAGGATCCTTGGGCCACTAAGGTGAGAAGAAAAAGCCACTCTCACAAAGTGCAAGTATATGCATTTCCAAAACATGTACTATGTGAAACAATGACCTATGGAAGTTAGTAGTAGGTCAGGTCCGTCTCTAAGATGAAATTGGCACGTGAAGGCTCTAAGTGTATGTGAAACACATAAAGGGTATCTTTAGAGTAGGAAACAATGTATGCATGCAACCACAAGCAAGTACATGATCCAGACTAAGATGGTGTATGAGGGTGTGTGTGATGTCAAAACCTGAATACAAATTTGAGGAGTCTAGGTATAGATGGAATTCCCATGGATCTAGATATTGGCTATGGTCTTTGATGTTGTAAAGGAAGGACTCAACGTGTGTAAGAATGGTGGCAAAAGGCATTTGGTCTGTGCTGCTTGGGCATATCAAACACACACAAAAAAATGCTTGAATATAGAGACTCTACACAACGAGAAAAGAGGCTATTATGAACCATAGAAATCAGGCTCTAGTATCATATTAATATTTTTTTTTAAATACCAAAGAATAATTTTAAAAAATAGAGACCAAAAACAAAAATTTGTTTGGTTCAGCTTGATAACCTATTCTCATAGTAAAAAGCACCAAACAATTACATCTTTACTATATTGAGTTATGTATTACAATGAGTCCAACGTATAGTATATATAGAAATATATAGTGTGCTTTTGGATGTAGTTTTTTGCTGATTGTAGATTGCTTATTTGTTTAAAGTTAGTTAATGTATAATTATTCCTTGAAAATGTGGTTTTAAAAGATGTCTATAAGTAGATATGTTAAGGGTGCGTTTGTTTCAGTGTAAAACCATTTCAGGAAATCATTTTACACCTGAGCCGTGTGTTTGGTTGTGCATAAAAAATAGATTTTCCGGAAAAGCATTTCATTTGATCGTAAAAAGAAGCCTTTGACCCGAAAATTATTTTACATTTCTATTTTCACTTCAAACCATTTCCGGATCGAGCTTCAGACGCGCAAAGAGAGAGAGAGAGAGAGAGAAACGGTGAGCCTCCGCAGACCGTTTCTCTAGACCGACGACCCACACTCCGCCGACCCACACTCCACCAGTCTCGTCAATCGCAGCACCGCACCGATCGCACCGGTCTCGTTGATCGCAGCACCGCTCCGATCAAGCAAACATCGAACCCAGTCGCCTCACACGCCTTCGCCTTTGCCTTCGCCTTCAAACCCACACGCCTTTGCCTCAAGTAAAGATCGCAGCACCGCGCCGACCCACACGCCTTCGCCTTCGAACCCAGTTGCCTCTCTCTCTTCCTTCTTCCCTCAATTTGACCGGATTTGATGATTTTTTTTCTTTGGTTTTGTTTCTTTTGTGTTTGTGGACTGAGAAATGATATTATATATTTGTTTGGAAGCTGAGAAAATGTGAGCAACAAGTAGAAAATGTGTTTTCTATAGTATTTTCAAGAATACAACCAAACACCAGAAAATATTTTTCAAAGCATTTTTTGAAACGCAACCAAACACTTGAAAATATTTTCATTTCCCGAAAAGATTTTCACCTATAAATATTTTACACTCGAAAAATATTTTACACTGAAACAAATGCACCCTAAAAAGATAAAGAAGAGAGATAATGGCAAACAAACTCTAAGGGTAATAAACAAAAAAATCACAGTAACCCATAAATATATGGGCCAGGTTTCTAGAAAACTATCATTTACGTTATTTATAGTGGAAAATTTCACTAACCTCCCCTGAGATTTTTTGTTATTAAACTCACCTACTCTCTACCTTGGAATAAGACACTCATTTTTCCTAAAATTCAAACCATTTACACTGATGTTCTTTTAAAAATTCCAAATTTCCTATTTGAGGGGGTGTGGATGGCAATTTAAGTGGGGATAAAATACAAAGTTTAAGATTTTTTTCAAAACCTTTTTTTCAGTCATTCAAGAGAGTTCAGTGTAAATGATTTGCATTTTAAGGAATGTGAGAGGGTCTTATTCTAAATTAGAGGGGAGGTGGGTGTAATAACAAAAAGCTCAGGAAAGTTCAGTGCAGTTTACCCTTATATATATATATATATATATATATATATATATATTGTAATATCTTGAAATATACTATGCTAATATATGCATCATTTTGGAGACTAATAGGATTGTTCATTTCTATTACATTAATTCTATATATCAGTTGTCCGCTTCTGTTTAATTATGTGAGCACTAGTGCACTACATAAGAGCCAAGTCTTTTTATATGTTAGTTTACACTTTTCAGTGAGTATACAAAGGATATTGCGGATTCAAATTCTATTATTTAACTAATTAACTCACATACATTGATGCACAGTTTTCACATAGGAGACACCACACTGTGTTGCATTGTACAGCCAGGGTTAATGCGTAGGCCTACTGCCAAGGCCCTTATGTAACTCATTTGGTTTTGAAACATTCACTCTATGAATATGTTAGAACCTCTCTCAGTCAATGTGACACTTTTTTTCTTTTTCTTTTTTGGATAAGCCCCAATTTATCACATATGATCAGTTTGCACAAGAAACACTTGAGTTTGCTCAAGAAGAACTTTGGTTTTGGGATTGAACAATTGGAATTTCAAACAAGAATTCATGGAATTATTTGTAAAGAAATATATTCCTCAAAGGAACAAATTATCTTCAGGAGTATTTTTCTTCTTCTTGTGTGTGTGTGCGCGTGGAGGAAACAGGAGGTCAGTGTTATGTCGAGGCAATAAACATTGCCTTTGAAATGAGAAAAGCAATTAATGAGGTGATAACTATGAGCAATACACAAAAAATTTGACAACATTTTTCATACCAACTAATATAGCAAGTTTTTACTGGGTCTCTTTTGGATCCACCACTGATATCATTTTTTTACTTATCACTAATAATCTGCCACAGCTGCAAGTGTCAAATTTTTTGTGCCTCAATAACTATTGACTCTATAACATAAAGTGACCTCAACAAAAGAATTTAATAAATATTTCGCCAATGGATTGGAGTGCTGTAGACTACTGTGGCGACAATGTCTCCCTTGAGTCCTTGACACAGCAAGATTGTCCAATACAAATATCTCATAACGCGCTAGCTGCAATTTATAACCAAAAGATTTTGTTTAAGGCAAAACTGTTGCCTTAATAAACCCATCCATGATTGCTCTTTTGACCTCAACTATCCAATGCACGGTATGCACCCGTATATTACACTCTCTTCTCACATAATGATAGGTCTCACCTGTAGGTTCTACACAAGAGATCTACTTTGATGTGAGAGGAAGGTATAGGACACTAGATGTACAAAATAATTTCTCCAAACTTTGGGACACAACTGACTGGGTTACTTACAATCCACTTTCCTTGTTATGCTTTCAATGGTTAGTTTTACTTTTCACCTTAACTTCACTATAACCATTAGGCCAACGTGGTAGTTAACGAGTATGCTGTATGCCTACCAATTTATGAAAACCTTTCAATGGCCGATTTTCTATCCACCTCAACCTCAATCCAAAGATATGGACTGTTTTCTACAACACCTTAAGACCTAAAGTTTGGTGTAGAGTGTAATCAAAGGATCAACAAGATGTTGTGTCAGGGTAACTTTGTAACATGACTATATTGATAATGGTTAAGTAAGGGTCATGGTTGTATAACCATTTGTCTAAACAAATAGTTTCAAATTATTACAATATAAATCGGTCGAGCATGTGCTAAACGGGCAACCTACAAAGGTGCTCAAGATTCCATAATTGTTTGTCCAATCATTTCAAATGATTCCAAGACAAGAAAATTTGTGAGTTGAAATAAGTCTTTAGAAAGATATAAAAAAGATAACATCAACTTTGAATAGACACAAGGACATGAATTTTTATAGACACAATGTTAATTTTAAATGCATGCTATCAAGATTTATCTCCAGGAGCAAACTACATGGTGAAAAGCAAGAGTCAGTGAAGTTCAGAGAATAAAGAATAAATTAAATGGGACAAACACTAAAATAAAACAGGCATTTCATTCACAAATTGGCATAAGAGATTTCAAAAGATTTCAGCGAGTTTCCAGTACCCTTTAAAAAGCATTCACCAAAATACATGAATTGCATGTGCCACAGTTTAACTTTTCATTAAAACACACTCGCTATTTATTATGCATCCAACCACTTTTTTTTACATACATGGCCAATATAAGCAACCACACAAGCTCCTGGACATAAGGTTGTGGCAGGATGCTCTTAACTTAAAGAAGCAAGTACCTCTAACAAGGATGCAGCAAACTGCATTTGCGTATCCTCATCTATAGTCAAGAAGAGAGGCACATGCACAAACAGTGATTTGTTCCCATTTTGCTCTGCAAACCGAAGGGAATGATAGTAAACATAATTGCATACAAACCGTCCCGCATCATCTGACGTCATCACTTCGTAACCCATCTTTGCTAAGGCCTTGGTAATCTCCTCAACAGGAAGAGAAGTCTGCGCACAGTTAGCACCGGAAATTCTTTTAGGAAGGGTGAAGCCAAAAAATATATAAATATATAAATATATATTATAGTCGTCAATAAATCAGACTAAAAAATAAAAGCAATTGTCCAATCAATCCATCTGAATCATTGTGATTATGAATTCATTCCACTTTTTGGCAACTATGACGTGCAGTCTAGTATAAGCAGATACCTTCTCGACACAGGCATCAATTCAACTTGAACAGCAAAATAATGAGCACCATCTCCTTAAATTTTTTTGTCAATCTCAACGATTAGGGAAAATTGGTGCATGTGTAACTGTATCCTACTGAACCCTTAGTAAATATCATTCTTAATACTATTGGATAATGGCTTTGGTTTACTATTGAAGAATGGTTACATGTTTGTCTGGGGTTTCTGTTCCTTTCATTTGCCTTGGGTTTTTTCCTTCTTTTTTTTTGGGGGGGGGGGGGGGGGTCATCGTCATAGCATGATGCCCCCATGCCATCAAAACTAACTGAAGAATATTATATCGAGGCTTTTCTATGAAATTACTTCCCAATGAGTAGTTGGAAATGCTCTTTTCACTAATAAAAACGGCAGCTCCAGCAAAGACCACCACTCAAATAATTTATAAAAGTTAGCAGAAGAAGGTGAACACAATCTATTTCCCATATCATAAATTTGCCTTTCTTTTCCACTAAAAATACAGAAAATCTGTCTTCCTATAATCACATCCATTCCTATGAAAGTAACAAATCTTCCAACCAATAGAAAATTCAATACACAGGCAGAGGACTGGCCATCACATGTACTGGAATTTCAGGGTAGTGAACAAGAAGGAAAGCACTTTAAGATAAATGACTTCAAATGGCATATTATACCAAACTTCTGACATAACACTCTTTCTTTCATTGTGACTATTGCTGCAGTCCATCAAGCAATAGGTTGATATTAAAATAGTAAATATAGGACTAAACATAAGGTTGATTAGAAACTTAATGGAGTTTATATACAGACAAAAAAAATTATGAAACCCTTTTAATCAGAAAAATCATGAAAAAAGAAATCCATTCTACCTGTCGAGTGTGTGAAATGTCACCATCTGCAGGAATGATGGGGACTTTCTACAAAACATGAAACAAGGAAAGTTCAATGAATTAAATATAAAATGTCAAAACAAATAAAAGTCAACATGCATGAACATGAAACTTAGGGATTATTTCTAACCTGGGGCTTCCATCCCAACTCATCAGGACAACGAAAAGTGGCTTCATTGACAGCTTGATGCTCAATGGCAAACCTTGTTGCACCACTATTAACTCCAAAGTGTAGCTGGAGAAATATAGTTAAAGAAGGTTAGATACATAACGCATAAATACAGAAATACAATGGAGTCCAAAGTGTAGGTTCTGGCTCTGGTTTAGGACTAAGGTTCTAAAATGCACGTTTAGTAAAATTGTCAGTGATGGTTTATTTATTCAAATAATAACATTTTACCATCCACAAATTTCCATCTTCTCCCTAAAGGTCTAAAGAAACAACCAAGAGTGCAACATAATTTATAGAGGTGCTGACAGTATACCAATCTTAGAGGTTGGGCCTTGGTGAGATGACAAGTGCCTTTCACCAAAAGCAATAGACTACAAGTTCGAATCCGGAAATCAGCCTCATCAAAAGGATTGAGATTACAGTACAACCTTTTTTTGACAGTATACCAATCTTCATTACTAACATATTCACCCCTAATGTATAGGTTTCCAGAGTTGTATCACATTCCTGTATGGACTTACTGGACTTCGTTTAATGAAAGTGAAATTAGGAACATTAGTCCTTATTGTTTGAATAGAGCTGTTAATCTCATGAATACTACTCTTGCTGCAGCAGATACTGTAGAGTTAAGAATTGTCATTAGCCGAGAGTTGTTTATTTTTTTGCTGCCATTCTAGTAGTAAGGGGTTGTTTTTCAATGAGTATCCAGTATGTACTTCTTTAATGTTCCCAACTACATCATGGAGCTATAAAGCTGTTGGTTATGCTCTGCTGATTAGCCATTATGATTTCTAATCGCTGACACTGATTCTAAAAGACCTCCAAACCAGCCTATGATTTCTATTGAGAGAATGGGAAACAGGAAAAATATAATTGATAACTTGGAAAAGGAGTAATTTGGCATAACATAATTTGAGCATAGCTGCAGAAGAGATCAGAAATGTGGGCAACTGACCCAAATAATTTTTCCAGAAGTTGAAGATTCAGAATCCTTTCCACCAATGGCAGATTGCAATGTCTGGTATAGGGAAGCAAGTGCCCCCTGTCCCGCAGTCTCAAGAATGCTGCAACTCCCAAGAGTTAGACCTTTTGGCAATCCCTTTTTCTTCACATACTCTTTGAGATTACTGACAATTGTCTCAGTTGGATTCTCTGAAACTCCATGGAATTTCTTAAATCCCGTCACATGAACTGTTACTGCTACTGCAGGTGCAAGAGGCCCTTCAGACCCCATTTACCAATTATTGAGATATAACCAAAAATGCGTTATAGCATCAAAATCAAAAGTAATATCTAAGTACCTGCATCAAACAAGAGAAAATGAATTAGTCAGTGTAGTCAAGAAGCCACAAAGACATCATCAGCTTGCTGAACTAGGAAAGCTATAACATCTACCTCATCAATGTACATCTCAAATTTCACAAACTACTTTCCTACCAAAAAAATATAATTTTCATAGGCTACTTTCACACAGATTATATCAATACCCAACATAGAATTTTCATTTTACCATTCAATCCTAGAAAGCCATAATATTCTTTTTCTTTCTCCTTATCTTTCCCTTTTTTTATGCTAATACCATCTCCAGGGTTCTTCAAGCACCAAAATTTTTCCAGGCATGTGTAGTTCTCCCATCCCACATGTACAAAACCATAACAGGAATAGATCCCAAAGGTTACCCCCCAAAAGGGTTGGTGTTAGAATTCAAAATTCCAAACCCAGTTTACCGTCTCTAAGGTGCCTTAACTACAGCAAGAGTGATGCAGGACAGAGGCCAGAAAATTGAAATAAGGGAAAAACATAGAACGGGATAGACCTCAGGCATCACCAGTAAGGGTTTTGGCATCAGCACCCAGCTGGAGAAAGAAAATCTCAATTCCATTTCATTCATCAAATTTAACATAACAATAATGTTTACTGTGGGCCTATAAATAAGAAACCAGGTTACAAATGATAAGGCAGGGAAATCAAATCATAATCAAGATAGCAATTAAATCCCTTAAGACATTAAAAATAATCAGGGCGGTGTCCGCACCATAAAGCCACTCAACTCAACCCCTAGAGGTTAATGAAGCCATATCTAACAATTAAACCAAGAGACGATAATTGATGGTCCAGAAGGCTATAATGTCAAACTGTAGCATCTCTGTCTACCCATTTACAAAAAATATCAAAGAAGATATGATTAGCAATTATAACAATAGACTCTGATGAACCAATCGAGTAGTCAAATGCCGAACCCAAAAATTTTCCATTGCAGTGGATAAAGTGTCTATACAAAACAACTTTATGAGACTTTCCATAAAAGAAACAGTTGAGGGGTAAGGAAAGAAGGAGGAGGCATTCCTGCATTTCATTCGGAAAGCTCAGAGGCTATATCAAAGTTGGAAAACCCCAACAGTGTCAAAATCATAAAAGCAAGAATCTAGCAAAAGAAGAAATGACTGTACAGAACCCCAGAAAACAAGACAGCTGAGAAAACAAGATAATCCATTGGAATTCCTAACTACAGATAACAACCCAGTTTCTAAAAATCAATATCAGAATCAAATTAAACCAACAATCTGAACCTCAATCAAAGACATACAAATCCAAAAGCAGACTACACCTTTAGAGAGAACTAATTAAGACAAAGAAACCAATTGAGCCACTTGATTAAAAGCCAAACCACCAAAACCCCAACACCAAAAAACTAAAACCCAATTAGAATTAACCTTGATCAGACACCCCAGATGATCACAGATACCAAAACCACAGAAATTTACATCTAAAAACAAAGCCTTGAAATTAAACTCAAAGCACGTTGGTTGTGAAAATTTTGTTTAAAAAAAAAAAAAAAAATGATCTTTCTCACTCACCTGTTGTAGCCTTCAAAAAATGAAAGAGAGAAGCAATGGACTTAACCACCAATCTTATCTACTCAAAGATGATCTTAGCTGGTAGAGATTCTGATCAGATTATAAAAGAGAGAGAAAAAGATAGAAATACAATAAACTATATTATAGAAAAAATTATTAGAGACATAGTAGTGGAGGGTCGCTTTCAAACAACATTAATTTACAGTGGTGCATGTGTTACATTGTTGCATTATTATTTGGACTTCTGGAACAACCTTCCAATTCGTTTAAAAGCTTTGTTTATAGGAATTTGCAACAGTAAAAAGCTTCTTTTATCTCTTTCTTTTCTTTTCTTTTCTTTTTTTTCTCTCTTTCTCTTTCTGATGTTAAAGCTTAATCCTTGTCATGTATTGGTCACTGTGTCTTATGGTCACTGTGTACAGATAGGCATTGAATTAGTATAAGTAATTCATTTTCAGAGTACGGAGACTGGTGCTCTTTCCTCTTATATTTATAATAGGGTTCACTTATTTAATTTATAGTAGAGTCCATCATGAATGTGAGAAGAAAAAATACTATTTTTTTATATTCCGAGAATACTTAACAATTGTCCGTATTAGTATAGTACCTACATGACATGAACAGAACCAATGATTCCTTATTTTGATCAACTTATCTTGTACACGAATGGGCTTCTGTCACACCCTTGATAATAGATAATAGATGTGACTTTTTGTTTGTTTTTCTTTTCTCTTTTTTCAAGATATACTAAATTACGTGTGGAAAATAAAAGCTAATAAAAATAAGGAAATGGTTGTACAATGTATAAGCTTTCAACTTAAATTTGTCTGTGCACTACATGTATGTGTATGGTGGGAATACATTGTGCTTTGTGTATGAGGCCAAAAACAAGTACAATCCTTATCCAAAAAAAAAAAAACAAGTACAATCATAAGGGCTTTTTTTTTCTTCTCAAAAGTAATTAGCTTTTAATTTTGGAGAATGTTATCCAGCACCGCTTGGTGCTAGTTAAGTGCAGGAAAGACAAAAAAAAAAATTGTTAGAAAAAGTCAAAAAAAAATTTTGAATAGTACTACAAAACTGAAAAAATGACATGAATTGCAAAAAAAGACAGATTGTGTCAGAAAAAAGTAAAAAAATTTTGTGGTTAACGAGCACCGTGTGGTGCCCATTAACACAACCCTTTAATTTTTTTATAGCTTTTCTTAAATGTGAATTTTATAATGCTTTTTTTTTAATAAGGGTGTTCACTACTTTTAAATATAGTTTACATTTCATACACACTAAACTATTATAACAATTATCACGAAAACATAATTATAAGGATGAATTTCTTTAAGTGATCCCAAGGTATTTTGATTAAGAGACGTATACTACCTTATTAATCACAATTCTTGAAAACATGTACACCAATTCTTTGAAGTTTTTGATAATGCTAAATTGACTTTATATAGAAGTTTTAGGAAAAGAGTATGACTCATGACAATTTGCATCTTTTATTTTATTTTACTTTTTCTAATCTGCTATATGATACATTGTATCTTGCCTATTGTTAGGTTTAAAGGGTGAATCTTTCAACTTTGTCAGGAAAAAAACAAACATATATGTCTTAAGAATTAAGGAATTGTTGTTGTCCATACACTAAGAATTCTAAGTAGTGTGCACTAGGCAGGTCTAGTGGACACACCATTTGTGTAATAATGCCAAAACTTCTACAAATATATATATATATATATATATTTATATAATCAAGAATTTATGATTAATAGATGTAAAGTTATAAGATTATAGGAGTAATGTATAATTAGAAGTGTAGTACACCCATATTTAGGTCTTAAAAATCCCATCAAGCCAGTGATCTAAATTAGCAACCTTTATTCATTATAGAGTAATCAATTATTTGATTGGATAGAGACTATACACATTCAAAAGATTAATCAAGTGCTCCAAAAATCTTGAAAACACACAAATAAAAGAGTTGGTTGATCAAAAATAAATACTAATTAGGATGTTTGAAGCATATGGTACACCTAAAATGACAACTAATAAGTCAATAACAATCTTGAAAATTGGCCAGCTATTATGATTAGGATAGAGAGGCTAATATTGCTTTGATGGGTTATCTCATTTATCTGTTATACAAAATTACAAATACTTATTTAGTTAATTTTAAACAAACACAATATTATTGAAATAATTTCAGCTGTAAGAATATTTACTGTACATTCAATTCAGCTTTTTTCTAATCTTGTTAATGAGATTTTTGAATAAATCACATTGTTATCATGCATTTTACGAAAAGTGAAGTGGGGCTATAAAGCTAAAAAAGTAGTAGCGATTAGTGATTATCATAGCCTTCAAAACTGGCAGTGACAGTGGAAACTTTCAAACATGGGGTGCCTATCAGCGGCGACATAGAAAATTCCGTGGGCGGCACACAATGAATTCAAGTCTTTTTCTTCTTCTTCATCTTGTTCTTTTTTTTTCTTTTCTTTTCTTTTTTTTTTTTTTTTAGAAGGAATTCAAATCCAAATTGTCCTTTTCTTACAAGAAATTTTTTTTCCTTCGTTTTATTAATTAGTAGGTGAACGAATGGATAAAACTTATTATAAACATGAATGCTAAGTTCAGCATCCATGAAATCTGGTTATTCTTTTTTTTTTTTTTTTTTTAAGTTGCATTGCTAGTTAATGTACTTTTTTTTTTTAACACGAGAGATAAAGTTTGGTTATAAATTTGGCTGTAGTTTAACGTTATAACTCACACTTAAAAAATTTACATAATTATATACTTTATATTTTTAATACACATGAAAAATTTCATGCCGATTGGATTTTATTTATTATTCGATCTATAAATTTATTTTTATGCATACTTTTAGACTATAAAAAATTAAAATTTGAACATTTGATTGATGACATAGTTATTGATCTTTTATCTTTTAGAAATTTTGTAAACATGAAAGATATAAAAAGAAATGTAATCCAACGGTAGATTTATCAACATTCATATTCAATAAAAATATATTAAGTGAAGTTGTATCCTTAGGCTACAACCAAATTTATTACCAAATTTTTTCCTTATATCAAGTAGTTTAACAAGTAATTCTCATCCTCAGCAGTTCGGATTCTCACCGACGAGGTGAAATCAAAAAAATCGATCCTAGTCTTCCTTGTAGAGACGAAAGCCAGTTCGAGGAGAGTGAAGGGGATTCAACACAAGCTGGAGTTAACGCAAGGGATCTCAGTCCCAAGCGATGGTCGAAGTGGCGGCCTAGCGATGATTTGGAAGGAAGGCTCCGATATTAGATTCAAAAGTTGTTCTAACTCACACATAGATGTGGTGGTCTATGGAGATCCTGGGTCAACGCCGTGGAGAGCAACGGGCTTCTATAGGCAACCCAATGTGAACAAGAGGCATATCTTGTGGTGTTTGCTAGAAGCGTTGAAAAAGCAGTGCGACATGCAGTGGGTGGTATTTGGAGATTTCAATGAAATCACCCATCGGGATGAGAAGTTGGGGTGGTTGGATAGAGATGCAAGTCAGATGAGAGACTTTAGAGATTGCCTAAGTAACTGTAGGCTCACAGACTTGGGCTTTGTTGAGACGAAAGCCAGTTCGAGGAGAGTGAAGGGATTCAACACAAGCTGGAGTTAACGCAAGGGATCTCAGTCCCAAGCAATGGTCGAAGTGGCGGCCTAGCGATGATTTGGAAGGAAGGCTCCGATATTAGATTCAAAAGTTGTTCTAACTCACACATAGATGTGGTGGTCTATGGAGATCCTGGGTCAATGCCGTGGAGAGCAACGGGCTTCTATAGGTAACCCAATGTGAACAAGAGGCATATCTTGTGGTGTTTGCTAGAAGCGTTGAAAAAGCAGTGCGACATGCAGTGGGTGGTATTTGGAGATTTCAATGAAATCACCCATCGGGATGAGAAGTTGGGGTGGTTGGATAGAGATGCAAGTCAGATGAGAGACTTTAGAGATTGCCTAAGTAACTGTGGGCTCACAGACTTGGGCTTTGTTGAGCAGAGGTACACTTGGTGTAATGAAAGGTTGGGCGGCCAAAGAACTCTAATCAGGCTTGATAGGGTTGTAGCCAACGAGGGATGGAGAGCACTATTCCTGGATGCAAGCGTTCACCATGTCTCAATGTCAGCCTCTAATCACTGCCTCCTAGCTTTATATGTGAAAAAGAAAGTGCCTTCGAAACCCACAAAGAGGAGATTCTTCTTCGAATCAATGTGGACCTGCGACGAAATGTGTAGAGAGGTCATAGAAATGGCCTAGGACCCTCTCAGAGAATGCCCAAACTTTCAAATCCAAGACAGACTTAAGAATTGCCAAATCCATTTACAGAGATGGAACCATGAGACCTTTGGCAATGTGAATAAGGCCTTGAAGTAGAAACAAGACCGCTTACAACAACTAGAGGCCCTGAATCTACTCCATGAAACTGTCGAAGAGATACAAGGGCTGAGGAAGGAAATATATGAGGTTTTGATTAGGGAAGAGATGATATGGAACTAGAGATCTAAAGCCATTTGGATGAAGTGTGGAGACCGAAACACCAGATTTTTTCATGCATCGGCAACACAAAGACAGAGGAAAAACAAAATTGAAGGGTTAAGGGACCCAAATGGAGTATGGCGTGAGGATCAGGAGGGGATTGAACAAGTTATACTGGACTATTTCTCAGAGATCTATAGTGCCAAGCAACCTAGTATTGACGAAGCTAGCTTGGATGCGATTACTCCAAAAATTTCTCCGGAAATGAACAATAAGCTCATGGGAGAGTTCACAGCTTAAGAAGTCTAAATAGCCTTCAAGCAAATGCACCTTACGAAAGCCCTAGGCCAGACGGTATGCCCCCTATCTTTTTTCAAAAATACTAGGATGTGGTTGGCTCTAATGTAATTAGTTGGGTACTAAACACTCTAAATTCTGGCACCATGCCTATAGGTTTGAATGAGACTTATATCTGTCTAATCCCAAAAGTTAAATGCCCTCAGAAAATCACAGAATTCAGGCCTATAAGTTTGTGTAACGTAAGTCCAAAGTCCTTGCAAACAGGTTGAAAAAAAATCCTGCCTGAGGCGATCAGTGAAGAACAGAGTGCCTTTGTACCTGGAAGACAGATCACATATAACATGCTAGTTGCTTTCGAGACCATGCACTGTATAAATCAAAAAGGGACAGGCAAGGAGGGTTGGATGGCAATAAAGCTTGACTTAAGTTAGGCGTATGACATGGTGGAGTGGGCATATCTTGAGGCAATAATGAGGAAAATGGGCTTCCAAGAAAGGTGGATCTCCTTCTCCATGATGTGTGTTAGGACAGTATCTTACTCTATCCTCATTAATGGGCAACCAAAGGGCAACATTACCCCAACCAGAGGGCTGTGGCAAGGTGATCCTATATCTCCGTATCTTTTCTTCTGTGTGCTGAGGGCCTTTCAGCCATGCTGCGAAAAGAGGTGCGTTTGGGGAGGATCATGGGGGTGCCGGTGTGCAGAGGGGCTCCCCAAATTTCGCATCTCCTCTTCGCAGATGACAATATAATTTTTTGTAGAGCTCCTATGGAAGAGGGCAACCAGGTAATCAAGGTCCTAAAAGACTATGCGGAAGTATCGGGTCAAAAGCTAAATAAAGAGAAAACTTCCCTTTTCTTTAGCTAAAACACCACGAGGGAGATTCAAGAAGGTGTAAAGGATCTATTTGGTGCTCAAATCATACAACAACAAGAGAAATACCTTGGACTGCCCCCTATGGTTGGAAGAGGAAAGGAAAAAAGCATTTAGCCGGATTAAAGACCAAGTGGGAAGAAAAATTGCAGGTTGGAAAGGGAAACTCCTATTCAACACTGGTAGGGATTTGTCATCAAAGCAGTTGCCCAAGCAACCTCAACCTATACGATGAGCTGCTTCCTGCTTTCCGTCTCGCTTTGCAATGAATTGAACTCCCTAGTAAGAAATTTATGGTGGGGTTAGAAGGAAAAAGAGAGGAAAATGGATTGGGTGGCTTGGGAGAAATTGTGTACCAAAAAATTCAATGGCGGAATGGGTTTTAAGGACCTTAGAGCTTTTAATATAGCCATGTTAGCAAAACAAGGCTGGCAAATCCTAATGAACCAAAACTCCCCTCCTCCACCATGTATTCAAGGCTAGGTACTTTGAAATGTCCTCCTTTATGGTAGCTCAATTAGGAAAGAATTTGTCATATGCGTGGCGAAGCATTGTTGCTGCACGAAGCACCATTGAGAGAGGACTACGGTGGAATATTGGAAATAGTCGTAAGGTGGATATTTGGAAGGATAGGTGGCTGCCTACCCCCGATTCCTTTAAGGTGGTTAGCCCTAAAAGAGAAGGTTCTGTGCTGGAAAAGGTTGAAAACCTCTTGGACTTGAATAAGGGAGGTTAGGATATTGAAAAGGTGAGAAGCACTTTCCTCTACCACAAAACTAAGGTAATTCTGGGCATACCAATGAGCCCGAGGTTGCTTGAGGACTCCCAGTCCTGGGCCTGGACAAAAAATGGTGAATTCTCTGTCAGAAGCGCCTACGATATGGCCCTCAAAATCCTAAAAGAGAATAAACTGGTTGGGGATGGCAGTGGAAGTTCAGATAGCTCGAAAATGGTCAACTTGTGGAAGTCCATATGGAACTTAAACTGCACAAGTAAGATCAAGCACTTTATGTGGAGGGCGTGTAAAGGGATTCTCCCTACAAACCACTATTTGGCGAAAAGGAGTGTGGCTTCCTCGGACAAGTGTGTTCTTTGTGGAAAGTGTGAATCGATAGGCCATATTCTATGGAGTTGCAGAATTGTGTCAGAAGTGTGGAAGATTTCTGGCATAAAGCTACCCAACGGATGCTACCCCCAAGAGGAGTTCATTGACATAGTGTGGAAACTCAGGGAAGGGCCAAGTGAATTAGATTGGGAGCTTTTTGCCACCACGGCATGGGGACTATGGAATAACATAAATGCTTTCAAGCACGAGGGTAAAACAGAAATGCTTTCAAGAACGAGGGTAAGTGCAAACCAGCAAAGAGTATTACAAGAGATTCGGCCATGTATGTGGAGGAGTTCAGACAAAGCTCTTTGCCCACCCCCACCACACCTACACAAGCCCCTCCGGGTAGAGCCAAATGGTGCCCTCCCAGACCTGGCTAGTATAAGATCAATGTGGATGGGGCGGTGTTTAAGGACTCAGACAGTTGTGGAATTAGCGTAGTAATTCAAAACGAAAAAGGCCAACTCATGGGTGCAATGAGTAAAAACTTACCCCTCCCATTGGGGGCTCTAGAAGTGGAAGCAAGAGCAGCGGAGGAAGGTATTTCCTGGCACGAGATTTAGGCCTTAGAGAAGATATAGTTGAAGGTGATGCAATGATCGTGATGTCTGCTCTCTCAAGCCAAAACCTGCCCCTAAGCTCCATCCAGAAAGTCGTGGAAAGATCTAAACAATGCCTGCAGGAGTTCAAGGCGTGGGAAGCAAACCATGTTCGTAAGTGTAACAATGCTACAGCCCACTTGTTGGCGCGACATGCTAGCTTTGTATCTGATAGTGTAATCTGGGTGGAAGACACCCCCCCCCCCTTCCCCTCGATAATAGCTAGTCAAGTTTGTATGGATGTTTCCTTGTTGGGCTTATGCCCCATTTAAATGAAATTGATTACGTACTGACCATCAAAAAAAAAAAAAAAACTATTGATATGAGTGGTCCATTGAAAAATGTCTTGGTTGAAGTCAACGTCTAGAATTCAAATCCAAAATTGATTCTCATGATGCCTACCAACTACTTACTAATGCTATCAAGACTCTATTGAGACTAAGATTAAGTTATTACTAAACCTACTTTAGGAAGTATTTATGATTTTGCATTCTAAGTTTTCAGACATTAATTTTCTCTAACAGATTGGTATAACTATGATCACTTCTAAGTAAAATTTTCCAAGAGTTAGTTGTCTTTATCATTTTTTTTATTTAAAAATAAAGTAGAGAGTTTTTATAAACAGGAGATAATTATTTTTGTATAATAACTCAAATATATATAGTTATATATAAAAAGCGTGAATGCGCTAAAACTACAGTAAAAAGCTACCATGATTGGGTTTGTTCAACTTTTTTTTTTTTTCTTTAGGTAATTCTTTATTTTTTTATTTTTTATGTAGAGCTATTAGTTAACACAATAAACCATCACAATATTTTCACAATTGTTGAGGAGTTAAATCCTTAAAGGTCAAAATAAAATATCATACTAGAACCAATCACAACTAAAAATAAAGGTATTGAAAAAAAATAAGTGCCATAGTAAAGCTATATTAATAGCTACATTTTTTTTTGGTTTGTTCAATTTGCACTGTTCACTGGCCTTCTTCTTTTTCTTTTTCTTTTTATTATATATATAGAGCTGTTAATTAACACAATAAAGTGTCACAATATTTGTGGGGACCCGAGGACCGAGGAAGAATAGAACCGCTATGACAATCATTCGTTCTTCAAATGGAAGCCCTTTAAGCCCGAGGAGTGGGTTCGTCCAAGGATAAGATGGGAAGAGACAAAATACTTCCTAGAAGTTCGAGTGGAGAGAATGGCGCTGAGAAAGAGAGTCAAGGTAGTTGAAAGAAGTTTCCTATGAAAGCTCACCTGTTGCCTTCACATTAAATGACTGGCAACAGCTTTATCAGTTGCATTGATGAGGAAATGACCCATGAACAGTAGATTCATAGCTAAGCAGCTCCTTCTACCACCTTCAACAGAAATCTAATGGGACAAGTGTCCCGAGGAGGGCCTAGAGGATTGTAGATGGAGGGTTAGGATGCAAGAAGCTAAGGAGTATATAAAGGAAGGGAACTTCCAGATGAAGGGATCCGGAAAAAAATTAAGGAAAAGAGATTAGAACAAGAACAGTGATAGAGAGAAAGAACAAGAACAGTGTATATCTTAGCATAAGAACATTGTCCTTGGGCGAGTTTGTAAAGAACCTCCAATATACTTAACTTTAACTTCGGTTCATTCCCTTCGTGTTTGAATCTTCGGACTAAGCTCAACTTGTTTTTATCCACTCTCTCTTAACAAATATCTATTAGTTTGGGCCTAGTGAGGTGGTACGAACTTCACTATTCTAAAGGGGTTTGGGCTGCTAAACTTTATGCCCCTACAATATTAAACTGTCACAATATTTTCATAATTGTTGAGGTGTTAATTCCTTATAGTTCAAAATAAAATATCATATTGAAACTAACCACGACTAAAAATAAAGGTATTGTGAAAAAAAAAGTGCTACATCTACAATATTTTTCACAACACTTTCATAACAAATCATAGGTGGTAAATTATAATTGGTTCTAATTATATATATATATATATTGTAGGGTCAGGATTTGTAGCCCAAGCCCAAAGGGTTTGGATTATGAGCCCAATGAACCCAAAACAATGAATTTGTAGAGCGTGGGTGAAAGAGCTGGGCTGATTGTGAATTAAACAATAGTTAACTATGGTATTAAGGGATGAACTACGTAGAAACACTTGAAAACTCAAACAAATGGATGTCCGAAGAGATGTATTATTGAATAAAAGGTGATTACAACTCTTAGAGCTACAGTAAAGTTATTCTCTTCTGCTTTTTCCTTTTTCTCCCATCCCCTCTTATCAGAGGCTTCCCCACTTTATATAGCATCCTTTCTCATCATCTTCATCATCCACTTGTTCTTCATCTAAGCATCTACTTGAGTACATGTCCCGTCAGATATCTTCTTTAGCTCTCTGTGAGTGGTGGTAGTTGAGATTATACTGTTCAGGGGTCTTCTCCACATTAATGCGGCCAGAAAAGCAGTTGCAGTGCATTTAATGTGGTGGTTGCAGCTTGTCTTCTAGATATTTTTCCGTTCCTATTATCTCCATACGTGCCTGAAACTTATCCTTATCATTGAAGTTGTTAGGAAGATCATTCGGACCTTCCAGACATTTGATTGATCAAGACTATTTGTATCCGAGGAGAATGACCTCTTCGGACCACTGGTGACCTCTTCGGACTGCACTCCTCCTTCATTTCCAGGTATCTCTCTTCCACATGGACTCCTTCTCAACTGATTTCTTCCCTTCGGACACCCAGTAATCTTCAAATAGGGCCCTAGGCCCAACACATAATGTTGGGCTTTTACCCCCACATCTATATATATAAAAAGCGCCATTGCGCAAATAGTGTTTTTGTACAGTGCATTTGGTTTGATCAACCAGCACTGTGCATTGGCCATTTTTTTTTTCCGCCGGTTTTGGTTGGGCTTTTTGTTTTTTGTCTTTTATTTTAAATATTTGTTATTTATATGTACATGTTTAGTTACACCAACTTAATAAATTCTTACAGTATTTTCACAATTATTTGACAATCTACACCATTAATGGGCCTCTTTTTCTTTTTCTTTTTTTCTTTTTTCCATCGTATGCTAGTTTTGCTGGTGCTCTTTTTGTCTTTTCTTTTAAATATTTATACGTGCATACACAGTTACATTGACATAACACATTCTTATAATATTTTCATAATTATTGAGGTGTCAATTTTTTAAAGGTCAAAATAAAATAATAAAATAAGAGACTAAGAATTACTACCATCTAAAACTCAAAATACGTTAAGAAAATTTTGGGATGTTAAAATTTAGTGGGAGTATTTTAGACATTACAAAATAAATATTTTAAGAATCATAAGCATTTACTCAACGGTAAACATGAAAGATATAAAAAGAAATGTAATTCAACGGTAAATTTGTCAAAATTCATATTCAATAAAAAGATATTAAGTAAAGTTGTAGCCTTAAACTACAACCAAATTTGTTACCAAAATTTTTCCTTATATCAGGTAGTTTAACAAGTAATTCTCAACTTCATTTCAAATACTTTCATTCAAATGAAGAGCATTTACTATTGATATGAGTGGTCCATTGAAAAATGTCTTGGTTGGAGTCAACGTCTAGAATTCAAATCCTCTTAACATAAAGTTGATTCTCATGATGCCTACCAACTAATGCTATCAAGACACTATTGACTAAGATTAAGTTATTACTAAACCTACTTTAGAAAGTATTTATGATTTTGTGTGCTAAGTTTTCAGACATTAATTTTCTCTAATAAATTGGTATAACTATGATCACGTCTAAGTAGAATTTTCCAAGAGCTAGTTGTCTTTATCATTTTTTTTTATTAAAAAAAAGTGGAGAGTTTTTATAAATAGGAGATAAATATTTTCCTATAATAATTATCTATGTATATAAAGTGCATAAGGTCACCTACTTCCTATTTCCAAGTGCATAACAATTTTTCCTTTTTTCTATTAATTTATTTTTATTAATGTGTGAAGTTTTTGTGAATATAAGACAAAAAGTAGCTTGATCCCCATTTAAAAATTTAAAAAAAGAAAAAGAAAAAGAAAAAGAAGCTTGATCTGGCCTACCTTTATAACACAAAAGTGGTCACAAATCCCAAGATGTTGACTCATCCCCCTGTGGTCACCCATTTTGATGGCTGTTGTAATCACATCAACCAATCCAAAACCATTACCATCCGTTTAAATCCTTTATTGACTACTCCCTCTTCTACGCAATCAATTTCCTTTATCCCACCGTCCGATCAACAACACCCACTCTTATCATGAGCTATTATTAGCCTTTTGTAACATATGTACTCTCTCTTTCTCTCTCTCTCTCTCTAGCCAAGGTTGAGAGAAAATTCAATTAAATTCTAAATTAGATTGTAATTGTTATCTAATTTTGTGTTATGTATTCTATCTAAGTTTTTTTCTAGTGAGTTAATCTCTCTCTCTCTCTCTCTATATATATATATATTAATATATAAAACTGAGAGAAAATTTAATTATATTTCAAATTAGATTCTAATTGTTGTCTAATTTTGTGCCACGTGTCCTATTTATATACTTTTTTAATTTTTATGTGAGTTAATGTAAATTATTTATCTTTAGAGAGAGTTTTGTTTACTAATTTTAAAATTAATGTAGGACCAAATCATAAATATTCATCAAAGTGAGTTATTGAGTACAAAAACCAAAAAGTTTAGAATAAATGAATCGTAAAAAAAAAAGTGCTTCACAATAACAAAAATTAAGTCGTAATAAAAATAAATAAATAAATAAATAAATAAAAATAGACATGGATAGTTTACATTTTATACCTAATAATATTCTTACAAGATTTTTTAAAGAGTTAACAAAATATAAGATGACTATCGATAGATGCCTAAAATTATTTAACATTTGTTAACTATCTCGTGCGTCGCACGGGTTAGCGACTAATATACTATATAATAAAAGTTGACCTTTAGAAGCCGTGGTTGCACCAAGTGACTACTTTCACTAATTAGTAAATTAATTTTATATTATTTGTTAGGATATATTTTCTCAAATTAAGGGATAATATTTAACAACTGTTTAATTTAGGTAAAATTTTGTCATTTAAATTTCAACAAATTTAAATTCTAATCAAACTAAATGTCTATTAGAAATTTGACTCAAATCCTAAACAACAGCCCACATTTTGACTTCTACTTTAATTAAAAGTCTATTATCAATATTTTAAGAACAACTAATTAGTAAATAATTTTGTACATTTAAACTTCAACAAATTTTAATTATATTCAAACTAAAAGTCTATTATCAAAATTTTATAAACTTAAATATTTAAAAAAAAATTAAATTCTATTCAACAAAAAGTTTATTATAAAAAAACTCTAAACTTAAATTCTAGACAGCAACTCACGTGTTCTTTCTAAAAAAAACAACCTTTTGACTTCTATTCAAACTAAAAGTTTATTATCAGCATTTTGTGAACAACTAATTAGTAAATTAATTTTATATTATTTGTTATGATATATTTTCTCAAATTAATTGATAACATTTAACAATTGTTTAATATAAATTGTGGGGTCTGTTATCCAAAATAATGATGTAAAAATTGTAGGAAATGAGCTCGTGGCCCAGTGGCCCAGTCCGAGGACGCTCACTTGTCCGAGGATAGTTAAAGAGAGTCATTGTGGTACTAGTATAAGAAAAAGGGATGGAGGTCATGAGCAGTGGCCCAAACCGCGTCCGAGGATAAGACTCATCTCGGATACCATGGTCCGAGGTGGGTGTAACTATCTGACTATTCAGGGCATCCCGCAAAGTTACATTAGAACTGGAAAGTGAACGTGGAACAATGGAAGAACCGGGGAAGATAACAAATATCTTCTGGAGCTGCTACCTCCACATTAAATACTTCCCAGCTAACTCTCTGGCCGCATTAATGTGGAGGTGATACCTGAACAGTAATCAAGCAGCCTTATGGCTACTAAGTGAAGGTTCCGGGAGGTGCTGGATGGGACAGAAAAGAGTCCTAAGAATAGAGCCTACACGTGTACGGTGAAAAGAGAGTGATGAACGTAGTATATAACCAGAAAGTGGGCGACATTAAAGAGGACTTTTGGAGAAAAAAGAAAGAAAGAACGATAGAACTCAGAAAGATATCCCCTGAAACCTAGCCGAGGAGAGTTTTTATCATACAGTTAACTTGAAATGGCTTTTACTGCACAATAACCATGACCTTTCCTACCAAGTAGAACTAGTTCTTTCACCCACGCTCTAAAAATTTATTGTTTGGGCTTGTTGGGCTAGAAACCCATCCCTATTCTGGGTCCAATCCAATTTGAGTCCCTACAATTGGCGCCGTCTGTGGGAAGAGCTTGATCTATTCACAAGGAAAGGCAAGTGCAATGTTTGTGATGGAAGAGGGAGCACTGCAGCAACCAGTGGCGGGCCCACAGCAGGTGGAGGCTAATCCACACCAGGCAGAGTCTAGGGGCTCTCAGCATAGTAATCCGTTGGTAATCCATGAACGTAGGGGGGATCGTGAGGGAAGTACACGAACAACCCACACAGATAGAAGTCACTCTCGGGGGAAAGGCCATGCTTCCCACGTAAAGAATGAAGGGGACATGCAGCATGAGATTAACAATTTGAAGAGGGAATTGTGACATGAGCGACGAAGGCGCATGGCTCGTAACTCCGGGCAATCCTCTGAGGAGTCAGATGACACCAGTTACAGACAGAGGTCGAGAACTCCACCCAGTGAGTCTTTTTCGTATGATGAGGAGTACCACCGTGAGCGAAAGCATAAGAGTCCACCTCGTCAGGGCTTGGGAAATGACGCTCTGAACAAAGCATTGAGTCAAGTTTCCAAATCGCCCTTCACGAGACGCATTGAGGATGCGAATCTTCCTCGGCGGTTCCATCAGTCTATGTTCACCATTTATAACGGTAGAACGGACCCAATAGAACATGTTAGCCATTATAGTCAAAGAATGACCATTCATGCTAAGGATGAGGCCTTAATGTGCAAAGTTTTCCCATCTAGCTTAGGCCCAGTGGCGATGAGATGGTTCAACGGCCTAAGAGCTAACACTATTGATTCCTTTGAGAGGCTCACCCAGGCTTTTGGTGCTTGTTTTATCATCTGCAGGAGGGTTGTTCAACCCTTGGGATCGTTGTTATCCATGTCTATGCGGGAGGGGGAAACCCTGAAGGCCTATTCTGATAGATACTGGGAAATGTTCAACGAGGTAGACTGAGCTCACGATGACGTGGCCATTAATACCTTTAAGGAAGGCCTTCCAACCGAGCATGGTCTGAGGAAATCTCTGACTGGTAAACCTGTTACTAGTGTGTCAGCTTATGGATCGGATTGACAAGTATAGAAGAGTAGATGAGGATCAAATACAGGGTAGAGGAAAGTCTAAGGCAGTCCCTTAGGAGAGGAGGGATTTCAGGTCAGACCGGTACAATAACAACCGACCTCGGAGGGACTTTGGAGGGCAATCAGGATCTGCCAACTCCCAAGCGGTTAATGCCGTGTTCCGAGAACCAGCACAACGGGTTCTGGAGAAGATAAAAGACGAGTCATTCTTCAGATGGCCCAATAGGATGGCAGGGGATCCTGCGAAACGTAATCGAAACCTTTACTGCCAATACCACCAAGACCATGGACATACTATTGAAGATTGCAAAAACTTATGGGACCACTTGGAATAGCTGGTCCGAGAAGGGAAGTTGACCCAGCTTCTACACCATTCCAGCAGCCGAGGAGGCTAGGCAGGTTCAACATTTCGGGGAAATGCCTCTTCAGGACCCCCTTTAGGCACGATAAACATTATATTTGCTGCCCCAGGGAGAACTGGGTCTTGCCCTTCCAGGGTAATGTCTGTGTCTCAGTGCTTGGATGAGGGCTCCAGTTCAAGGCCGAAGAGAGCCAGACTGGACACCTCATTGGTGTTAGGCTTTTCAGAGGAAGATAAGAGAGGAACCATACAACCACATGATGACGCTTTGGTGGTTACAATTAGGATTGAAGGGTATGATGTGAGAAGGGTGATGGTTGATGAGGGGAGTGCAGCCGAGGTAATGTATTCTGACCTATTTAGGGGGCTAAATTTGAAACCCGAGGATCTGACAGCCTATAGCTCCCCACTGGTGGGTTTCGAGGGCAGATCGGTCGTTCCAGTAGGGATAATTAGATTACCTGTGCAGGCTGGTTCAGATGTGGTGGAGGTGGATTTTATTGTGGTGGATGCTTTTTCTCCATATACGGCTATTTTGGGTAGGCCCTGGTTGCATGCCTTGGGGGCCGTTTCTTCCACTCTTCATCAGAAGGTGAAGTATCCATCAGGAGGCCAGGTCTTAGAAATTTTGGGAAATCAAACCATGGCTAGGCAGTGCTTGATAATGGCCATTCAACATTGGCCAGGGACAGAAACTTTAGCTACAGCCGAGAATGACTTATAGCAATTAAAGACTCAGGGAACCCACTTCAACACGTCTGCCGGGGAAACGGAATGTGAGAATTTGGAGAGGGTGAGTGTTGGTGATGATCCAGAAAAGTACTTTCAGGTTGGAGCACAGTTACCTTTGTTAGAGAATGAGCAACTGGTTGAGGTCCTTAGGAGAAACATTGATGTGTTCGTATGGAATACTTACGAAGCCCCGGGGGTGGATCCAAACTTCATTTGTCATCATTTGAATGTCAATCCTTCTGTGATTCCAAAGAAACAGCCACCTCGGCGTCCGTCCAGAGTACATGCCGAGGCTATCAAAGACGAGGTGACCAAGCTCAAGCAGGCAGAGGCTATCAAGGAGGTGTTTTACCCTCAATGGTTGGCCAATACGGTCGTGGTGAAAAAGAAAAATGGAAAATGGCGCATATGTGTTGATTTCACGGACCTTGATAGAGCTTGTCCAAAAGACCCTTTTCCTATGCCCCGTATAGATCAGCTGGTGGATGCAATGGTGGGCCATCCTCGGATGAGCTTCCTAGATGTCTTTCAGGGCTATCATCAGATCCCACTGGCATTGGATGATCAGGAGAAGACCGTTTTTCTCACTCCTACTGAAAATTATCATTACAAGGTAATGCCCTTTAGCTTGAAGAACGCGGGGTCTACTTACCAGCGGATGATGACGAAGATGTTTGAGCCACAGCTGGGCAGGAGCATTGAGGTCTATATTGATGACATGGTTGTGAAAAGCAAGGTAGTGGTTGAGCATGTGACAGACCTCACCAACACTTTTGAGATTTTAAGGAAACACAAATTGCGACTGAACGCATCCAAGTGCTCATTCGGGGTAAGCTCAGGGAAGTTTTTGGGCTACATGGTGACTCACTGAGAGATTGAGGTGAACCCTGATCAAATTAGAGCCATAAGTAGCTTGTAACCACCTCGGAATCCCAAGGAGGTCCAGAGGTTGACTGGGATGACCGCTGCTTTGAACAGATTCATATCCCGGTCGGCGGACAGGTGCAGACCTTTTTTTCAGTTACTCCACAAGTGGAAAGGATTTGAATGGACAGAGGAGTGTGCCCTGACATTCCAGCAGCTTAAAGAGTATCTATCTCGGTCACCTATCATGTCTAGTCCTGAAGTGGATAAGGTCCTTTTTTCTTACTTGGCGATAGCCACTTATGCAATCAGTTTTGTTCTGATACGAGTAGACAATGGCGTGCAGCGGCCAGTCTACTATGTGAACAAGCCGCTTCATGAGGCGGAAGTACTTTATCTGCCGTTGGAAAAGGCTATTTTGGTGGTGGTGCACGCTACAAGGAAACTTCCCCACTATTTCCAGGCACACACTGTGGTTGTCTTAACCCAGTATCCGATCAAAGTAGTACTACGGAGGGCAGACTACACTGGCAGGGTTACCAAGTGGGGCACGATTTTAGGGGCTTTTGATATTAAGTACATGCCCCGTACCTCTGTGAAGGGTCAGGTTCTCGCCGACCTAGTGGCTGATTTTGTTGAAGGCCCTGAAGAAATAGAGACCAGCCCACGTGGCATGGATGAAAAATCAGTTGGCCTCATCTCCGCGCAACATGCCTTACCCTAGAAAGTGTATGTGGATGGAGCAGCAAATCAGAGGGGGTCAGGAGTGGGGCTGGTTCTGACATCTCCTGAATAGATCATTATCGAGAAGTCTTTGAGGTTGGGGTTCTCAGCCACTAATAATGAGGCAGAGTATGAATCCTTGTTAATGGGGATGGTGATGGTTAGGAAGTTGGGTGGAAAAACAGTGGAGATTTTCTCGGATTCAAAACTGATCATGGGCCAGGTCAGAGGGGAATTGGAAGCCCGGGATACCAGAATGCAGGAGTACCTGGGCCGGGTTAGGCGCCTGCAAGTAAATTTTGAATCTTTTGAAGTGACCCATGTCCCTAGGAGCGAAAATGCCCACGCAGATTCTTTGGCTACCCTTGCTACCTCCTTGGCAAAAAACTTACCTCGGGTGATAATGGTTGAAGACTTAAACACGCCCACCCCAATGACGGGGGATTCACTTCAGGGTAATCAAATCAGGTTGGCGCTTAGTTGGATGGATCCTATAAAGCTATTCCTTGAGAAAGATATACTGCTTGAGGACAAGTCTGAGGCAGAGAAGATACGGAGAAAAGCTTTTCGGTTTTGGCTGTCCGAGGACAAGAAATTGTACAAACGCTTTTATTCCAGGCCATATCTAATCTGTGTACATCCCGAAGCATCAGAGGCAATTCTGGAAGAGTTGTCGAAGGGATCTGTGGTAGTCACACTGGCGAAAGGTCTTTGTCTCACTGGGCGATTACTCAGGGGTATTGGTGGCCAGACATGCAAAAAGAAGCACAGGAGTATGTTAGGAAATGTGATCAATGCCAAAGGTTCGCACCGAACATTCATCAGCCGGGAGGAGTCCTTAATCCTCTTTCTAGTCCTTGGCCTTTCGCTTAGTGGGGCTTAGACATTGTTGGCCCCTTCCCTAAAGCAGTAGGAAATAAAAAATATTTGCTAGTCGGCACAGACTATTTTACGAAGTGGGTAGAAGCTAAGCCTCTGGCCAATATCAGGGATGTGGATGTCAAGAGGTTTGTTTGGAAAAATATTGTTACTCGGTTCGGAGTTCCTCAAGCTCTCATCTCGGATAATGGTCTCCAATTTGACAGCAAGGCTTTTAGAAAGTATTGTTCCGATCTGGGGATAAAGAACAGATATTCTACTCCAGCCTATCCACAAGGAAATGGACAGGCCGAGGCCGTCAACAAAGTCATAGTGAGTGGGCTTAAAAAAAGGCTGGATGATGCGAAGGGAAGATGGGTGGAGGAGTTGCCACATGTCTTTTGGACGTATAGAACAACGCCCCGACGATCAACAGGGGAGACCCCATTTTCAATGACTTATGGGGCTGAGGCTGTGATTCCTATTGAAACGGGCTTTCCAACGCTGAGAACCAGTACTTTCACCTCGGACGGAAATGATGAGCTGTTGAAGAAGAGTTTAGACTTGATAGATGAACGACGAGAGAATGCAATGGTTCTGTTGGCCTACTACCAGCACAAGCTAAGACAAGGGTATGATGCAAATGTAAAGCTGAGGCCATTAGCACCAAGAGATTTGGTACTGAGAAAAGTTTTGGGGACAACCAAAAACCTAGCCTGGGGAAAGTTAGGGCCTAATTGGGAAGGGCCGAATCGTATTATATTGGTGGCAGGGATAGGTGCTTATTATTTAGAAGATTTAGATGAAAAAACTGTACTCCATCCCTGGAATGTAAGCAGCCTGAAGAGGTATTATTATTGACAAGTTCTGTTTCTCTTTCTTTTATAATTTATCTTAATTCTGCAATGTGTGCTTCTGAAATCTACTGAAGTATTAAACAGAAACTAAGTCATGTCAGGTCCTCGGACCACAACTTAGTGGAAATTAATACACTATCAAATCTACTGAAGTATTAAACAGAAACTAAGTCATGTCAGGTCCTCGGACCACAACTTAGTGGAAATTAATACACTATCAAATCTATTGAAGTATTAAACAGAAACTAAGTCATGTCAGGTCCTCGGACCACAACTTAGTGGAAATTAATACACTATCAAATCTACTGAAGTATTAAACAGAAACTAAGTCATGTCAGGTCCTCGGACCACAACTTAGTGGAAATTAATACACTATCAAATCTACTGAAGTATTAAACAGAAACTAAGTCATGTCAGGTCCTCGGACCACAACTTAGTGGAAATTAATACACTATCAAATCTACTGAAGTATTCAACTTAGTGGAAATTAATACACTATCAAATCTATTGAAGTATTAAACAGAAACTAAGTTATGTCAGGTCCTCGAACCACAACTTAGTGGAAATTAATACATTATCAAATCTATTGAAGTATTAAACAGAAACTAAGTCATGTCAGATCCTCGGACTACAACTTAGTGGAAATTAATACACTATCAAATCTACTGAAGTATTAAACAGAAACTAAGTCATGTCAAGTCCTCGGATCACAACTTAGTGGAAATTAATACACTATCAAATCTATTGAAGTATTAAACAGAAACTAAGTCATGTCAGGTCCTCAGACCACAACTTAGTGGAAATTAATACACTATCAAATCTAATGAAGTATTAAACAGAAACTAAGTTATGTCAGGTTCTCGGACCACAACTTAGTGAAAATTAATACACTATCAAATCTACTGAAGTATTAAACAGAAACTAAGTCATGTCAGGTCCTCGGATCACAACTTAGTGGAAATTAATACACTATCAAATCTGCTGAAGTATTAAATAGAAACTAAGTCATGTCAGGTTCTCGGATCACAACTTAGTGGAAATTAATACACTATCAAATCTATTGGAGTATTAAACAGAAACCAAGTCATGTCAGGTCCTCGGACCACAACTTAGTGGAAATTAATACACTGACTTTAACTGAAGTATCACACAGAGGCTAAGGTATGACAAATTGTTTAGACAACAAATTTAGTAGGAATCAATGCTTCTTAAACGGGATCTGTGCAATTAAAATTGTATATCAAAGCAAATGCCATGAGCATCACTTAAAGCATTTAAAGGTGTTCAATACCTCCCTGGGTTAAACATTTCGAATACCATTTTAAATACGGGCAATTCTTGGTACATTTAAAGCAAGCCTTTGTAGGGCTGTGGAGTTCGCTGTTATAGTTTACTTTGGTTCCCAAACAGTGCATATAAAATTAAGTTTTACCTTATAGCATCAAATATTATTCTTCTACAGCCTGGGACCAGGTAAAAATAAAGACCATTCGTGCAGGGAATTGTACAGGTGATAAACAAAACCACAATATCTCATGTAAATTTGGAAAGGGAAATACACATTACAATTAGAAATGTCCTCAAAAAGCTATAAAAAAAAAAAGAGGAAAAAAGAAATAAAAAGGAAAACAAAGGGAATTCAACTACATTAACTATTTGTTTAATTTTATTTGGAGCTTGGGTTGAGGGGCTTTGCCAATTGCCTCAGAAGGAACATCTTTGTCCTTTGCCTTTGGAACGTCTCCAACAGGTAGGGTGGTCAAGGCTAAGGCTAAGGCTTGTTCAAAACTTGGAGAAGCTGTTCCATCATTAGGCCCTTCTGCTCCTTTGTCTGAGGATATGTCCTTCGCACCTTCAAGCACTTCAGGTTGCTCCTGCTGATTGAGAGGGAGAGGAGCCTGAGTTTAAGCTTCTTTGGCTGATTCAGCAGCTGTAGAGGATGCCTCTTCTTGTTGAGTGGAAGGACCTGGGGCTCGAATGGCTGGGGGGAAATAAATGTTGTCAGGCCTTCTCAGCTCGGATGAAGTCTCGACCCCAGCTCGGTTGAGAGCTTCTCCCCAGGTCAGAGCACAGTATGCTCGGCACACGGTGGGCACCTCAGCCCGAAAATTTTCCTCGGTTTCAGCAACTCCAACATCATAGCCATGTTGCTCGGCTGTGTCTCTTTCTTTTTCAACCTCAGCTTTTGCCTTTTCAGCCTCGGCCTTAGCTTTTTCAGCTTGATCTCTAAGTCTGTGGGCTTCCTCTAATTGTTTCTGCAGAGATGATATCTGCTCCTTGGAGGTTGCCAATTGGGCGTTAGCGTCGCGCAAGAATTTACTCTGGTTCTCAGCTTGCCTTTGGGTGTTCTCCAAGGTGAAATCAACATTCTTCTGAGCATGTTTTTCCTCGGCTAGCTTTTTCTTCAATCTTTCAGCAGTTTGCTCAGTAATGGTGAGCGTTTGCATAGCTGTTGCCCGCCTTTTTCTCTCGTCATCTATCTGCTGGTAGCAGGCGTTGGTTATCTCCTCCAACCTGAAGGTGGCTTGAACGGCCTGGAATAAAAAGAGTTAGAGATACAATATATACAGGTGTTTGCACAACGTTCATAAAAGAAAAAATAATGATAATAATAATGATAATGACAAGAGTATCATACCATGCCCAAATATCTTTTCGTATTCTGGATAACCTCATTCCTCTTGACGCCTCTCAGCTCGGCCATATCCTTGGGAAGAAGGAGTGTTTCCTCTAGGGCCGAGGCGACGCGACACCCAACTCCACCGTTGAAATCTCTAAGTGAGGCATCTTCCCTCAGAGGCTCCCCACCGAGCATAGGTGCGGGGAGCCAGGCCTCGGGTTCTGAGGGCTGAGTGGTTGCCCTTTCCACCACCCGTTGAGACCCATGGGTAACCTTTTGCTACTTTGCAGCTCGTTGGACCTCATCTTCACGAGGTGGGCGAGGCCTCCCAGGATCTATCACCTCTTTGTCTTTGGGCTCTCTCCTCCTCTTTGGGTCAGTAGGTTCGGTTCCATGTTGTTGGGATGGCTGACGAGGGGGAAGAGGGGGGAGGTTAGGCTGAATTGACTTCCCCGGCGCCTCCCTTCTAGGCTGGCTTTCGATCACATCCATTAAGCTCCTCTGACTCTTCCTTTGGATGCCCATTTCTTCAGAAGTCACCTCGGGAGATTAAGGTCGGTTGAAAACTTCGAACTCATCTGTAGAACTCAACAGTTCTACAACTCCCTCTGAAGTTTCTTCTTCTTCTTCTTCTTCTTGTTCTTCTTCTTCCTCTTCTTCCTCTTTTACCTTCACTTCCCGAGGAACGGAGCGTGATGATGAAGCTCCTGCAGAGGAAATGGTCTCGGATAACGGCTCAGTGAAGGGAACGCCTTCAGGAATTGGAGCACCCTCAAGAACAATGAATCCCTCAACGGCTACACTGATACGGTGAAGCCGAGGATCTTTGGCCCTTATCACGCACTTGGGAGCTTGAAACGCCTTGGAAATTGGCTTGTATCGCAGGATTATGTGGGCTGCTCTCAGTTGACCGTCCGATGGGTTTACATACACCTCGGACCGCAGGATTCTATCTAAACTTTCCCTATTAACCAGTCTGAACTGAGGTTTAGTAGCACGCTTGCCTGCAAAATCATTACAACAGAAGAAAAACTTTGTCAGAAACAGAGGTAACTCAAACTAGAGAACACAATCCAAATTATAGGGGCTTATAGACCAAAAACCCCACCTGGTTGTCCCTCTTTAGTCGGACAGGGTAAACCATCATGCCATTCCCCAGAAAAAATAAGAAAATCCTCTTTTAGGCCCTTATTCGATGTGGGAAGACATTGAATCAACCTTACTTCGGGGAACCTAGATTTCAGATAGTACCCCTGACCCTTCAAATGATTGAGATTATACACCCAGTTCACATCATGATGGGTCAGACCTAGGTTCATCTTTGCATTTAGGACTTCTATACTCCCTAACACCCTGAACATGTTTGAGGCGCATTATGTGGGAGACAACCTAAAGAACCTAAGGTGACTTCTAGTAAGGCTACCCATAGGGATAGTCATCCCTCCCTCTATAAAGGCGATCATAGGGATGACCACTTCCCCTGTTTTCCTATCATTTAACCACGTTTCAGTGGAAGCATATCTCATACCCACTGTTGGGGGAATCCTATACTTAGCTCTAAACGTCTCTATATCCTCCTCGGACTCAACTAGACGCTTGAACCTACCCATTTCCTAAAAGTTGTGAAGAAAAATTGGCAAAGAGGATGGAAAACTAAAAAGGGTTAAGGAAACTTACAGGTTTGAAAAATGAGCTCCTCGGACAGGCTCCTAGTATTTATGAGAGCGTAGAGTGGTGAGAGAGAGAGACAGGTTCAATGAATATGCGTTGAGACGGTGCGATTTTTGTAACTGAAAAGAGAGTCAATTTGAAAAGCTCTTTATAGTGGCGCAGAAATTGTAAGTGGGAAAAATCCCGCCCATAAATACTGAGGGTCTTCCACCGTTAGATTCCCATCTTGCCGTTGAACGTGGGGGACAAAGAAGCCGCCATCATTTAATGATGGCGTGTTCCTGACGCCGAAACGTCAGGAGCGTGCCTTGGGCAGATAGAAAGGCGCTCTGAGGGTTAGGAAAGTCCACGAAAGAAGTGAGGGCAGGATATCAAAATCTCCCTTTTTCCGAGGTGACAAAAAGTGAGATTTTGAGGGGCTATTGTGGGGCATGTTATCCAAAATAGTGATGTAAAAATTGTAGGAAATGGGCTCGTGGCCCAGCGGCCCAGTCCGAGGACACTCACTTGTCCGAGGATAGTTAAAGAGAGTCATTGTGGTACTAGTATAAGAAAAAAGGATGGAGGTCATGAGCAGTGGCCCAAACCGCGTCCGAGGATAAGACTCATCTCGGATACCATGGTTCGAGGTGGGTGTAACTATCTGACTATTCAGGGCACCCCGCAAAGTTACATTAGAACTGGAAAGTGAACGTGGAACAAGGGAAGAACAGAGGAAGATAACAAATATCTTCTGGAGCTGCTACCTCCACATTAAATGCTTCCCAGCTAACTCTTTGGCTGCATTAATGTAGAGGTGATACCTGAACAGTAATCAAGCAGCCTTATGGCTACTAAGTGAAGGTTCCGGGAGGTGCTGGATGGGACAGAAAAGAGTCCTAAGAATAGAGCCTACACGTGTACGGTGAAAAGAGAGTGATGAACGTAGTATATAACCAGAAAGTGGGCGACATTAAAGAGGACTTTTGGAGAAAAAAGAAAGAAAGAACGATAGAACTCAGAAAGATATCCCCTGAAACCTAGCCGAGGAGAGTTTTTATCATACAGTTAACTTGAAATGGCTTTTACTGCACAATAACCATGACCTTTCCTACCAAGTAGAACTAGTTCTTTCACCCACGCTCTAAAAATTTATTGTTTGGGCTTGTTGGGCTAGAAACCCATCCCTATTCTGGGTCCAATCCAATTTGAGTCCCTACATAAATAAAACTAAAAGTATATTATCAAAATTTTATAAACTTATATCCAACACAACTCACTCCCCCCCCCCCCCCCCAAAGATGTAAGTTACACTTATGTTTTAATCTAATAAATCCATCTTACTTATTCTTCTTTACTTCTGAATTTGCCAGTAGGATATTATGCCAGGGAAAATTTACTATAAATAAGCAAAATAGCAGACACCCATTTAAGTTCTTGGTTCTCTTATGTAAGTTTTTAATATGTAAGTTTTTAATATTTTTTTAATTCTCAATGTTTGAACTCTTTTGTGTGTGTTTTGATTTTGGGTTTTGGTTATTGTAGTTAATTTGTGAGTGTGTTGAAATTTTTAGTTAGACAATCATTAGAAAAAACTATTTTGTTTATCATTGTATGTACTAATTAAGACATATATTAAAAATAACTCAAATGGGAATGATTAAACTCATATTACATCTAATATTAAGAAATCTATATATCTATATAATAATAATAATAATAATAATAATAATAGGCGAAGATAAGAGAAACTCAAATTAAAATTCCAAATTAGAGTTCCAATTTTGCACCATGTGTCCTAAATTATTTATTCTTAAAGAGTTTTATTTCTTAATTTTAGAATCAAATGTGGGACCACATCATAAATATTCATCCAAGTGAGTTATTAAGTATTGTGGGGCCTGAGGGCCTGGTGACCTCGGCCCACTTTACATCCGGCCCAAGGCCCATGCCGAGGAAGAAGGATCATCCGAGGACAATTTATGAAGGTCTAAGCTTTTGAAATCCCCGCCGAGGATAACCCTGTCCTTGGTGGACCGAGACTAACTCCAGGTGGGGGAACAGGCCCAGGACAGGTTGTCACCTCCACACTAAATGCGCTCACCTAACCCTCTGGCCGCACTAATGGAGATGTGACCCCTGGACAGGGCAACATTGGTCATTGCAAATCACTTGAGTACTGATAAGGCAGCTGATGGGACGGACGGTCAGAGGGAAAGCGCATGGATGATCAACAGGTGGAAGAAAGAGATGGGAGGAAGAGGACTATATAAGAGGAACCAACAGAGCAGTTGAAAGAAGAAAAGAAAGAAAGGAAAAAAGAAAAGAAAGAGGGATAAATGTCAAGCTCCTCGGATCAATGCCGAGGAGCAACCTTAAAGGGGAACTTGAATGCACCGACCTTCAACGGTGGTGAATCCACCATTGGGCTTCGTTCGTCTGTAAGGGCCAAGTTCTTCAACCCACTCTCTAAAAATGTATTGTTTGGGGCCTATTGGATCATTTTCCTTCCGATTTTCGAGGGCCTTTCCAAATTGAGTCCCTACAATTGGCGCCGTCTGTGGGAAGAATTTGTGCACTAGCAGGCGCAACGGACAATCGTTCCTAAGTAGCTAGTTTACGGAAGGTTAACAACAACGCGTTTGCAAAAAAAAAAAAAAACCATTACAGAAAAATAACTAAACTAATGATACACTACTTCCTTCGCTTCAAAGCTTATAAGGCAGCAAGTGGGGGGGTTTTCCTTCGATGTGGGACTCCTAGGACACCATCCGAGGTGAATGCCAAAACATGCCGAGGTGAATGCATAGCATGCTGAGGACGTTGCAAGGCAATCCGAGGACGGCCTAGGTGGTTGCCAAGCATGCCTAGGTGAATGTCAAGCACGCCTAGCAGGCCTAGGACGTGTGAAGCACTCCTATGGTATCCGCAAGTATAAAAAAATCAAAGAGTCTAGAATAAATGAATCGTAAAAAAAAAAAAAAAAGTGCTTCACAATAATTAAAAAAAAAAGTGAAAAATTTACATTTTATACCTAATAATATCCTTACAAATTTTTTAAAGAATTAACAAAATATAAAAATGACTATCAATAGTATTTAAATTATATATATAGGAATTATATTATGCATCTTATTATATATTTAAGTGTATTCAGGCATATGCATGAGGTTACAGGCTAGTTAACATAAAGTACAATGATAATTTTAAAATATAAAAATAGATAAACAAGGATAAAGTCTAAACTTTAAACTCTAAAAATTTATAACTTAAAGTAAATTTTTTATTAAAACTATTTACTTATTTTATAATTTATTATTACTATTTAATGATTTAGTTTTAATTATTATTATTTTTTAAATTAGCTTACATATGAATCTTCATCAAGTCCTGAGGACTTCTGTATAATTTGAACTTCTTTTAAAAAAATGTATAATTTGAATTATATAATTGTGATTGTTTTTAATTTGAAGTCCAATTTTGCGCATCTAATTTTTAAATTTTTTTGTCAAGTGAATTATTAAGTGCAAAAATTGAAAAGTTAAAATACAATTAGATTCTAAATTGGATTTCAATTGTGTGCTATGTATCCTATCTAATTTTTAAAATTTTTGTGGTAAGCGAATTATTAGGTGCAAAACCAAAAAGTCCAAATTCAATTAAATTCTAAATCATATATGTAGGGACAATTTTTGTAGCCCAAGCCCAAAAATGTATGGATTTGAGCCCACTGATCCCCAGACAATAAATTTGTAGAGAGTGGGTGAAAGAGCTAGGCTAGAAATGAATAAACAGTATTAGACAACAATGTTTGTGGATGAATTTGTATTAAAACGTGCCCGGACAGATGTAAACGCAACGTCTGAAGAGGTGTTTTTCATTCATAAACTTGGGTTACAATTCTCGGAGCTACAATTATGAAGTACTCTCTTTTTTACTTCTGATTTTCGATCCCCCCTCTATCAGATGCATCCCTATCTTATATAGTACCCCCTTCCTACATCTTCACCGTCCACTTGTTCATCATCTAGACGCCCACTTGAGTGCATGTCCCATCATACTCCCCCTTTTAGCCTTGTGTGAGTGGCGGTAGCTGAGAATGCACTGTTCAGGGGTCTTCTCCACATAAATGCGGCCAGGAAGGTAGGTGCAGTGCATTTAATGCGGTGGTTGAAGCCTGTCTCTTAGATATTTCTCTGTTCCTGTTATCCTCATGCGTGTCCGAGGTTCACTTCCCTCCTTACATTTGTCAGAAGGATCACTTGAGCTTTCCATACACATGTCGGGCCAAGCTTCTTCGGATCCGAGGATATTAGACTCCTCGGACAAATGAACATCTCCTCGGATATTGCACGTGCTCCTCTCCAGACATGCTCCTTTTACATGAGCCTCAGATTGAGTATTTTCATCTCTTCGGACTAACAGTGGTCTTCAAATAGGGCCTTGGGCCCAATACGTTAGGCTGGGCTTTTCACCCCCCACAATAGCCCCTCAAAATTGTAGTTTTTCCCTCGCAACCGAAGAGAAAAAGTAGGATTTTGACTTGCCACGGAGCAAAAGCTTGAGAACAGGTAAATTTGAACTGGCACGTGTGCAGACATAGGAACAGACGCTTCATTAATGCCGCTGCCGTTTCCATATTCCCAAGGCGCTGCATTAATTGCACCAAGTGGCGCTTTGTCCTTCGTATCCAACGGTGAATGACTGATCCAACGGCTGTGGTTTTTTCTTCAGAATTTGGGCGGGAGTGCCCCTGACCCTTCGCTTGACCCCGTATAAAACCTCAGAGGAAGTTATTTCTTCCTCACTTTGCAAATTCTCAGACTCTCCAACAAGAAAAAGCATCCAAACGCTCCGAGCTCTCTCAATCGCTGACCTCGATCCTTCCCAGAGCCTTCAAGAATCTTCCTGCGAGTTCAAAGATCGATCCCTAGCTCCGTTTTTGTAAGTTTTCATCATCTCAAGTCCTCTGTTTTCTCTTCGGCTGTCTTCTACATCGTGCTTCCACTCTTCCGTTTAAGAAAGATGGGTAAACTCGAGTATTTGGTAGACAGTCCCGCTCAGTTGGAGAAGTTTAGGGCTACATACCGCATACCCCCGAATGTGGGGGTGAGGTATTGTCCTCCAGAAAAAATACTGACTGATCGGAAAACCGGCGAGGTTGTGATCCCTCTCATCGCCTTCAAAGAAGGGGGAATGTCAATCCCCATGGGTCCCATCACCACTAGCTGCCTTCGGAACCATAGGCTTACTCCCTGGCAATGCGCGCCGAATATGTTTAGGATCCTAGGAGCGATTGAGGACCTTAACCTTCACTTAGGATTGGGACTCACCTGGCTCGACGTAGTACATATGTACGAATGCCACAGCCAGCAAGATGCGGGATATTACTTAAAATCCCGGTCGGACGTTGTCAGGCTCATTTCCTGCCTCCCCAAATCCAACAAAGGGATGAAAGACGACTATGTGATCGTCTCGGGCGCATGGCATGACGGCCATCATTGCCCAACCAAGCATGGGAAGCCAGGTGGGACATGTTAGATTTAGGCACACTAACCATAGGCTTAGGGTCCTCGTCTTTTAATGGTTTCTGATTCTTGTGTTGCTATTTCTGAGTTTCTAACCATGTTCTGCTGTGATTTGTAACAGATAAAAGACAAGTTTCTCCTCGGCTCAGCCTTACAAATACTGCCGCCCTTAATTACCTATTAAGGTCAGAGATTTTCGTGAGCGAGGACGGGCAACTCCGATCGGCTCCCCTTATTCTGGGATACACAGGGAAGCCAAAGGGTTTCCAACCAGTCGGCAACGCGATTGTCCAGGGAGATCATCGCCTTGCACGTATTGACGTCGGTCGGAAGGGTTTCTTGGCGCCAGACGAGCTTGAACCCGTACCCCATCCAAATCCTCGGGGTGTACCTCCTCTCGTCCAGCCGCTCCAGCAAGTTCCCCTCGGGCAAGCGGTTGAGGGTGAAAGGGTTGACTCCTCCGCCTCTTCGCTTGAGGAGCAAATAGACAAGTTCAACTTCGGAGAGGAGGCTTTAGGAGGAGAGCAAGTAGTAGAGGTCTCGGACGACGAGGAAGAGACCGACAGGCAGTCAGGCATTCATCCTGTTTTGTTAGCTGCTTACTCTGAAGACCCCTCGGACGACGACATGGATTTGAGGAGCATGATGAAGGGCAGAGGTAAAAAGCCCGAGCAGAAAGGTGCTGGGACCTCTCAACCAGTGGTGAATCTGCCTCCAGTGCCATCCCAGGTTCCTGACCCTGGCTTGAAGTCCATTCCTGACCTGAGGAAGAAGAGGCCCCACATTGATGCTGAAGAAAGGCAAGTGCTGCCAGCCAAGGGGGCCAAGCAGCAGAAGGTGGTGAAAGACCACCGGACCCACAGGGCCTCATCCACTGAAAGCCGAGATGAGGCCTTAGTGGGAGATGTCCGCCGAGGAGGGGGACCACGAATTTGGTCTCCAAGGTTGGAGTTGAATGGTGCTCCAATCTCCTGGGAGACCTCCCTTAGGAATTACGATGGAGGAAGGGCAAGCTATGTTGCTGAGGGTTTGCAGCAACCACTCCTCCTCCCCCACGACATGGAGTCCTATAGGCGTTTCTCCCAATCCTTTAAGAGGGACATAGCCATGGTAAGCGACCTTAGTTTGATTAGATGAATCATTTATTTTTGCCTTTCCTATTTTTCTATGTTTGATATTCGGTATTTCCATTATGCAGGTCACCCAGTAGATCTATGTGGCCGAGGAGTGGAATAAGAAGAACCACCTGGAGACCCAGGCAGCTTTCTGCTCTCGAGACGAGGCGGAGAAGACTCTAGGCCAGCTAAAGGAGGACTATGCCCATCTGTCCGAAGACCTCAAAGAGATGACCAACCAGAAGAAGAGTCTTGACGCCGGGCTTAAGAATGTTGAGAAACAAGCTGAGGAGCAGCGTAAATAGTTGAACCTGGCAGAGATCAATCTGGCGACCGAGAGGGAGCTGGTGAAGGGTCTCCAGGCTGAACTGCAAAAAGTCAGGGCGAGAGCTCAAGTGGCCGAGCAGAATGCCAAACTGGCCAAGGAGGCGGTTAAGGCTGAGAGGAAAGCGGCGTATCAGCTGGGGGTGGAGGAGACCTCGTCCCAGCTTATGGAGCAGTTCACTTCGGTTAGCCGAGATTACTGCAGTATAACTTGGGGCAAGGCGCTGGACGCCGCTGGAGTCCCTGCTGACTCTGAGCTGAGGCTGCCCGGGAGCGTATACTACGGTCCTGAGATCCGAGAGCTCCCGGTGGATGATCCTTCTGCCCCACAGCTTCCTGAGGCTTCTGAGCCAAACCTGGTCAGCCAAGCTCCTCCGTCCACCCTTGGTGCACCCAAAGAGGCTGGTCAGCCAGGTGACAAGGATAAGCCAGCTGAACCAGTCAAAGGAAAAGGCCAAGGGTTGGGTAAAGAGAAAACTCCTGCTGAGCCCAAGGACCAAGCCCTTGAAGCAGCTGCTTGGACAGGCCAGGCTGCTGACCCCGTACTCCCTCCAGCAAAAGAATAGATATATAGGGCTTTTGTTTTTGCACCTGTACTTTCTTTTGTTTTTATCCAAGGAATTGTAAACTCTTCTTTTATTTATAGAATGGCTTCCCATTTGTCTCTGATGTTTTTAATACATGTCTTACTACTTATTACTGTTGCATATAACTGCACATTGCACTTATAACGAAATAATGCAAATAAACTCGATTGATACATCATACTGATAGCATGAGTAATTAAAATTGATATTGAAAAGAACAATCCGAATAAAAGTTACTAACAGTTAATGATTGCAGCGAGTAGTTGTGTAAGTGAGACAGTCATAAGTATAACTAAGGAAGACAGTCATAAGTGAGAATTAATTTAAACGCAATTAGGAATTTTAGCACTAAGCCCCAGTGACAATAGCTGTGTGGGGGTATTGACTAACCTGTGTCATGTGATTCAAGGACCACGGGGGACGAACGTATTCGAGTGTTAACTAACCCTAATCATCTGGTCCGAGGACTACAGGCATGATTGGATTTAAGTTTAAACACTAGAACTGCGACGGAGTGTTAACTAACCCTAATCATCTGGTCCGAGGACTACAGGCATGATTGGATTTAAGTTTAAACACTAGAACTGCGTCGGAGTGTTAACTAACCCTAATCATCTGGTCCGAGGACTACAAGCATGATTAGATTTAAGTTTAAACACTAGAACTGCGACGGAGTGTTAACTAACCCTAATCATCTGGTCCGAGGACTACAGGCATGATTGGATTTAAGTTTAAACACTATAGAACTGCGACGGAGTGTTAACTAACCCTAATCATCTGGTCCGAGGACTACAGGCATGATTGGATTTAAGTTTAAACACTAGAACTGCGACGGAGTGTTAACTAACCCTAATCATTTGGTCCAAGGACTACAGGCATGATTGGATTTAAGTTTAAACACTAGAACTGCGACGGAGTGTTAACTAACCCTAATCATCTGGTCCGAGGACTACAGGCATGATTGGATTTAAGTTTAAACACTATAGAACTGTAACTGAATGTTAACTAACCCTAATCATCTGGTCCGAGGACTACATGCATGATTGGATTTAAGTTTAAACACTATAGAACTGCAATTGAGTGTTAACTAACCCTAATCATCTGGTCCGAGGACTACAGGCATGATTGGATTTAAGTTTAAACACTATAGAACTGTAACTGAGTGTTAACTAACCCTAATCATCTGGTCCGAGGACTACAGGCATGATTGGATTTAAGTTTAAACACTATAGAACTGTAACTGAGTGTTAACTAACCCTAATCATCTGGTCCGAGGACTACAGGCATGATTGGATTTAAGTATAAACACTATAGAACTGTAACTGAGTGTTAACTAACCCTAATCATCTGGTCCGAGGACTACAGGCATGATTGGATTTAAGTTTAAACACTATAGAACTGTAACTGAGTGTTAACTAACCCTAATCATCTGGTCCGAGGACTACAGGCATGATTGGATTTAAGTTTAAACACTATAGAACTGTAACTGAGTGTTAACTAACCCTAATCATCTGGTCCGAGGACTACAGACATGATTGGATTTAAGTTTAAACACTATAGAACTGTAACTGAGTGTTAACTAACCCTAATCATCTGGTCCGAGGACTACAGGCATGATTGGATTTAAGTTTAAACACTTGAGCTAGTGGCGAATGAGTGTTAACTAACCCTAATCATCTGGTCCGAGGACTACAGGCATGACTGGATTTAAGTTTAAACACTTGAGAGAAGACTTAACACAATGAATTGGCACATCGGTTGAAGAAAAGATTCGATTAATAAAAGTACCTCTTGAGGTTATTTACATTCCATGGACGTGGTATTACATGACCATCTAGGTCTTCCAAGAAATATGCCCCAATGCCTGCTCCTGAAGTGATGCGATATGACCCTTCCCAATTGGGTCCTAGTTTTCCCCAAGCTGGATTTTTTGCGGTGCCCACAACTTTCCTCAGCACTAGATCACCAGGCTCTAGAGGCCTTAGCTTTACGTTCGCATCATAGCCTTGCCTGAGTTTTTGTTGGTAATGTGCCAGCCGAACCATTGCATTCTCCCTCCTTTACTCAATCAGGTCTAAACTCTTCTGTAGTTACTCATCGTTGTCGGCCGGATTGAACGAGCTAGTTTTTAACGTTGGGAACCCAGTCTCCAAGGGAATGACAGCTTCAGCCCCATAGGTCATTGAGAAGGGGGACTCTCCAGTAGACCTACGAGGCGTAGTCCTGTAAGCCCAAAGTACATGTGGCAATTCTTCTACCCATTTGCCCTTTGCATCATCCAGCCTCTTCTTTAAGCCATTCAGTATGACCTTGTTGACAGCTTCTGCTTGTCCATTACCCTGGGGATAGGCGGGAGTGGAGTATCTGTTTATAATTCCCAGCTCACTGCAATAATTCCTGAATGCCTTGCTATCGAACTGTAAGCCATTGTCCGAGATGAGAGTGTGAGGAACTCCAAACCGAATGACAATGTTCTTCCACACAAACTTTTGTACATCAACGTCTCTGATATTGGCTAGTGGCTCGGCTTCAACCCACTTCGTGAAATAGTCTATGCCGACCAGAAGGTACTTCTTGTTCCCTGCAGCTTTAGGGAAGGGTCCCACGATATCCAAGCCCCATTGGGTGAAGGTCCATGGGCTAGATAGTGGGTTAAGAGTTCCCCCTGGCTGGTGAATGTTTGGAGCGAAGCGCTGACATTGATCACACCTTTTGACATACTCGTGGGCCTCCTTTTGCATGTTAGGCCACCAATAGCCTTGGGTGAGGGCTCGGTGAGCCAGGGATCTACCTCCAGTGTGGCTCCCACAGATTCCTTCGTGCAGCTCTTCTAGTAATGGCTCAGTCGCTTCAGGATGCATGCATAACAAGTATGGTCCCGAGTAGGAACGTCTGTAGAATTTCTGGTCCTCGGATAACCAGAATTTGGTCGCCTTCCTCCGAACTTTATCAGCTTCTCCCTTCTCTTCAGGCAATATATCTTCTTTGAGGAATTTGATTAAAGGATCCATCCAGTAGGGCCCGGCCCTGACCTGGTGAACCTGGACTGCCTCTGCTTTCGCCTCTGTAGGCCTGTGCAAGTCCTCGACGAGGATGATCCTCGGCAGGTCTTGCGCCGAGGAGGTGGCAAGCGTGGCCAAGGAGTCAGCATGTGAGTTACCACTTCTGGGGATGTGCAGCAAACTGAAGGAGTCGAACTCTGATTGCAGATATTTAACACGGCTTAAGTACCCTTGCATTCTTTCATCCTTCGCCTCAAACTCACCTTGTACTTGTCCTACGACCAATCTTGAGTCCGAGAACAACTCCACGGACTTCCCACCCATTCTACAGACCATAGCCATTCCCATCAGTAGGGCTTCATACTCCGCCTCATTATTCGTTGCCGAGAAGTCCAGCCTTAACGATTTCTCGATAATGATCTTCTCGGGGGATATCAATACCAGCCCAACTCCAGAACCTCTTTGGTTTGCCGCGCCATCAACGTACACTTCCCAATGGGAGGGATTCTGTTGGGAGATCATGCCAACTGATTTTTCATCCATGCCTGACGTGGGCTTTATTTCTTCTAACTGGGGCTCCGTGAACTCAGCCACCAAATCCGCGAGGACCTGGCCCTTGACCGATGTGCGGGGCATATACCTTATATCGAAAGCCCCTAAGATCGTACCCCACTTGGCAATCCGACCAGTATAATCAGCACTTCGGAGTACAGCTTTGAGTGGGAGTTGAGTAAGGACGATGACCGTATGAGCCTGGAAGTAGTGAGGTAGCTTCCGTGTACCGAGCACCACAGCTAAGATAGCCTTCTCCAGAGGCAAGTAACGAATCTCAGCCTCATGCAGCGACTTGCTTACGTAATAAACTGGTCTTTGTACACCACAGTCTGATCGTATCAACACCAGGCTCACCGCATAGGGAGCTACAGCGATGTAGGCGAACAGTACCTCATCTGGTTCAGGACTGGACATGATTGGTGGCCGAGCTAGATAATCCTTGAGTTGCTGGAATGCCAAAGCACATTCTTCAGTCCATTCGAATCCCTTCCACTTGTTGAGCAGAGAGAAAAAGGGCCGACACCTGTCTGCTGATCTAGAGATGAACCGATTGAGGGCAGCAGTCATTCCGGTTAGTTTCTGAACCTCCTTGGGATTCCGAGGAGCTCGTAGATCGTTGATGGCCTTTATCTGGTCGGGGTTAACCTCAATCCCTCTGTGGGTCACCATGTATCCCAAAAACTTGCCGGACCCCACCCCAAATGAGCACTTAGAAGCATTTAGTCGTAGCTTGTACTTTCGTAGAATCTCAAAGGTACTTTCAAGGTCCTTCACATGCTCGGCTATAACTTTGCTCTTCACCACCATGTCATCTATGTAGACCTCGATATTTTTGCCAAGCTGTGGCTCGAACATCTTTGTCATCATCCTCTGGTAGGTAGCACCCGCGTTCTTCAAGCCAAATGGCATCACTTTATAGTGGTAGTTACCAATAGGGGTGACAAAAGCAGTTTTCTTCTGGTCCTCTGGGGCTAATGGTATCTGGTGGTAGCCTTGGAAGGCGTCTAGGAAGCTCATCCGAGGGTGGCCGACAGTGGCATCCACCAGCTGATCAATTTTCGGCATAGGGAACGGATCTTTGGGGCAAGCCCTATTCAAATCGGTGAAGTCTATGCACACTCGCCATTTCCCACTCTTCTTCTTTACCACCACGGTATTTGCCAGCCATTCAAGATAAAAAACTTCTTTGATAGCCCCAGCTTGTTTGAGTTTCGCTACCTCCTCTCTCACTGCGTCAGCATGTTCCTTGGGCGGGCGCCGAATAGGCTGTTTCTTGGGGGTGACCAGTGGATTCACCTTCAAGTGGTGGCATATAAACTCCGGGTCTACCCCTGGGCTTCGTAAGCACTCCAAGCAAACACATCGAGATTTCGCTTGAGGAACTCTATTAGCTCTTCCCTCTCTTGAAGAGGCAGCTGAGATCCGACTTGAAAGAACCTATCAGGATCATCCCCAATAACCACTTTCGTTAGATCCTCACATCGAGTGCCTTCATCTGGATCTTCGACAGGCAATCCTCGAGACTGTAGTTGCTATAAATCCCTTTCGGCTATGTTCGAGGACTCGGCTGGGGTCTTATGTTGAATGGCAGCTACCAGGCACTGTCGAGCAACAGACTGGTCTCCTCGGATCTCATGTATCCGCCCTTCTGATGGGTATTTGACCTTTTGGTGCAAAGTAGAGGGAACAGCCCCAAGTGCATGAATCCAAGGTCTGCCTACGAGTGCCGTGTAGGGTGAATACGCGTCCACAACTATAAAGTCCAACTCTACCACCTCGGAGCCGGACTGCACAGGTAAGCGTATCCGGCCTTTCGGGATGACAGGTCTTCCTTCAAAGCTCAAGAGGGGGGAATTGTATGGCGTCAGGTCTTGGGGTTTTAGGCCTAGCCCCTTGTAGAGGTTTGGGTACATTATCTCCACAGCACTACCCTGGTCCACCATCACCCTCTTTACATCGTACCCTCCTATTCTGAGGGTGATGACTAGTGCATCATCATGGGGTTGGATGGTGCCAATCATGTCTTCGTCCGAGAACCCCATAACCAGCGGGGCACCAGACTTAGCTCTCTTCGGTCCTCGGCTTGACTCCCCTGCGGATGGTCGGCCTACCGACATAACTTTCAACGGCCAGGATCCTGTTCTCCCCGGCGCGGCGAAGACGACGTTTATAGTCCCTAGCGGCAGCTTTGAAGGGTCATCTCTGCGTGGCCCTGAGCCCGTCTGCCCTCGGCCGCTGGAGGGATGCAAGAGGTGTTTCAGTTTACCATCGCGAACCAGTTGGTCCAAGTGATCCCACAGGCTCCTACAATCCTCCGTAGTATGCCCATGGTCTTGATGGTACTGGCAGTAGAGGTTACGGTTGTGTCTCTCGGGGTTTCCTACCATCTTGTTCGGCCACCTAAAGAATGATTCATTCTTGATCTTTTCCAAGACCTGGTGCACTGGCTCTTTGAACACGGTGTTGACCGCTTGAGGATTCGTCGATCCTGATTGCCCAGTAAAATCCCTCCGCAGTTTACTGTAATTGTAACGGTCCGACCTGAAATCCCTCCTCTCCTGGGGGATAACCTTGTCCTTTCCCTTGCCCTGCTGCTGATCTTCTTCAACTCTCTTATACTTTTCTATGCGGTCCATTAGTTGACGCACGTTTGTGACCGGTTTGCCAGATAAGGATGTCCTCAAACCGTGGTCAGTAGGGAGGCCGAGCTTGAAAGTGCTGAGGGCCATTGCATCATTGTTGCCCTCCATATCGTTGAACATCTCCCAGTATCTGTCTGAATATGCCTTCAAGGACTCGCCTTCCTGCATAGACAAGGATAGCAGTGAAGAGAAGGGTCTGGCCACTCTTCGGCATGTGACAAAACGGGAGCCGAATGTCTGAGTGAGCTCTTTGAAGGAGTTGATGGAGCCTGCCTTCAAACCGTCAAACCACCTCATGGCAACAGGCCTAAGACTGGAAGGGAAAACCTTGCACATCAGAGCTTCGTCTCTGGAGTAGATAGCCATCCTCTGGTTGAAATGACTCACGTGCTCCACGGGTCAGTTTTACCGTTGTAGATGGTGAACGTTGGTTGGTTAAAGCGCCGAGGAAGTCTCGCCTCCTCAATCCTGCGCGTGAAGGGTGACTTAGAAATCTGATTCAGAGCCCTGTTCATGGCATCATTTTCCATGTCCCCACGTGATGGGCTTCTACGTTGCCTCTTATCATGGGACTCCTCTTCATAGGTGTAGGACTCGTTGGTTGGTGTCCTAGATTTATGCTGATAGGTGACATCCCGCTCATCATCAAGATCCTCATCAGAACATGAGGAAGCTCGTTTCCTCTTTGCATGGCCTTTTTAGTTTTTCAACTTCCAGTTGTAAGTCCCGGCTCTTCTCTGCATGGGACATGTGACTTCCGCCCCGTAACTGGATCTGGCTAAGGCGCACAGTGTGCACACTGCCTTCACGATTTTGTCTCCTCTCTAAGTTAACAAAAGGGTCCACGTGTTGGGATGCCCTGGATTCTGCTTGTTGTTCACCTTGTCCTGCCATCATCAACTGTTGTTTTCACCCTTGCACAAGCTCTTCCCACAGACGGCGCCAATTGTAGGGACAATTTTGGTAGCCCAAGCCCAAGAAGGTATGGATTTGAGCTCACTGATCCCCAGACAATAAATTTGTAGAGAGTGGGTGAAAGAGCTAGGCTAGAAATGAATAAACAGTATTAGACAACAATGTTTGTGGATGAATTTGTATTAAAACGTGCTTGGACAGATGTAAACGCAACGTCCGAAGAGGTGTTTTTCATTCATAAACTTGGGTTACAATTCTTGGAGCTACAATTATGGAGCACCATCTTTTTTACTTTTGATTTTCCCTCCCCCATCTATCAGAGACATCTCTCTCTTATATAGTACTCCCTTCCTACATCTTCACTGTCCACTTGTTCATCATCTAGACGCCCACTTGAGTGCATGTCCCATCATACTCCCCCTTTTAGCCTTGTGTGAGTGGCGGTAGCTGAGAATGCACTGTTCAGGGGTCTTCTCCACATAAATGCGGCCAGGAAGGTAGGTGCAGTGCATTTAATGCGGTAGTTGAAGCCTGTCTCTTAGATATTTCTCTGTTCCTGTTATCCTCATGCGTGTCCGAGATTCACTTCCCTCCTTACATTTGTCAGAAGGATCACTTGAGCTTCTCATACACATGTCGGGCCAAGCTTCTTCGGATCCGAGGATATTAGACTCCTCGGACAAATGAACATTTCCTCGGAGATTGCACGTGCTCCTCTCCAGGCATGCTCCTCTCCAGGCATGCTCCTTTTACATGAGCCTCAGATTGAGTATTTTCATCTCTTCGGACTAACAGTGGTCTTCAAATAGGACCTTGGGCCCAATACGTTGGGTTGGGCTTTTCACCCCCCACAATATATATATATATATATATATATGTGTGTGTGTGTGTGTGTGTGTGTGTGTGTGTGTGTGTGTGTGTGTGTGTGTGAAAGTTCAATATGTGTATAAAACACCCTTGAACGTTTAGACCCCAAATTACAAAATATCAATTCAAGCTTATAATCAAATAATTAATGTGCGGAACATGAAAATAAGCCAAACACAGAATTGATAAACAATCTAAGCCAATTATAATCACATCCACAGCAGAAAATAAAAGGCAAAGATAAAGGAAGAGAGATGCAAACACAAGGACAACACGTGATGTGTTATCGAAGAGGAAACCGAAGCCCTCGGCGTAAAACCTCTCCGCCGCCCTCCAAGCAGTCAATAATCCACTAGAAAATGTAGTTGGGATACATGAACAACAATAGACCTTCCAAGCCTAATCTACCCAGGTACCTAAGCCCTCCAAGCTTCCTGCTCCAATGAAGTTGCGCCGAACCTTTTTCTTTTCTAGCTTGCCAGATTCCGCTACTAAACCATAGCATCAACCAATGAATATTGGTTCTTTCCAAACTGCTTCCCTTAGCACCAAATGTACCTTCTCACAGACGTGGGTGTGGTGAGAAAAGGATTTAGTCAATGACCTCTCAAGGATTTAACAATGGAGAGGAAGAGAGTAGAGGAATTTGTAGAGTCTCTTAGTGAAGATTGGGGATGAGGCAATCTTGTTTTTCTCTAGGGTTTCTCTCACAAAATTCTCTTTGGAAGCTCTCTACATTTCGTGGGTATAAGGGTCTATATATAGTGGTGTGTGTTTGGAATACGAAGAGTCAGTTTTTGCCAAATAGGGTAAGTTGGCGGCTTGACCTCGCGGCTTGTCCAAGTCGCGAGTTCAAGTCGCGAAGTAACGGCTTGGCCAACTTGGGACTTTTGTCCTGTAGTGCGACAGCTGGCGCGACCCTTCAGCTTCCCTGTGTGCTTCTCACATGCCTGCAGTTGGCGGCTTACCAGTTATGAGTCAGTCGCGAGTCCTAGCTGCGAAACTCTGCTTCTTTGCACAAGGATGAGCAATTCTTCACACTCTCTTCACACACTACCCTTACATGAATCCCACCTAAATACAGGGTTACTAAGTGCTAAATTGCAAGCAAATTGGCACGGAATAAAGCCAACAAGATGGTTGATAAAATTCAACCTTACAGTGTGTATGTGTGTGTGCGTATACTATTAATAACATAATTCCTTGTTTGGTTTTCAACCTCTTGTGTACTAAAATACCCTCACACAAATTTTTAAACTCTTTAAAATATTTTTATCATTTAGTTAAATAATTTAATAAAAAAAATACAAAATGGTTAGAAGAGTAATTTACTTTTCCTAAGTTTTAGGTTTTTTCTTTTATCTTCTTCATTTTGCTTAAAATTTAGGAGACTATCTTTGTCTTATTTTTAAATATTATTCTACGTTACCTTATTTCATTCTTTAAAAAACAAAATACACACGGTTATTTATATATTACTTTTAAACATTATAACAATAAACAAAAAAAATAAAAAAAATAAAAATTATTGCACACACAAAGCGTGTGTGATGAGTCTAGTATATATATAATGATAAACTATTACATATTTTAGAAATTCATGACTTAAAAATTGTGTAAGCTGTAACTTTAACTCCAGGTATAATTTGAATTCATATATGTGTAATTGTGATTGTTTTTAAATGTAACAGTACATATGTATGAGGTTATACACTAGTCTATATATATATATATATAAAGCCAAACTTTAGAGAAAATTCAATTAAATTTTAAATTAGATTTTAATTGTAGGTTAATTTTGTGTTATGTGTCAACTTAAGTTTTTTAATCTTTGTGCTAAGTGAATTAATGAGTGCAAAATACTAAGAGTCCAATATTAATGAACCATAAAAAATAAAAACCAATCATATATCTACTCAACAAAAATCACCATACATTTCATCTTATCAACTATTAGAATAAAAATGATAATAAGTAATAATTAAACTTAGGGGGGAATTTTGACATGCATGTAATTACATTTATTTATTTTAATAATTTGATTATATTTATATTTTTATAATGAAAAATGTGTCTATTTTTAAATGCATCAATGCATATGCATGAGTTACAAGTTAGTACATGTATACGCATAGAAAGAAAAATTTAAACCTTAGACATCTCTACTGAAAATATAAAAAGTGACAACTTATTAAGGGAAAATTAGATATGATATTGATAATTTATTTCTTAGAAAAAAAAAACTCTTGTAATATAATTATATGGGTTTGATTTTTTTATATAAAAAAAAAATTATACCAATCTATTTGCATGGGGTGGGTTTTTTTTTTTTTTTTTTTTGTTTTCCTTGGGAAGAAGAGGAGATACCTTATAAAATGACGTATGGAGAAATGTGTGAGATTTAGAGGGTGTTTGGATGGCTTGTTTCTGTAACTCAATTCTCTGTTTCCATAACTCATAACTCAAAAATGGTGGGACCCATAGCTAGAAGTCTGTTTGGCACCATCATATCTCTGTTTCCATCACTCGATTATCTGATTTTTGAGTTATGAGTTATGGAAACTGAAAACACATTTTGACTATTTTTAGTTTCCAAAACTTATAACTCAATGGCATTTTTGTAATTAAACACACATGGGGACCCACTCAGCCTCAACTTTTGACCAATCTACCTTTTTTTTCTTTTTTTTTTAGTGAGTTTGGGTACTTGGAAAAAAAAAAAAAAAAAAGCTGCACCAAGTGATAGAGCTGGGGCCCACAAATAGTGTGAAAAATATTGAGTGATGGTGCCAAACGAGTGTGATATTTTAGAGTGATGAGTGATAGAAATTGAGTGACGGAAATTGAGTGATGAAAAAAAAGCATTCAAACACCCCCTTACATTTACTATTAAAATCTTATTTTAAAAGAAACAGAGTTATGCAACATATAAGAAGGATTGAATTAGCAAATACAAGTGAGCTAGGGGTTGAGTGAGCAAATGTGGCAACAAATACCAGCCAACATTAGTTGAAACTTGAAAGAGTGATCTTCAAAGCAAATTTTATATGACAGTTATATGTGATGTTCATCTCATATGCATATTGAGCGGCGATAAAAATAAAATAAAAATTGATAGAACCACAATAAGGACTTTTACTTAAAACTGTGTTTATTCAATTGGATTAATACTACTTTAACTTAAAATTTGGCTAATTTGAGTGGATAGATACTCTTGACAAGAAAAGGGAACACCTTAGTTCATACTGGGTCACCTGATGGGGTTGATCGAATAGACTCTGAAGGCGTTAAGTTAGTAAATTAAATTTGTTTTAACGAAAAATTCCAAAGTAACAATGAGCTATTTTTTGTGCATCCATGCACTATAGGAGGAGTGGTGGTGAAGCATTTATAAGACAAAGGAAGAGTCAGTTTGGTGGGAGGACTTGGATGGGGTCTAGTGTCCAGTAACATTGGACCCATTTGGATGACGACACAACCTTACCTTTGGTGGAAAATTTTCCCTAAAACTTTATGGTAGCTCCTCTCAGGTTGATTAAGGGGATGTGCACCAACGCCGTTTAAAGCTTTGTCTCAAACTCCACTAAAAAATTCCAAGGTAACAATGAGCCATATTTTTGTGTATTCCTTCACTATAGTAGGGGTGGTGATGAAGCATTTATAGGACAAAGAAAAAGTAAGTATGGTGAGAGGACTTGGATGGTGTCTGATGTTCAGTAGCGCTGGACCCATCCAGATGATGACATGACCTTACCCTTGGTGGGAGACTGAAACTCTCCCTAAAACTTTATGATAGCTTATTCGCATAGGTTGATCAAGAGAATGTGTACCAATGTCACAAAAGGCTTTATCTTAAACTCTATTAAAAAATCATGGTTACTTTAAGTGGAAGTTAGCCTGCATTTGTATTAAAATGAAAAATTAAAATTATTTTACTATTTAGCTTATTTTTGCTACTATTTATGGGTTTTACTGCACTTTTTGGTACTATTTATAGGTACACTATATTATTTCAACTAACTTTTACCTTTATTTATAGTACTTTCAGTAATAAATTTTCAGTTTCAATAAAATAAGTGGTATTCAAATAAACATTTTTTTGTAATGGTAACAAGATATCAATTAATCATGAAAAAAACAAAAAGTAGCAATTAATATTAAAAGAGAAATGGTAGGTAAAATATATATAAAAAATATCCCTTCTCAAAAAAAAAAAAAAAAATATATATATATATATATATATATAAAATATCCACAGACTGTCTCTCCTACACCCGACACCATAGGCCATAATTTGCAACCGTCCACTGCTTTGTTTTCTTGGTGGGTGTCTGTATTGACAATTTCTAGTACCTTAAACAGAAGTACACACCTTCAAGAAAAACCCAGAAGAAGTCAAAGGGTGTCAATGTCTTTTTGTTCTTTCTCAGTTCCCTTATCGGAATCTTCAGTTTCCACACCCTTCTCTCTCTGCTCCCGAACTCCTCTCAAAGTCCCTCCTTGTAACTTCCCGGTGAGTTTTCCAATCAGCTACACACAAACACATGTGGATATTGTATGTATTTAAGTATGTTTTTACAAATATAGAGTAAAATGGTGTTTTTGGTTTCTGGGAAAACTGTGGGAAAGTGAAAGAAAGTTAAGATTTTGGATTTTGGGTCTTTTTTAGTAATTGGAAAATGGAAAAGAAAGTGAATTTATTACATGTCTTGTTGAAGCTATTAGCTTAAATGAGCTGAGGTGAGAGTTCAATTGTGAGAAACCCAATTGGAGAAAATAGAAGTTTTGTTACTTTGGATTTTGGCTCTTTTGGTGAGAGAAAAATTATAACGAAAATGAGGTTGTTACATGTCTTGTTGAAGCTATTAGCTTAGATGAGCTGAGGTGAGAGTTCAATTGTGAGAAACCCAATTGGAGAAAATAGAATGAAATGGTCTAAGTTCTGTTATTTTAGATTTTGGCTCTTTTAGTGAGAAAAATGTTAAAGAAAATGAGGTTGTAACATGTCTTATTGAAGCTATTAGCTTAGATGGGCTGTGGTAAATGGAGGAAAAAGGATGAAATGGTCCAAGTTTTGTTATTTTGGATTCTGGGCCTTTTAGTAGGAGAAAAATGGAAAAGAAGAAGGCGAGCTTATTATTTGTCTTGTTGAATCGATTAGCTTTAGGTGAGCTGAGGTGAGAATTCAATTTTATAATAAATCCAAAAGTCAACAAAAGAATGTAATGGTCCACGTTTTGTTATTAAATGATGTCTTTTTATAAGAGGAAAATGGAACAAAAAGTGATTGATACTTCTCTGGTTGAAGCTATTAGCTTACTTGCGCTCAAATGAGCTAATGTGAGTGTTCAATCACGTGAAACCAAAGAAGAGAAAGAAGAATGAAATGGTCCAGATTTTGTTAATTTGGATGTTGGGTCTTTTAGTAAGAGAGATATGGAAAAGAAAGTGAACTTATTACTTGTCTCATTGAAGGTATTAGCTTAGGTAAGCTGAAGTGAGAGTTCAATTATGAAAAAACGTAGAAGGATAAAATATAATGAAATGCTCAAAATTTTGTTTTCTTTCCTTATTTTTAGCAACCAAACTTTTTTTCCATTCATAGCAGAGGTTTATTGAATTTTAAAGCAGTAAAATTTAGTGTATTTTTTTTATTTTTATATAAGTAAATAAGAATAAATCTTGGTGCATATTTTGGTAATGAGACTGTTCAAACTTGTGAATAAGTTATTTACATCCTTGTCTATCAGATTAAGCTTTTAGAGTAATTGGTAATTTAGTTAGATATTCAATGGGAAATTAGAAGTTTTGATTTGAATTGAACCATAAGTATATTGTCTATGTTGAATCTCCTAGGACCAAAATTCTGCTGTCCAATGTATTAAATTCAAAACTATTTCAGCCTAGTTAATTTTAAAAGCTATAAAGAAGATTGGGAAAATACAATTGGAGAGGCAATCTTGGCACTTGTTAATGTTTTCCAATTCTGAGATGGAATTCAACTTTGCAAATCAAAGAAATCAGAAGGGGTTTTTTCAATTTTTTTAACCGAGAGAGAGAGAGAGAGAGAGAGATCATTTTGTGAATCAATCAGCTCCACTCCTTTTTGTATATTTTGGTTCTGTTCCACCTTTTGATATTACAAATGGTTATAGGATTATTTCACAGAAATGTTTGATTGAACATAACTTATCGTTTATCTTGTCGATAGCATTGACAACCCATGTTAGGCATTTCCCCCCTTCCCCCCTCCCCAAAAAAAAATATGTAAGGAAAAGTAAATTTTTTGTTTTGTTTGTGTTGAATGTAGGGTGCATTAAACAACATTCATTCCTTAACAGGTGGTCGCCTTGCGTGCTATGGTGGAGGTGCCAATTTCTGCCGAAGATTTTATGGCCTAAGACTATGGATACTTGAGAGCCTAAACCTTCGGCAGAGGAATAGAAAATGTGGACCAGCACATGAGTTTAAGAGTATAAGAAGTCAAGAGAAAGATCATTTAGCAAATCGTTTGGAAACAACTTCATCATGTGAAGGACAAGTTATAAACTTGCACAATGGTTAGCCATAGCTTTATATTACTAAGTACGCTTGTTATCATTACTTTTTCTATATCAGTAGAGATTAATGTCGTATGTGATTTATTTGTTATGTTCAAATTGAGAATTATCTCAGTCCAAAACCCTTTTTTTTTGGGCATCTCAATAAAAAACTTAACATAGGTGACACTGGCAGATTCTATTGAAACAACTTCAACTCAACCACCTGAAGAAAGTTCTGCCCAAAATTATGAACCAGATGTTTCCACGGAAGTTGTCACTTCTATTGAATCTAAAGCTTTCCAGCAAACACATTCCTCCAGTTCTTCCATTGAGGATAGTAAAGCACCATCACTCTGCATTGCTGTCATAGGAGCCACTGGTGAGCTTGCTAGGGGAAAGATTTTTCCAGCATTATTTGCTCTGTATTACAGTGGCTTTCTTCCTGAGGTAGAACAAATTATACATCATTGTTCAGTTGGAGTTCTTTCTTTCTAAATTTAATCAATCATAATCTCAGTTCTGCTTTTCCATGGCTTCAGAATGTAGGTATTTTTGGTTACTCAAGAAAGGATTTGACCGATGAAGAGCTGAGATCCATTATAGCTTCTACTTTAACTTGCCGGGTTGATCATCAGTATGATTTTCATATCACCTAAGAAATTTCATGCTTCTACCATCCATTTTTGCTTTTTATTTTTTATGATTTTTTCATTTTTTGATGTGGTGCCTTTGGTGGGAGAGAAATAACTGGCATTTTGAGGACTCAGAAAAAACAGTTTCAGACCTTAAACTCCTTTTCTTTTAGACTCTTTTGGACAGGGTTGCAGTGTTAGTTTTTTTTGTGGTTTAATGGACTTTTGTACTTTATGCGCTTGATTGTATTTTGTCCCTGATGTATACTTCCTGTATACTCAGGTGACACGTCTTTTCTTAATTTTAATATATTTCTTAGGACAAAATTTAGTTACAAAATTAGTTATAGCTTAAAACTACATCCTTACTCAATATCTTTTTATTGGAGGTGAATTTTCACAAATCCACAATTGGATTACGTTTTCTTCTTATATCTTCCATGCTTGCAAAATTTCTAGAAAATTAAAATTCAATAGCAATATCATCAATAAATTGTTTAAATTGTAAGTTTTTGTAGTTTAAAATTATGCATAAAATATAAGTTTATAGATCATATAGTAAATAACATCCGATTGACACAAAATTTGACATTTGTATTAAGAGCGTAAAGAATACGAAATTCAACGGCTAGATTTTTTAAATATGTATTAATGTTTATTTAATTGAGTAAGGTTGTAGCCCCAGTTTTGTAGCTAAACTTTGTCCTATTTCTTATTACTTATCAAAAAAATATTCTTGATCTTATACTATTTTTAAAATTTTCATATGGAATGCAAACACAATTCTGTAAGCTGATTGATAGCTTATTGCTTGTAAAACAGCTAACAACTTGGATTGAATCCCTTAAACATGACTCTGAGGTCTTTGCATGCAAATTCTATTAGGAAGGGAGGGTGGGAGAAGCCAATCTTATGGACTATGTGAACTAACAATGTACTAATTATTGACTGAGATTTATGCTCATCTTCAAAATGGGATTTATATACTGGAACATTCAATTGATAAGCAAGAAGTACATGAACTGATTTTCATTTGTAATCAAGGGAATGCATTTCATGGTATCCATTGTTAGAAGGATTTCTGATTCTCAAATACAGTCAAGGCAATGCATTTATCCAAAACTTGATGTCACATTTTTGTCTTATATAGGTATCTATATAATTGCATTAAAAAAATCATCTGTGAGTTATCCTGTGGTTAGTCAAGTTTCAACAATATTCAAAGTTTGCATTAATCATCAAGATTAAAAATAATTTGCAGATCAAATTGTGGGGATAAAATGGATGCTTTTCTCAGTAGAACATATTACCTTCATGGAGGTCACGACAATAAACATGGGATGTCAAAGCTCAATGCCAGGATGGAGCAGATTGAGGTAAAGTTGAAGAACACATGCACTTGCGCTAATGTATTAAGGAACACCTTTGTGCTTAACAACACATACACTTGCGCTAATGTGTTAAGGAACACTTTTGTGCTTAATATTTCAATTTTTCCAATATGCATACGAGATGATTCTGTACTAACTTACTATCTCAGGGAAAATCTGAAGCTAACAGGATATTTTACCTTTCTGTGCCACAAGAAGCACTTCTAGATGTTGCATCCTGTCTTGCCAGTAATGCACAAACCCAAAAGGGGTGGAATCGTATAATCATTGAGAAACCTTTCGGCTTTGATGCATTGACTTCTCATCAGCTGACAAAGTCTCTTCTTTCTAAGTTTCAGGAGAAGCAACTATACAGGTGTCTATGCACAGCTTTTATATTTTTTAACATACACATATGTGCACAAAAACGCAATTTATTTATTTAATTTATTCTGATCCATCACTTTACAAGTTGACTCAATCTTATTTCAGGATTGATCATCTTCTAGGAAGAAACCTTATTGAAAACCTTACAGTTTTGAGGTTTGCTAATCTAGTTTTTCAGCCATTGTGGAGCCGTACTTATATACGCAATGTGCAGGTACCTTTTTATAATAACATCAACATGTTCCTAATGCAATATACTGAATATTCACTGAATTGTGAAATAACTTATTGCAGGTCATTTTATCAGAAGACTTGGCCGTGCCCACAGGAAGGTAATCATAAAGGCTGTCTCTAGGGTATAACCAATAAGATATTTTATATTCTTCTTGACCATTTATGCAGGTATTTTGATGGTTATGGCATCATCCGTGATATAGTACACAGTCATATACTCCAGACAATAGCTTTGCTTGCCATGGAGCCTCCTATAAGTCTTGATGGTGAAGATATTCGGAATGAAAAGGTACGCATGCATGTTATAGAGCATTCCAATGCATCTAGTTATATTGGTGAAAAGCTTCTTTTCAGGTCAAGGTTCTGAGATCAATTCGCAAATTGGAACCAAGCGATATAATTCTTGGCCAGTATAAAGCAAGTGCTGGAGACAAGGTTGATGTATATTTAAACAGTCTGACCCCTACATATTTTGCTTCTGCATTATTCATAGACAATGCTCGGTGGGATGGTGTGCCTTTTTTGATCAAAGCTGGCTTGGGACTCATCAACCACCGGTAAGATGTATTGTAGCAATTCTATTGTATGCCAACACCACCTATATTGGTCAAATTTTTAGAGTCTGCTGCCTGATTGCACCAATTTCTAGATTCTTCTTAATGACAGTAAGTTGTATTTGGGTAGAGTAGTTGTTTTTTAGGAATTGACAGTGCCTCTGTTTTTACTCCCTTTAATGTATCAAGTCTAGTGATTGTTATTTTGTCCTCAAAGTTTGATGTAAAATGGAATCATCTGAAATTTAATTTCTTTGGGAGTAGAAATTTGATAGAAAGTTGTAGAGAAATTATGTTTTGTTATATTATTCTGCTGATTCGGCAGATTTTGGAAATGTTAAAATATTTAATGATATTTCAACTTAAGTTGGAACAGGATAAATTGACAAATTACTTATAAAAAAAAAGGATAAATTGACAAATTATTATTATTATTTTGTGATTCATTTTTTCTTTTTCTTGTATCTGGGTCATTTGTAAATACCAAGATGAAGCTTTTTGTGAACAGGCTGTTTATATTTTTTTTGATAAGTAAGAAGATAATATTATTAATAAAAGAAAAGCAAGAAAAATACAAGGAGTTCACTGTAGTGAACGAAGGAAAAAGGAACATAAAGACAGAAGCAGCCCCTAATCTATTCTAATAGACGATAGAAAATCTATAAGGGTAGAACAATCCGAGAAACCCCAACAATGAGACCAGTCAAAGAGGGTCTGTTGGCAAAGCTCTAATAATTGAACCACAGTTTTCCCCCTCATCCTTAAAAGACCGCCGATTCCATTCAGTCCAAATGGTCCACAATAAACAGCCTGGAATCAAATTCCAAATATCAGAACTATGCTTCCCAAGCCAATTATACCAACAAAATAATAAGTACACAACAGAACCTGGCATGACCCAATCAATCCCAAACAGCCGAAGCATATACATCCACAAAGAATGAGCTATCAGACAAAAAAGTAGCAGGTGATCCACAGATTCTGCATTACAACAGCACATACAACAACGATTCGCCAAAGGGCGACCATGAAGCATAAGGTTATCCAAGGTAAGAATCTGACCATGAGTTGCTGTCCACGTGAAAAAAGCCACCCTTTTAGGAACCTTAGCTTTCCAAATGCCCTTCCAAGGGAAAGTGGAAGGAGTTGCATTTCGAATCTTATGATAAAAAGACCAAATATCGAACTTCCCACTACCATTAAGATCCCAACAAAGCCTGTCACACCCTCCACCCCTAGGAATACGGGTTTGGATGAAATGAAGAAGGGAGTAGGAAGCCGCTAACTCCCAATAATTGAATTCCCTATAAAAGCTTAAACTCCACAGTTTGTCATTATCACCTACTGGAGGGCTTAACACTTTAGAAATACAAGCCTCCTTATTAGCTGAGCACAAAAATAACTGAGGATAAAGAATTTTAAGGGGAACATCCCCAGTTCACTTATCATGTCAAAAAAGAATACGAGAACCATCCCCCACCACAAAAGAGAAATGCTTGGCGAAAGTATCCCACCCTTCACTAATACTCCGCCATAACCCACAACCATGAGCCCTTCTACTAGCTCTAGTGCACCAGCCCTTCTAAGGCTGTTTATATGAATGCATGTACGCCCAAATTTCCTTACAAGTATATCGATAATTACTGGTCTATGAAGAAGAAAATTATAATTACTCTCTATGAGCTACTAGTGTAGAATTGGTTTAAACTAGATTAGCTTAACAGTATATATTCTTACCAAGATTAGCTGTACATTGCAGAGTGGAGATTCGTATACAGTTTCATCGTGTTCCTGGAAACATTTATCGTGAACGTATTGGGCATAACATTGACCTTGCCACGAATGAGCTGATTCTGCGTGATGCACCCGATGAAGCCATTCTAGTCAGAGTTAACAATAAGATTCCAGGATTGGGGTTGCAGTTGGACTCTCCAGAACTGAATTTGCTCTATAAGGACAAGTAAGCACTTGAATTTTACTTAAATTTGTTGCGATACAACTGAATATATCACAATGCTGTCAATCTGCTTATTGTTTAATAAATGTACTTGTGTTTAACTGTAGGTATAAAGTGGAGGTGCCTGATTCATATGAGCATCTTATTCTTGATGTCATTGATGGTGACAGTCATCTATTCATGAGAAGCGATGAGCTTGCAGCTGCATGGAATATTCTAACTCCAGTTCTGCATGAAATAGACAGGAAAAACGTAGCACCAGAACTGTATGAATTGGGGGGTAGAGGTCCAACTGGAGCATACTATCTTTGGGCTAAACATGGGGTTCCATGGGGGGAAGATTAGCAAGGCTTTCTGTGGTAAGTACTTGTTGCATTATACACAACCAACTACACATAATATGTGATACATATGTTAATCATTTTACTATCTGGACTGCAAAATTTGTTGTGTCAATGTGTTTGGTATTAGAGCGGCTGATATGAAGGGCATCGGGTTGAATTTGTCAGTTTGATTGTTATTACCCCAGTTCTGCATGGTCTTTTGATGCCTCATAGTCTTGGAAGTGTCTTCTGAGCTGAATTATTTCACAATGAAATTTGACAAATCATCATCGATTCTCTGCAGTTAAATTTTCATACACAAAATCTTCTTCCATAGATATTTTACCAGGGCAATAATGTTTGTCAGTGGGCATTTGTTTTTAAAATTGCACCATGTGCTTTTATTTTCATGAGTTGATAGCTAATGAGTTTGTACAGCTTTACTTTTGAGCAAAATCCAACAAGTTCAGGAAAGTTGATTCATTCGTGGCCCCATCATCCATGACCCTTCCATACTTAATAATGGGATATATATTCTCAGATCTATCAAAGTGATGGGAAATGGGGTTCCTGATTATTCAATCATTTTTAAAATGGGCCCTAACCCTAGAATTGCGGGTTGGACATTTTATTTTTATTGGGAAAATCTGGATGATTAAGAAAACTGTTTTTGGCTGGATATGCTTTATTTTGAAAGATGGAAAATTAGACCTACAACTTGGCCTAACTGTTTTGGAATTGTAGTGAAAATCAGGTTTACCATTGACTTGGTTGACTCACCCTTGACTTACTAATTACTAGTGTGTTTGACACTAAAAACAAGTTTTTGGCTTCTTAAGCTTATTTAGTGGGGTTAATACTAGAAAAACTTTTTACCTATCAAAAAAAATACTAGAAAAACTTTTTGCCCTCTTTTTTTTCTAACAGGACTTTCAACAAATAAGCAATCAGTAAAGTGCATTCAAACGTACTCACCAATTTGCTCTTTACTATAAGTTTGGTGGCTTTTAATCCTTTATGATCATACTAATCTTCTTTCAAATCCAGTGATTCCTAATCAGCAAACAGTGATGTAATGCATGTAAGATTTTAATACATATAATCAATATTCATAATCATGGCCAATATGGGCCTTGTAAGGTGTAAGATTATCAAAAGGCTTATTTACCTTATCTTGTCTACTTTAGCCCATAGTATTGGCTCATTATTATTATATTTTTTTGAGAAGCTGGCTCATTATAAATACTATATTCTTGGAATAGAATAAATTTTCATCAGTTCAAATCAACTAATCAAGACGTCGGCCATTAGAAAGAACAAGGAGAAAAAGAAAAAGAAAAGTTAGGATCTTTGAATGAATGTATACCTACCAGTGAGTACTGAGTACAATTAGATAGTAGTTGGAACTTGGAATAGCACATTTCACATGAACATCATATTTCAAAAACAGTTTCTTTTCTTACTTTTGTAGGAGTATAAGAAGAAAAGGAGTGGCTGAAGCTCTCCCAAAGAAAAAAAAAAAAACAAAGAAAAGAAAGAAAATCTCTGCACATCCCACTTCAATAATTTTGAATAAAAATGTTCCCCCATCGTACTAAAGGATCACACTAGAAAAGATTAAGTAGCAAAATTCTTTGACTCTTAATAGTTACATGATCAATCTAGATGACTTAATGAACTGTGCAATAAGTAATGTATACTGATAGTTTGTCAAAAACAACTTTGTAGGGTCTGTTTGAGATCTGCTTATTTTGCTAAAATTGAAATTTTTTTACTTAAAATATTGTAGATAAAAGTAAATGTTAGTTGAAATAATATAGTGCAGTGAGACTTATAAATAATAATAAAAATAAGTTAAATAATAAAATAAATTAAGAAAAAATAAGCTAGTCAAACATGCGCATAATAAGTAGCATTACCTAATTTTTCTCATCAGATATTAGAATCGGCTTGGAACCGGTGCTCACGTTAGAACGTTGACACAGTGATCTTAACAGATCCAGTGTTAATGTCTAATGGACCCAAACCAAATCGTCCAATGACATATAATCTAATAAAAATAAATATGACTTGTAAATAATATATTGGCCCGACAAGTGGACCCATCATCATGACAATAATTATTCCACCAATGAATCAAGTCTTTAGCAAGATGGCCGCTAATTATACGTCAGGAATACGAGCGTCACATAAAGTAGGTACGAAGCATTATGTCATGGGCATACGCAAGCAATTATTCTTTTTTTGGGTCAGCCAAAATGATGTAATTACCAATATGCCACATTTTGAGATTTATATTATTATGTATCTTCCAAGCAGGCTATAAAATAAGATCAAATGGACATTATTGTCAATTGAAAATTTTCTATTGATGACTTTTAGTATACAGTAATGTGGTGGTAAATGGTCATACTGTATAGTAGGGTCAACCAACACGGTTTTAATTCAGCAAAATAGAAAAAAACCAAACACGGTTTTAGTTTTAATTCAGAAAAGGTCAGAGAACCCAACACAACCTTCATTATTTATTATGGTTCCTTCATCTAAGCAACAAGGCAAGAGAGAACAAATACTATTCTATTGCATTTGCACCACTCTCTCTCTTTCTCTCTCTAATCAAGCACTAAGCAATAGGAAAAGACTGTAGTTTGTAGTCTCTTTTCTTTTTATTTTTAAATTCTCAAAAAGGTCTATATCACTCTATCTCTTTGATATTTTAGTTGATAAAAGAACCTAGCATTTAGAGAGCAAAAATATCTATTGTACTTCATTTCTTCTTCTTCTTTCTTCCTTTGCATCTCTCACTCTTTATTCAAGCAGTAAGCAATATGAAAAGATTGTAGTCTCTTTTCTTTCTCCTTCACCTTCTTCCTTTTTCTTTTTTTGGTTCTCAAAATGGTCTCTCTCTCTTTGATACATTAGTTCATCAAAGAACTAAGCAGTAGAGAGCAAAAAAAATCTATTATACACTCCATTTCTTCGTACTCTTTTGTTCTCAAAAGGCTCTCTCTCTCTCTCTGATATATTAGCTCATTAAAGACTATGCATTAGAGAGCAAGAATATCTATTATATGCTCCATTTGTTGTTGTTATCAAACATATAGACACACTACAAAATATGGAAGGAGAAAGAAAGAAGAGGAAGATGGAGGAGGAAGGAGAAGAAGAAAATGAAGAGGAGAAGATGGAAAAGTTCTTTGCTTTGATTAGAAGCACACGTGAAGTTCGAGATCTTTTGATGAGGACTGGTGCAAATTCAACTGAGCAAGAAGAGAAGAAAGTTAAGAAAGATAAAGAAATCATGGTTTGGAATCCTATGTTCCAACCAGAAGATTTCATGGAGGAGGATGAGGATAATGATAAGTCTAAGAACACTCCAGGTGCAAAAAGCCAAGCAGGTCCTTCTAATAAAGAAGAAAAAGATGAGGAAGAGGATAAAGAAGGAAGAGGTGGTGATGGTTTAGACCTAAATCTTTCTTTGTAGGAGAGTTATGGGCAAGTGCAGTGGATATCGTGCATGTTGAAGCAAAGTGGTCCTCCTATATATGATTTTATGCATATTTACTTAATGGGTTGACCATAGTTTTTGTATTGCTTTGAGAATGCACCACTATGCTATGTAAAAAAATTGCGGTACACATCATTTTGCATGTGCAAATGTGAATTTGTCTCTAACCTTTACCTCATGTTTGGCTCTCATCAGTCATCAGTTGTATATAATGTATAGATCATAATGCCATGTGTAGGAATCCATAACTTTCAAAGGAGAAAATTGGTCCCCCCCAACACCGAAAATTAGAATTGAAAATGAGGAAAAGAACAAAAGTTGTTCTACTCAACTAAAGAAAAAGAGGGGAGAGTGAAAGAGAGAGGTTAACTTTTGTTCAAAATTCTGTCTTTGTACTTTGTCTTGGTCTGGCTGCTTAGATGGTATAGTTGCACTCTTTTAACCAAATGGAAGACTTTGATTAGTAAGGGGGACATTGGGGCAAGAAAGTCTAACAGAGAGAGGTATAGTTAGTACCTTATAGCTTTAGCTGGCGCAAATTGGACTTGCCCCAAACTTGGTGCACTCAAACTCTAGCTTGCTTGATCATTCCAGATTTGAGCTGGGGTGAGCCAAGCTTTTATAAACAGGCCTAATTTGTTCAAGGGCTAATATCTATCAGGCCCTTGTTTGCTAATATCATGCAAAAATTTGAGTTTGATTTCAGCAAATTTTCTTGCGTAAAGGAAACATTGAGCAGTGCTTGCGTTAGCAGTTTTGTGTTTGTATCAGCACCACATTTTGAAAGTTTTTAGCTTTCTATCAAGTCTTTGACATGAAACTTAGGGGATAAATATCTTCCCAAAGTATAGTCATTAGGGGATAAATATCTCCCAAAGTATAGTCATTAGTGGCAGTCAATCGATCTGGTGTGAAGTGTCTTTACCTATGTCTTTGGGTTTGCATCTTCGTGAGCTTGTCCAAACCTATTTGGAATCTGCTATTGGAGAGGACAAAAGGAAGGCGGCTAGGATGGAAAAATTTGTATCTTTCAAAAGGAGAGACCAGTTACTTTAGTCAAAAATATTCTTACAATCTAGAAATCTACTTTACGATTATTTTTCCAACGGTTGTAAATGTTCCCAAAACTCAAAAGGATTAAGATTTTTTTGTGTGTGTGTGAGAGAGAGAGAGAGAGAGAGGAAATGAAGGAAAGTACCGTAAGTTGCAAGACAATTTGAACCTCCATTCAATATAGTGGATTGGGTTATGGATGTTTGATAGTTGATACTTTTAATTCTTGTTAGAAAAATGGGTGTGGAAATATGGATGTTTGATAGTTGATACTTTTAAGAAAGTTTTGTTAGGAAAATGGTATGGAGATATGCTATGGAGAGGAATCTTCTATGGAGAAGGGTATTAGGGAGTAAATACGAAAAGGGATGAAGTGAGTGATGTTCTGTTATAGTGTGGGGAATCTATGAAGTGGGCCTTTGGAAGCATGTTAGGAGTGGTTGTAGAATTTATCTAAATACATTAGATTTAAAGTTGGAGATATAACTGTCAATTCATTTTTGGGATGATTTATGGTGTGGAGAGTTGCCTTTAAACACCCTTTTTCTTGATTTATTTTGCACCACAATATATAGGAGAACGTGTGCAGATTATATACAAAGTATTAATGGTGCTAATTATTGGTGTCTTATGCCATCAAGGGTTTTTCACGATTGTTAGATAGAGTTGATTGACAACTTCTTTGATTTATTATGTGTTGTCCGGATTTCTACAATGGAGACAGACTATGAAGTGAGCTTTGTCAAAAGGTTAGACATGTGATGTACATTCATATTATTGGGTTTCGAGAAGAGGTTTTCAGGTTGAGTTTCTATGGCATTCTATTTGAAGGGTGAAAGTTCCAGCAAACTTAACTTTCTTTGTTTGAACAATGGGTTACAATAAAATTGTAACGGTTATGAATCCGAAAAAATTGGAGGAAGATTATAATTTATTGGTGTTGGTGTGTATGTGTAAAAACAATAGTGAATCACTTGACCATCTTGTTCTTCATTATGAGGTGGCTAGGGAGTTTAGGTTTACGGTTTTCCCTTTGATTGGGATTTTTGGGTTATGCCGGAGTAGGTGGAGTGGCATGATTTGGAACTCGGCGAAAATAGCCAAATAGCACATTTTCGCAAATTATGTTGCAATCTACCATTATTTCAGAAATATGTAGGGATCTACCACTTTTTGGGTACTCGAGTTTGGAAAAATCGAGTTTTTTATGGTACTCGAGTTTATGGAACTCGAGTACCATGGAAAAATTTTCAAAATTTTTCAGAGTATATTTTTTCAAAGAACTCGAGTTTTTGGAACTCGAGTTTCACGGCAAACTTGAGTTTCACAAACTCGAGTTTCAAAAAAGTGGTAAATCTCTACATATTTCCAAAACAGTGGTAGATTGCTAATTTTTTTGCTAAATAGTAGTAGTGGGCCATTTTTGCCTTTGGAACTCCATCGCACTTTGTCTCATGTAGTGCACCAGGAGGGAGAGAGATGCTTGTATTTTTTGAAGTTTTTTTTTTTTCTTTAATGTTTGTTATCTTAGATAATAAGCATATCTTTTGCTCTTTCTTTCTTATTTTTTCCCTCCTTGCATATCTCTTGTATAATTTCCATGTACTAGGGCCATGCCCTTCTATTTTTAAAGATATTTATCACTTAGAAAGAAAGGGGGAAAAAACCTACACTTACACAGGTTGTAACTATTAACATGAAAGGATTGATGTGTGATGCAATGCCATGACATCAGAAAACCACCATAATATGCATTTGAAAATGAGCATATTAGTTGGTTCACATCAAAACAACTCCACTGTACCATATTTGAAGACATCCAACCAATAAAGGTCCTACTTACACGGCAGATTCTTTTAGAAATCCTATCTGAGTGCACAAATATATGCAATCAATGATACCGTTCAGCATTTAAGCAAAAGAAGAAAAGAAGGGTACCATTCAGCATCATAGCATAAGCTGGACCACCATTGAAGTCATAATAGTTAGGTAACAAGCATTGACTAGGAACAGGAAAGGGGAGAGGAAAAGAGGTTGGTCACCTTTGAGGTAGAAGACGTAAAGCAAGATGATGAAGAAAAGATCAAGTTCTTGCAAAAATAAGAAGGTTATGAGAAGCTCATAATTAAACAATGAATCAGAGACTAGTAATACTACAATTAAGAAGGTGGTATAAGGAATAAGAACTTAGACCCCAATGTTACCTAGAAATGCCAAATTAAATCTAATATGATTGCAAGGTAAGTATTAATCATATTATGTAATAACATGTGAGTAACATGATGAACAACTTCCTGAAATTTGAAGTGTAGGCGTAATGGAAAACTATTAATCAGAATGGGAATGCATATTTATGTACTAACATGGAATTTTAGATTCAAATTGGTAGGTGTACTGAAGTAAACAACTGTCTTTTATGTAAATTATTTCATCAATATTGTCAAGAAGATTAAAGATATAAGCAGGTTATCTAGGTTGCGGTTTAATCTTGGATTTGACTAGAAGCCAGATGATTTTCTGTCACTGTTAACATGTAATGGTATCCTATGTATCCCTTGAAATAATTAAAAATGTGTTTATCAAGTTCCTTCCTTGAAGAAAGTATGTTCTACAAAAATGCAAAGAAGCATCACGGACTTCTACTTCTGTGTCAATTATGTTAACATGTTAAATGGTGTTTACAACTTTACATGTGAAATCCATCTTTTGAGACAGAAACCTGCAAGTAGAAATCTCAAAAGCTAAGGTTGACGAGAACCAGCACAAGAATCAAATTAAAAGTTGTTTCACAAGTTTATGGTGAAAGATGTTTGACAAAAATGCACAATGGCAGACTCACTTATTTTCCTGTAAACAGTGTAAAACATGTCAAGTGGCATTTATGCCCTTAGCATACTGTGCAAACATGAAACAACATTGCCTAGAAGCCAATGTATGAGGAATTTAAACGTGCAAAATTTAGGTACAATTCATTAGAGGTTGTACCTTAGGTTTCCCAATCAAATTCAAATATATGGCTGCATTGACCAATTAAGTATAAATAACATTATCTTTTTAAAAATAATTAAAATGCAGGCATGTATTTGAATTTAATTAGGGAACTTAATGTACAACACCTAAGGATTATACAGAAGAAGCACCAGTATGGATGCAGGTATGGGTATGGTACGAATACGATATGAAATACGGTGATACAACAATTCTTGAAAAGCTAGGATATGATACGATGGGTATTAATTAAATATAAAATATATTTTTACCCATATGTTTTATATGAGAAATGCTAACGAGTGCCCTAAGGGCACTGGTTAATAATTCATTTAAAAAAAGTTTTTATAGGAAATGGAAACAAAGTAATTAATATTTTGACAGGTTTTTTCATTTCCCATAAAAGTGGTATCAAAACTTTCCTAAAATGGATTATTAATAAGTGCCCTAAGGGCACTCGTTAGCATGACCCTTTTTATATATTATTAAATTTAGACCAATAATGGATAATAAAGTGAATCCATGGCTTTTAAATGATGTTTAGAATACAAACTAAGATCCAAAAAGGTAAATAAAAGATAACTAGCTAAGTGCTTAATATTGAAACCAATACATAAAAAATATAAATAAAAATATTCACAAGTTTGGGTTATCTTTCATTATCGAGAAGGTTGGGTTACGACCGTATCATGGGTGTATCTCATACAAATTGACAATTTTTTTAAAAATTAATTAACAAAAAATGGGGATATGCATGCAAGAGTGAGTATCTCAGAGGTATCCAGTATGGATACATATTGGATATGGTTTCATGAGCAAAACCGAAGTATTGTGCTTCCTATTTATACTTAAGTTTTACCCTTAACCGACTTAGTAATATTCTTAAGTCTATAAATAAATTTGTTAATATATTTAAAATTTAACTCAATGTTGAGTTCAGTCCAAATTCAACCAAATAATTTTCATCAGGCTGTGAAAAGTGATAAGAACAACAAATTCGACAAAATCAACTAAAAATCAAGTAATCAAAAACTGTCTTATTCATATAATATCTTGAAATTAAAGGATGTATAGAATTTGATTATGAGCATGATGAAGTGTCTCACCATCCTCTCTTGTAATATTTTGTAATAACTTGTTTAGAAAATGTAAGATTCTTCTTACCTGTGCATGGATCACATATCTAGTTTGTAGCGTTTCACATAACATTTGCATGAGCAAAATTTCTGTCTTTTATTTTAGTTATCTATTTTTCATTAAAAGTATTTATTTCGTCCTTTGTGTATTAATGTGAAATTGATATTTTGAGAAGATCCATCCCATAATGCAGGATGCACTTAAGGCTTACGCCATCAGGCATGATATAGCCATGCACCATCTTTCAGCCAGAGGGGCAAAAAGCATTTTATTTTTTAAGTAATACAATGTTTTTGAAGTGAGGAGATATATCATTTGCACAGTATGTGTACACAACACTCGATTGAATACAGCACCAATCATATGTTTTAGTTGTTTAACTTTCCTTGCAATAACAGCCCAACACATATCTGACCGAGTTATAGATCTTAAATATTAGATAGGTAGGCTATTTCTCTTGGAAAAACTTAAAAATCCATATAGGAGTGTTCACACTTAGACATACCCACAGATGACACAAGGGCACAAACTTGGAAGTTGATGGCTAGAGTGAAAGAGAGGTTTAACTGACACACAAAACAAGTAACTCAGGAAAATTAGGAATTTATAGCCACTTTATACCAAACATCTCTTACCGTAACGGACAACAGAAAGATACTCTTTGTATTCTTGCAAGCACAACAACATCCTTTCTTATAAGTTAACAAGAAAAGGATTTCAATATCCCCCCTTTTTTTTATAAGTAAGAAAGATGCATATTTAGTGACATATTAACTAAGTTACTAAAATGGGAGAAATATAAGTTGAAACAAGCAAATGCAAAATCCATACTGGAAAGATCACCTCTTTTTGTATGATCTTCAACTCAACAGTGCCCCGTATTGCAATCACTTTTCCTTTTTTCTTAGGTCAAGTCTTACTACCTGGGACCAACTCACTTTGTAATAATGTCATGAATTTGGGTACAAATCAAGGTAGCACCTGTAAAAATGACACAAGATGTTAGCAAGTTCACATAAAAATAAATAAATAAACATAAAAAAAAAAATCAGAATAAAATGTCATTCTTCAAAAAATAATGTACCTAAAGCTGACGATGATATTCTTCCTAGCAAAACTTGTCCTGAGGAATTTGCTTGGCATGATGCAGCGTATGAGATGGAGGATCTACCACCAAAAGTGATTTGTGATGGCTTCTCCACATGGTCATACTTCAGATTCAAGTTGGAAAAGTTTCTCTCTTGGACCCATCATGACTTCATGAGTAGGTGTTTAGAATCTTGTTTTACAACAAAGAAGTGCTTTTTTAGATTGTAAAGCCTGCAAGTTAGCAATTGGAGGCCATTACTATGGACATTGTAGAAAAATGTCACGTGAAAAAGTCGGACTGATCAACCACAGGTCCCACCTAGGTCATCAATTACTCCATCTTAAAGATCAATATCTCGACCATCTAAATGTTTTTGCCTTCATTAGTCTCACTAGAGGATAAGCCATTATAAACAGAACTCCATGGTAGATTTGCTGAGAACATTCCAGCTAAAATTCACAAATTTATTATTTCCATCGTTCCAAAAATAATAATAAAACTCAATCTTAGTTTGCAATTGTCCAGTAACGTCAAGACTTTGCTTGAATATCTAATATAAGACTCAGGGAAGGTAAGTATGCATGACTGATGTCTCTAAATCAGTCAGTCCTTGGATCTAGTAAGAAACATTATATGCACAATCACCAATAGTCTTTGCAAGAACACAATCCATCCTTAAAATGATGAAATCTATTAGCATCCCTCAAAATGATATCCCTCCCTGTCACTTTTGCTATTAATTTGATTGCAGAATGACAGTCCCCACAAACCCGAAGATTCTTCATCACCCGAATGGGCACCCCTTCTGGCAACTTTAGGAGTCCATATGCTACAGCCAGTTTCTCACTATGATACCCCAACATATGCACCTTTTCTTCTTCATCCACATCATGCAGCACAAAGCTACCATCAGGGCAGTACCCAGCTTCTCTTAACAATCCACTTATTCTCTCCAACATTTTCATGATCAAGTCCTGCTCAGGGTGGCCCATGCTATCTCCCCCTGTAAACATATGTACTTTCTTTTCCACCTCAATCCAGCTACAGCCAGGGGACTTGCTCACACTTCTTCTCCTCATTTTTTTCCTCAAGACTGCAACATCACCCCATTTACCTTTGGATGCATAAATATTTGATAGCAAAGTGTAATGCCCAGAATTTTTGGGCTCAAGCTGTACAAGTTTCTTTGCTGCAACTTCAGCCAAATCCAGCTTCATGTGGGTTCTACATGCACCTAATAAAGCACCCCAAACAACAGCATCTGCCTCCACCGGCATACTCTCAATCAAATTCATTGCCTGATTTACCTGTCCTGCCCGTCCAAGTAGATCAACCATGCAAGCATAGTGTTCAGTTCTTTGCTCCACTTGATATTTGGAGTTCATTGACTCAAAAATTTCAAGCCCTTCTTTAACCTTCCCAGTGTAGCTGCATGCTGAAAGAACTCCAATAAAGGTGACATCATCGGGCAAAATGTTCAAAGAACACATCTCATAGAAAACCTGCAAAGCTTCCTCACCTAAACCATGTTGAGCATACCCTGTAATAATAGAATTCCACATAACAATATCCTTTGGAGCAAACCTGTCAAACACCAACTTTGCCTTCACAAGGTTGCCACATTTAACATACATTGTGATCAATACTGAGGCAACATACACATCAAGATCATACTGGGATCTCACCAACTGGCCATGAACCTGTTTACCATGATCAAGGCTTGCCAGGCTGGCACAAAGACTGAGAGCACTGATCAAAGAAGGGAAGTTAGGCCTAACTCCTTCTCTTTGCATTACAGCAAACAAATTAAGTGCTTCCAATTCAAATCCATTCTGTTCATAAACCTTTATCATTGCACTCCACGTCCCGTCATCTTTCTCTCTCATTTGGTCAAACACCCACCTTGCTTTAGCTACCTCCCCATTCTGGCCAAGTCCAAGGATCATCGCATTGCAAGCAACAATTGACTTCACTGGCATTGCATCAAAAAGCTCCAAAGCCTCTTCTATCCGCTCACATTGAGTGTACCCCATCAGCATCGCTGTCCATGACACCTCATTTTTCTCTGGCATCACTTCAAAAAGCTTTCTAGCAACATCAACCCGCTGGTTATGCACATACCCAGAAATCATAGTAGTCCAAGTAATCACATTCCTTCGTGGCATCTCATCGAAAATCTCACGAGCTTCAGCCAACCGCCCTTCTTGACAAAACCCTCCAATCATACTAGTCCTTGCCACGACATCCTTCTCAGGCATCATATCAAAAATCCGACAAGCCTCATCAATACGACCCTCTTGTATTAGACCACCCAACATCACCGTCCACGACACAACATTCTTTTCAGGCATTTGCCAAAAGAGTGATTCAGCCTCCGAAACCATACCCTCTTTCACATATCCCCTAACCATCGCAGTCCATGAAACAACATTTCTTTCAGGCATCAAATCGAATACCTTTCTGGCTTCACTAACCATCCCATTCTTTATATACCCGGATACCAACCCATTCCAAGAAACAACACACCTCTCCGGCATTCTGTCAAACAAAATCTTAGCTTCTCGGGGCTGATAATTTTGGAAATACCCAGCAATAATTGAGTTCCAAGCAACAACGCTTTTATCAGGCATTTTATCAAACACCTTCCGGGCATTCTCGATATGGCCAATACGGGCATACCTTGCAATCTGAGAAAGGGAGGAAATTCCAACACTTGTACAATATATCCTATATGGGTTTAACCTAAAATGCATTGTTTAACTAGAATCTGAATTACCCAGATGAAAAAGACACTAAATTTTAAAACCTTTATTGGAAATTTTGCAGTTTCTTTAGATACCCAGATATCAAATATGGCTAAAAATTGTAAAACAATGATAAAGTTAGGATTGAGACTGGTTTTTTTTCAACTATGCAAGAGCGCGGGAAACCCTTTTGCGGCCAAGTGAGGGTGACCTAACCTAATTTATACTAACTTTATGAAACTAATAAGTAGAAAGAACCGTCGTCGTTTTGGCAACCATTTATGTTTGTAAAAGCTATTAGTGACAGTGTAATGTTTTTATGGCAACGAATTTGTAATAAATAAAAAAGGTTCCTTACCAAAAGAACTTTTGAAGCTTATATCAGTTTTTTCTTTATAAGCTTCAATTTCATATAATTAAAAGCCTATATTAGTTGGGGTGAATCCATTGTTTTGTTAAAGTGGACACGACACGATTCAGACACGTGTTTAAAATTGGATATGTGTCTAAATCATATTGTGTCTAGTGCAAAAACGTACCAAATATAAATTAGTATCCATTAGTTGGTATATGTTGCTATAATAAATCTTAAAAGGCAATTATGTTAAGTTGTTTATTTGAGCTTTTTCTTTTTATGCATAATTTTTTTAAGATCTACAAAGTGATAAAGATATAAGAAAAGTGTAGGTTAATGTATCAAATTTTACTCTTCTTTTTTTTCCTATTAGTTTTTATCTTCTACATGGGTTCCCTTCCAATAATGTGAATGTGTTAAGGCTAATCCAAATGCACTAGTACAAAGCAAGGAAGATAGTTATTTAAATAGATCATAGTGGTAAAGTATTGAGATTGACGTAGTTGTTTGTGAATTGTAGATTAGCTAAAATAATAAAAGAGGAATTTTTTAGACCAAATTTGACTAAAAGTGCAATGAGTTTGATGTAAATGTTCTTATACTTTCAAAGCAAAAGTGAAAAAGAAAATTGCTATTTTTGATCAAAAGAAAGAGTTGGTAAAATTTTAGAGTAATTCTTATCTGAAGTTTTTAAAATTTTATCTATTAATTGTGAAACGATTGTATAGAATTTTGCTATGGTTTGTTCATTTTTCAAAATTACATATGGTTTTGGTCTAAAATTGAATTGAAGATTTTGGTCCAACGTTGTATTGATGGGTAACAATAGCTTTGATAATGTCCTTTGACTTTCATTCCTTAAAAGTCAACATTACTTGCCTTAACGAAGATGACTTCATTATTCTAACATGTAATGTTGTGATTACAGTAGTTAGGAAAATACTATTGATTAGACGGAATAAATATCGACATACAACAAATTAAAGTTAACCAAGTAAACCTACTACTAGTGTAAATACAAGAGTAAAATCTAATGAAAAAGCTATCATCAATCATTGAACCTACATACATTTAAATGCGAATTACAATAAACAAAAGCTACTTTGATGCATTAAAGTAGTAGATAAATCACAAACTAGGACTAATCCCTATCCTAAGGATTACAAAGAGTAATGAGTAGATATGTGAGTGATTCTACATATTTTTTTTAAGATGCAAGCTTATTTATACTTGAAACCTTGATAGTTATTCCTGATTATTCTTGTTCTTATAAATTATAAAACACTTGTTACTTACATTGTTCTTACATAACACTTGTTAGATTGTGGCAATTCTTTTCACGCTATTTGGAGCGATTTTTGAAGTGGGTGGCAAACTCCTTTTTCGAAATTCCGTGACATACATCCTTACCAAAATCTTTAGCGATAATTTATCACTAACAGCAACATAATTAAAAAAAACATTTAAACAATCCTTAAATAGTATTGTTTTGGTGTCTATTTAATTTATTGATTACGTAACAAAATTCAATCAATCATTTCACAATGGATGAATAAAATATTAAGAATTTCAATGTGAAATTATCTTACAAACTCTTAAAAATCCTAATTGCTAATGACAACCATAGTTTTTACTATTAATTTTGATAGCCTGTTGAATTAATTTTTCATTTAGTTTTCGTCAACTGTAAATGTAGGAATATCTCTTTCTTTAATTGTCTATGTAAAAACTAAGAACACTAATCTTTTACGATAAATGTAGTAGGAGTATCTCTTTCTTTAATTGTCTACGTAAAAACTAAGGACACTTATCTTTTATGATACGGCCATGTTTGGCTCTTTCCCATTTTTTATTTCAGAGCAAAAATATGTCTAGTTGTCTTGTCTCCTCAAATACTTAGCCAAATGAGCAATAACTCACAAATGGTGGAAAACTTTCAGTTCCATTTTTATGCACTTCTTTATAAAAGGGCTACATAAAGGAGGTGACTCTTTCATTTCCATTGACCTTTTTGATTGGCATGTGTACAAGTTACAAAACCTCCTCATCTTAACAAAATCTTCACTTCTACAAAGATCAACGTGGTTGTGGCAGCATTACAAGAAAAGAACAACATTTATGGAATTCAAGGCTGGCATGCTAATGGTCCTTAAATGGTCAGTTGCGACAAAAGAAATCGAATGTGGTACGTGGTGTAGAATAAACTGTGGAAAGTACTTTCGAGGCTATGATGGTGTTAGCGGCTTCAGTGTGATGGATCCCATCCCAGCTTATGAATTTAGATCCGTCATCACAGGCCTGAGAGCCAGGATTACCACATGTCACCTTGATATTGTAATTGTATGGAGGACCTCCAAAGCCACAGCATGCCATCAGTGGACTTGAGAAACCTAGATAAATAATCGATGATCAAAGCTATGCACTAATAGAACATTGTCTAGAGAAATATCACTCAACTAATTTGGTTCATTCACTATCAATTCAATGCAGTAATTTAGTTTATGTGAACATGGATCACATTAGTGTTCGAAGAGATATAACAAAAGCAATCGGTGAAGGAGAGAAAAAACTTGAGAAACAATAAGCTTACCGTATTTGGTGGCATTGGCAATGAGATCATACTTGATGGAATATATATCTACATAGACAACATTAGCGTCTTTGAGTTCAGATCTCATCTCTACGCATAAATGGCGTAGTCCTTCATTGAATACTCTTGCAGCAGAATTGTAAGATGAAATACACCCATATGGATCCAAATCCTTGTTTTGCACTAATGACAGTTTTTGAGGGAGACAACCAAATGGCCCAGTATTGTGTATCCAAAAGTTCCTGCCACCTTGATTATATAAGGTCTGAATTTGGAGTAACAGAAAAATATTAGAATTGATCAGGAAAACGTGCGCGATTAATGTGATATATTACTAAACAGAGTATAATTTTTGCAGGAGTGTATTGAACTCACCTTAATCGCATTCTTGATTTCTGTAATGATTGATGGAATTCTTTTTACTACTTGCGCATAAGTTAGATTCTTGGAAAAGGAATCGGCGAGGTCATTTTGCCCAATATCAATCATGTAAAGTGCATTCCAGAGCCCCTCATCGTTGATCGAATTTCCTGAACCTATATAACATCACTTTCACTTATAAACATGAATGTTGAAAGATGAATTACATAGTTACTTTTTCAATATTTAAAATGATATCAATCATGCAAAAATTAATTAGAAAACCTTGATGCCACACCTGTTTGACAAAAATGTGCTTAAGTCCCTACCGTTGCAATAATTATCTTATGCATTGGATATACGTATCTGTTAGAGATATATTAGACATACTAGCCCAAAGTAGGTGGGCTTGGGCCTATTACATTGGGCTAATATATCTCTAATGTGTGAAGGATGCATATATTCAATGCATGAGATACCTTCTCTTACTGTTGCAAGCCTAATAAACAAATAGGTCAATACATCTTAGTCCAGGAAGGAACATATTAGTCTTAGACCACATAGTTTTGATATGTGGCAAGAACAAAACACAAACCCTTTTCAATCCTAGTTTCTCCTATGTTTAAAATAGGGGTGCCATGGTTTTCCCCAATGCCTTCTATCTAATTCACTGAATGGTTACTTGTGGTTCTTTTTTTTTTTTTTTTTTTTTTAATAGTGACTACTTGTGATTCTAAGGAGATAAAAACACCATATTTTACTACTCAGTCACATTTCAAGGTTAACCGTCTGCATTTGACATTACATCTGTATCTATGTACCAAATTTAAATCTGAGGATGAAATGTATTGGATCAGACATGTTAGATATATTTGCAGGTTCTGGATCCAAGCCAATTATATTGTTGAAGTTATAATTGTGTTAGTGGTCCTAGTCCTAGTCCTAACTGTACTAGCACAATCAATATAGACATCAGCAATATAAAGGGCATTGGGCCCTGAATCCGAGCATGTTTCTAAGAGTATTTTAAGATGAGCTTATTTTCATCAGTTTAGTTTGATTGAAAATTTTTAACTACGTAAAAGTGCCACAACTTAATGACACGTGCAACTATGATTAATGAACCATTACTTTTACATGGACTCATTATTTTTCTCATTCATTCATTGTCGCACATGTTAGGATTACAACAAAAGTTGTGTCCCTAGATTTCATCTTTTATGTATAAAGCAAATAGAGAGACAAAGTGAATGCAAAGTAAAAAGAGAAATTACCTGCAGTAACAAGTTCAAGGGTGCGAGCCTTGTAATGAAGGAACTGCATGAGCTGGATGGTCAAAGAAAAAGGAACAAATTTAGGGAGGGTAGCGGACCCCGCTACAGCAAAGTTTGCCCCATTTGTGAACTTGGACCCACCTAAGGAGTCTAAATATGGGCTCACAAAACTTGTATTCAAACTCTGGCCTACACAAAAAAAAAAAAATAATAATAATTACTGATTACAGATCTACCCCAGAATCTCAGATATTTTTTATAGTTTTTTGGTTTTTGTTTTTTTGGTTAAAATATAATGTATAGTTTACAACTTTGGATCTCATGCCCCTGACACCCTGTCAGTCCACTTGATGGGTCTAATAAGTAATACTCCCTCAGTCCCATTTTTTTTGTCCTGTTTAAAAATTCAAACTTTTTAAGGGAACATCATTTATTATTTTGTCTACCTTTTAAAAATGTATAAGTTTCCAAAACTATCCTTAAAAAATTTATCAAAAAATTGAATTAGTAAATTAATAGGGGTATAATAGGAACATTAGTAAATTAATGAATTTTATTTTTAGAAACAGGACAATATTTTGTGACATCTCAAAATGGAATAGAGAATAAAAAAAATGAGACAGAGGGAGTAATGATTTAAGAAACAAAAAAAAAAGAAAAAAAGATTAAAAAAGAAGAAGAAGAAGATTCATATATGGACACATGGCTATCACAGACACAAATACAGTGACTATTATATAAAAAAACTCTCTCCCATAATTTTTTTTTTTTTAACTCTTCTTGTATCTGTATCTTTTTATTGGATATGAAATTTGAAAATTTAACCTTTGAATTATATGTTCTTAATATTCATGTCAAATTTTATTCAAATCGGATATTATAATATTATTTACTATTCGATCAATAAATTTACTTTTTATGCATAATTTTAGACCACAAAAACTTGATATTTAAACATTTAATTGATAACATATGTATTGATCTTTGATCTTCTTTAAATTGTGCAAGCATGGATGATATAATAAGAATGTGCAATCCAATGGTCAAATATTTAAAATTCACATCTAATAAAAAAATATACAAAGAGTTTTGTAGAGAAGCTTTTTCCAAAATACTCACATTCGTGATTATTATATAAATTAGATAGACTAGATCCTCATTTTTTTTATAATTATTTTATTCTTAGTAGCATTAAATGCACATATTAATTTAATTAAGACAAAAGTAAAACTTAAGAAACCTAAGTATAATTCATTAAATTGGTGCAACATCATTGTGGAGAGGGATTCAAAAATATGTTTTGATGCCCTGTCCAAAGCAGAAGAACCAACTGATTGGCTCATCTCCTCCATCATTCGTGATGCTGCTGACATGAGTGTATCTTTTGATAATTGTGAGTTTTGATAGGTTAAGAGATCTATAAACTCAACAGCTCATTATGCTATTTAATATGCTATTGCTTTTAAAGTAGGTTTCTTGTGTAATAACTGTAATTTGTCTTCCCCTATCTTGAAAGCTTGTAGGCAAGATTGTTGTTCTGCTTAATCTAATGAAATGGCAGATTATCAAAAAAAAACTAAATTATTTTGTTATGATATTAAAAAATGTGGATTATGAGACAATATGGCTTATGAGACAATACAGCAAAACCATGTGAGTTATTAACTAATTATTAACTAATGCACTTCTTTCTTTGTACATAATTCCACTTAACACTATGTTGTTGAATTTTCATCTTCTTACCCTTTGAAAAGACCAAAGTGCCCCGACTAATAATGCACATGTAGTTGATGAGAAAAGTTTAAAGCATGGACAGAAAAGAGTTTTCACTTTTCACACTCATCAAAGAGACAAGAAGAAGAGAAGAAATGTACAACCAAAAAGAGCATATCTCAGAAAATAAGAAAAACTAGGGCAGACAAAGACGTTATAGAACCCGGACCCACACCTCTTCCAAAATAAAAAATTGAGGGCCCAGAAAACATCACAAATCTCTCTATCACGAGATTTACATCACACACTACAAAGTGGGCCCTTCACACCAAGCAGGTCCCACCAAAAATTGACCTTAATAATCTTCACAAATCACAAACCAGTGCTGTACATTTTGACCTTAACAATCATTTCATTAGTTTCATCTTGCCTGTGAAAATTATTTTAAAAAAATTAAAGATTGAAACTTTCCTCTTTAATTTCTATCTTTTTTTTTTTTGAGAAATTTTTTAAAAAATTATTAAATTGGAGCAACATTATTTTAAAATTTAAATGAATCTACTATTAATCCTATTTCACCTCTTGAAAATTTTTACTTTTATTGAAAAATTATTGTCTTTAAAAGTTTTCCCTCAATTTATTTATTTTTCACTAAATTCTGTATGGACCACATCATCAAGGATTGATTGTAAACCAATCACCTTCTAAAAAAATTGCGAAAATTTTCCTAATAAAATTTGAAATTTATATCTTTTAAACTTTTAACAGATAAAATTATATATATATATATATATATATTTTATAAAAAAAATTGAGAACACAAAAACCAAAAAGCTGAACCAATTTTCAAGGTCTTTTTTTTTTTTTTTAACTATAAAGTTTATATTGACAAAAATAAAATAAAATAAAACACATCAACACCAATATGAATACGGTTGATATAGTGCCATATGGCCCATATGTAAGAAAATTCTAGATATATAGAAGAAGAAAAAAACGAAGGAATAAGTAAGAGTTGAGGACAGGGTGGAGGGTCCCACTTACAGAGGAGGTCGATCAAGAGCCGTCCATCAGAGAAGCGACCGGTTGATCTGTGGAAGAAGATACGGCCATTGGGAGAGTTGATGGGGAAGCCGAGTCCGGCAGCGAGTCCACCCGTGTCCGAGTTTGAGTCTCCAAAGTTGAAGATAACTGGGGGTCTCTTACTGCACTGACAGTGAACTGTGTGTGGAAATGAAAGTAGCAGAAGGCAGAGCAATGGAACAAGAAGGAAGAAGAAGAAGAAGTGGGAAAGGAAGTGAGAGTGCATTGTGGGAATGTGAAAAGTGGGAGAGTGAAGTGAGAGTGAGAGTGAGGTTTTGGTTCACTTTTTGTTAGTTTCTTTAATGGGTTGCTTGTTTTTTTGGAGATTGTTGGACCCTTCTTTAATGTATGTTAACATATGTAAGGATGTTTGGTCGGTGGCTAGAGGTGAATAAAGGTGAGAGATGGGTCACAATAAAGGTTTATATGAACTTTTTTTTTTTTTTGATAAGGTTTTCCATGAACTTTGGTAAAAAAATAATGTTACTTCAATCAAAATTAAGTTACGAAAAATGTTATGTAATCATAATTACTCTAGAAAATTAAAGTTGTTTGTGTTTTGTTTTATGTAAATGTCAATGTCACGTAATAAGATTCATTTAAAAACTAATAATAAACTACTCAATTAGAGTATCTTAATTGTTTGAGAAAACATTAGGTCAAGCTGTGGCGTAAAACATTGGTTTTACGCCATCCAATAGCCCTTCGCCACACGCATCACTTAAATCCCTAACAGAGAAGAGAAACAAAATGATTTCCAAAAAAAAAAGTTCTCTCCGTTTTCCGTTGCTTCACCACGCCGTGTCCTCTATCGTGACCATGAAACACTCTAAAGTATGTTTGGTTGCCAAGAAATTGAAAAAAAAAAGAAAAAAAAAAAGAGAGAGAGTCAAATCAATAAAGACCCACAATTTTTTTCAGTACCCAAAAGAGAAAAGAAAGAGAAAAACTCAAAAAGGGTAGGAAAGGAAGGCTAAAAAACCAATGAAGCAGTTGAGTTTGATGTTGGCTTGGGCGCGTTCAGCGAAGAGCTCAACGCTTTCAGGGTTTTGCTCGATGGCCTGGGAGTAGAGCTTGGCTGCGAGGTCAAAGTGGTCGTCAATGTAGGCTTCCTTGGCCTTAATTTCCAAATGGGACGCCATGGATGGCTTGCACACAGAGAGAGCGAGAGAGAGAGATAGGAAGATATAGAGGAAAGGAAGAGAGTCTAGAGAAAGAGGAAAGTGAAGAGAGGGATTGTGAGATTTGTGGGAACACAGCGTGATTTTTTTTTTTTTTTTTTGAAATCGTTCTATTTTTAAGTGACGTGTGACGTGGCAAAAGGCTATTGGATGGCGTAAAACCAGCGTTTTACGCCACAGCCTGACCTAATGTTTTCTCTAATTGTTTATCTCTCATAACAAGTGGTATTAATGAACATGGTGGTGTGTGTGAAGATAGTACGGTGTTTATGGGTATTTTTTGCAAATGGAATGGGGATAGAGCAAGTCTAAAGGCCCACACAAATGATCTTAAAAAAAGCTCAACAAAAGGACGAAGGAGTATTATTTTATTATTTTCAAATGTTTGGATGGTAGCAAAAGTCATTGTGTTTTATTTTATGTAAATGTCAATGTCACATACCAAGATTCATTTAAAAACTAATAATGAACTACTCAATTGGAGCCTCTTAAATGTGTTATCTCCCCTAACAAGTGGTATTAATGGCGAGGTTTTCAAACCCGGACCGTTTATTGAACCGTAAAAAGGAGAGGTTCAAGGTTTTTGAGGTCGAACCGGGATCGAACCGTGATGACGTCATAATTAATTTAATAATTATTTTAAATATATATAAAAATATTAAATTAGTAAAAAATAGAAAAATTAACTAAAATAGTCTAATTAAAACTATAAATCCATATTTTAACTATGTCTAATATATCCATCTATAGCCCAAATATGAAATATCTATCCAATAATAATAATAACCATTTTTTTTATAAAAAGAAAATTAAAAGCATTAGATTGTCTTTCTAAGTTCCACTTTCCAATGCTCACGTGACTAGCTGTCTAGCTCGCATTCACAAACCTAAAAAAGCACTAGAAACAAAAGTGAATGAAATTAAAGGAAGAGATAAAAAAAGCAATACAAACAAAAGCAGATGAAGAAAGAATTGTGATGTTATATCCACAATATTTGTCGCAATATTTTTACAAGAATCATATCAAAATCTTATGTGAAAAATTGTTACTAGTTCTAATTTGAACGCATTACTGAAATTATTTTTTTACTTACCAATATTAGCTAATAACAATCTATTACTTAAAATTTATTGTGAAAATATTGTGGTAGTATTTCTTAATTGCCATTTCTTAATATTAAATATCACACTTTTGAATAATAATAATAAAAAAAAAAACCACACCGATTACATAAAAAAAAAAAAAATTAGGGATAAAGACCACCACACATTTTCATACGGACCCAATTTATTACAACTCTCAAGTCTCAACCTCACATTTATTTCACAGTATCACTTATCCTACATTCCTACTCACATCACATATTCACATCAGGCTTTCTCAAAAAAAAAAAAAAAAAACATATTCACATCAGAGTGAAGAGAAGAGAGAGAGAGAGAGAGGAGAATCTGAAGCGGCGCGGTGGAGATCGAAGGCCAGTGGAGATCCTGGAGATTGAAGGCCGGTGGAGATCGAATAGGCCGGTGGAGATCGTGGAGATCGAAGGCCTCGTCCGCCGCCCCACCGCCGTTCGTCCTCCTCCCCACCACCAAATTGGGTCAGATCGGATTGTTCTTCCTTTTTTTTTTTTTTTTTTTTTTTCATATTTGCTTGTTCTGATTCAACTTTATTGTAAGAATTGGATTTTGTTTTGTGTTTTGTGTTTGGATTATGTGAGACGTTTTTTGAGAGTGAAGCAAAGAGACTGAAACAAAGATCAAATGTTTTCTGGGTCAGATCAGACGTTTTCTTTTTCTTTTGTTTTTTTTTTTTTTTTAAGGTTCAGATTCAAAGGAACCGTGAGAAGCGGTCTGAATCCGGTCCTCAGAACCGTGCGGTTGAACTGCGGTTTGAACGGTTCCCTGCTTTTTGGGAAGAGACCGGTTCTTATGCCTAAAAGAACCGTGATGGTGGGAGGTTCACGGTTTTCCCGGTCGGACCGTACGGTCCGGTCCGGGTTTCAAAACCATTAATGGTGGTGTGCTTAAGATAGTAAGGTGCTTAAGGTCTCTTTCGTAACTGGAATGAGGATAGAGCAAACCTAAAAGCCTGCACTAATAATCTTTAAAAAAACCCAACAAAGAATGGAAGGAATATTATCTTACTATTTTCAAATGTTTGGATGATAGCAAAAGTGAGTATCATGGCCACATAGGCCAAGTTATTATTATCATCATCTTTACTTCAGCTTTGGGTTTTGAAGAAAATTATGGCTAAATTGGGTTTTGAAGAAAACTGGAGGAAATTGATAATGAGGTGTGTGTCATCTGTTTCATACTCTGTAAAAATTAATGGTAAGCCTAAAGGACATATAATTCCTACAAGGGGTATTCGACAAGGAGACCCCTTGTCACCTTATCTATTTCTTTTGTGTGCAGAAGGCTTATCGGCTTTAATAAAGAAGGCAGTGGAAAATGGAGAAATGGAGGGGTTAAATATTTGCCGGAATGGGCCAAAAATCTCACACCTCTTCTTTGCTGATGACAGCATTATTTTTTGCAAGGCCACTCTTGAGGAATGTGATGCTTTACAGAGAATTCTAACGGTGTATGAACAAGCTTCTGGGCAACAGTTAAATAGAACCAAAACATCCTTGTATTTTAGCAGAAACACTCCTGGAGAAGTTCAAGAGGAGATTAAAAACAGATTTGGCGCACAAGTTATTCGACAGCATGAAAAGTACTTGGGTCTCCCTTCACTGGTGGGGAGAAATAAGCGGAATACTTTTAATGCAATTAAAGAAAAACTGAGCAAAAAATTAGCAGGGTGGAAAGAGAAACTTCTTTCGAAAGCGGGCAAGGAAGTGTTGATAAAGGCAGTGGCTCAAGCTATACCCACATATACCATGAGTTGCTTTAAAATCCCGGATTCGCTTTGTGAGGAGTTGACAAGTTTGATCCGCAATTTTTGGTGGGGTCAAAAACAAAATGAGAGAAAAATGGCATGGATTAGTTGGGACAAACTTTGTGAACCCAAGGCAACCGGGGGAATGGGGTTTCGCCAACTAAAAGAATTTAACCTTGCTCTTCTTGCTAAACAAGGGTGGAGATTACAAACAATGCAAGATTCCCTACTGTATCGCATTCTTAAGGCAAAATATTTTCCTCAAACAGATTTTGTTCATGCATCACTTGGAAATAATCCCTCATATACGTGGAGGAGTATCATGGCAGCTCAGTACTTGGTGAGGCAGGGGATACGGTGGAGTGTTGGGAATGGAAATTCTATCAGGATTTGGGGGGACAAATGGTTACCATCTGCATCAACACATAAGGTGGTATCGCCTAGACTTTTCTTGCATACTGATACAAGGGTGAGTGAGCTGATTGTACAGGATGCTGGATGTTGGAAAACGCAGGTAATTGATGCATTGTTTCTACCACATGAAGCGGAACTTATTAAAAGCATTCCTTTGAGTTTGCAACCATCAGAAGACAGGCTTATCTGGACAGGAACCACAAATGGCCTTTTCAGTGTCAGCAGTGCCTACAGGTTAGCTAGAGATATACCTCACCAAGTTAACTTGGTCTCAACTTCAGATGGGAGCAACATGAGGAGATTTTGGAGGCTTGTATGGAAGATCCCAGTTCCGCAGAAGATTCGTCATTTCGCTTGGAGAGCATGTAGCGAAATTCTGCCAACAAAGAGGAATTTGATGAAGCGCAAAATATTGCAGGATGAGAAATGTGAGGTATGTGGAGAACCTGAGACAACGGGGCACATTTTCTGGAGCTGTCCGAGAGCAAAGGAAGTATGGAGATGTACAAAACTCCATCTCAGTTTTGACCCTTCCACTGTCAGTTCCTTTTTGGACTTACTGTGGAATATGATCATATCGAGCTCTTATGATGAACATAAGGTGGCGTTGGTTGTTACAATAGCATGGGGAATATGGTGCAATAGAAATGAAATTCGAAATGGAGGAAGGAAGAAGTCGGGTAATGAAATAGTGCAGTGGACTGCACAGTACTTGGAGGAATTTTATGCAGCAACAGAACGGCCTCTCACAATTTCAGTGGCCCAAACAGTAGCATGGACACCTCCACCAGCGCCGAGATACAAAATAAATGTTGATGGGGCGGTATTTAAATCTCAGAGAACAGCAGGTGTGGGAGTAGTTGTCCGGGATTGCCAGGGTCAGGTAGTGGCGGCGATGAGCAAGAAGATAAATGCACCGTTGGGACCATTGGAAGCTGAGGCAAAGGCTTTTGAAGCAGGGATCCAATTTGCAAGGGATGTCGGAATTCAAGATTTCATCATTGAGGGGGACTCTTTGGTGTTGTACAATGCTCTCTGTGGGAACACACCACCTCCTGCCTCGGTGGCAGCTGTTGTTTCGGGTATGAAAATGATGTGTGGGGAGTGCGTTGATTTTTCCCATACTCGCAGACAAGGAAATAAACCAGCTCACCTGTTAGCCAAACATGCTCTAAGTATTGTTGATTTTATTGCATGGATAGAAGAGAATCCTAGCTTTATAGAGCAGGCTCTTAACCATGATGTATTGCTCTTGTTATAAGTTCTAATAAAGTTTCTAGTTTCCTATCAAAAAAAAAAAAACATCCGTCTTTGTAACCAAAAATAAGAAGTTAGGGGGACAAAATCTTTCACAAATTTTGACATGACCTATTGTGGTTAGTGTATAATAAAATAAACCAGTTTATAACTCATGCAAGTGCACAGGTGCAATTAAGAATAACCATAATTATATATATATATATATATATAAGACATTTATACCTACCAAGTAAGAGGTTGTAAATTATCCAAAAAAGAAAAAGAAAAAAAAGTAAGAGATTATAAACCGCCATAACATTGAGATAATATTATCTTCCATTTAAATCATTCAAATCCCTTCAATTTCTAGTTAGATGTGAAAAACATTACATTTATTTAATTTCATGTTATTCAAATGGATCTTATGTATCTTACACTTGAATAAAAATCAGAGGAAATTAGAGAATGTAATAGGAGGGTTTCCTTTTCTGAAAGTATTACATAGAATCATGATAAATTCAAATTGATTCTTTTATAATTTCTAAGCTTAGACATTAAAGTTTGCATGTAAGTATAATTGGGACAAAATTATAGTTTAATTAGAATGGTGTTTGACATCAAATTATAGTGTAATTAGAAAGACACTTGTCACAAAATTGGAGGGCGATTAGAATTTAATTTGGATTATTGATTAAACTTGCGCTTTTGATAAGTATAATCAGATTTCAACTTATAGCGTTCATTTCATAATAATTGTTTTTATTATTAAGCTAAGATTACCTCAATCAGCTTTTTATGTAAGTAGGGTATGAACCTCAAATTTCTTATTCCACTTTAATATGTTAGATATGATGTAAGTGGTGGATCTATGTGAAAGTAATATTACTCCATTCATAACTTACCACCTTAGAAAGTTATGAAAAATATTGTGTTTCTGTCGATTCATTAATTATTTTATGTAATAGGCGCATATGCTGCACTCACATGCTACATGTTGGCTCATCTATGATATATAACGTATGAAAATATACTTTTCCTTTTCTTTTTTTTTTTAAATGTATGAAAATATACTTGTCACCTAACATATCACTTCCATCCGGGTCATTGTAAAAGACTTAAAGCAAATAATACTTGAAATTATAATCTATAATTCCTTTTTTTGGGGGGGGGGGGGGGGGGAACAAACTATGATCTAAAGTACTTAGGAATCCTAATGCAAGCTATAAGAATACAAAATATGCATGATGTGGGATTAAATGGGATCCTATCCTACATGGGATATATCGCAATAGGATTAAATTGTATAAGGATTCCTGGTAAAATCTCATATTTCCACATCAATTTTTAATATTTTGAATAGAAAAAAGAATATGTTTGGTAATTATCTTTTTCCCAATTTTTGTTGTTCATAAAAACAGTTTTTCTATTTTATACAGAAGAAAATTTGTATGGTAACCCAAAACAAATAATTTTTTTTTAAAAAAAATATCAAAATACAATTATATGTGAAACTAATTAGTTTTCAAATCTCAAAACAAAAAAAAAATATTTATTTTTATTTTTAGTTAACCCTATTGTTCAACTAATAAACCAATGACCCGACTTTTTGATCAGGTTAGCATTGAATTTGGGTTTAATAACTATGGTTTAATATGAAAGAAATGAATGAAAAAGTAAGAGAATAAATTAGGATGAAATACAATGGAATATAAAAAAAAAATTGAGATATTTCTTTTTTGTAATTTGTTTGTGAGTATATAAAAGGACAAAAAAGCTTACAATTTTATAATTACACATTTCTTGAGTTTGTTTGCCTTTTTATTAGATGAGGGTAAAAATGTATTTAACTCTGGTTAATGAAGAGAATTATCAAATAAGTTTAGGGAGAGTATTTTTTTGTTAAATCAAATTGTTGGCCTAGCCTTTTATTAATATTATTATGGTAATAAAAAAATGGTTAGGAGGGGGTAACCAGTGTAGCTTTTCTATTTGGGCGTAACCATGGTAGCCCATAAATACTCTCGAGCCAATACCTCATTTTGATGAAGTATAAAGAGCACCAATACGACACTAATGGGAGGCGATTCGAACCCAAAACATTCTGTATAGTGGAATCTTTTTGACCCAAAGTCGCAGCCACTAGGCGACCAATCGTGTTGGTGCTTTTTATTATTGGTGCATTATAAAAATAGTTTCATTCGTAATTAAATCGCCGTGAAAATGATATATGCTAGCTAGCAAATTGTGAATAAACGTTTATTTAATTCCTAACATTGCTCATTCTCGTTTCCACTCACTTTCAAGCAAAACGTGAAGGTTGCTGTTTCATTGGCCTTTTCATCTCTTTTAAAAAGATAATTAAACGTGAAAGTGAAACTGATTATTTCCCTTCCATTTCATTTCCTGCTGTGCTAAACATACCGTTAAAGTTTCTATTTATTACTTACTAGTTTTATTTTTCTTATGGGTGACGTTAAAGTTTCTATTAGAAGCAGGATTTGGGGTAATGATGAAAAGAATACCAAACTTTACTACACTTCGATAACTCGAGTACTAGCATGTTGCATTGGGCCAACCAGCTAAAAAGGTTCATTCACATTATTCACATTGCTGTGCCTTACTTAGTGATGATGGGCCAGGCATACAAGTTGGCCCTGCTTTAACGGTTATCTCTAAAAGACTCATTACGGAAAGATTATTGTGATTATATTTATTCAAAAGATTAGTTAAGTGCTTTAAGAATCCTGGACATCCGCATCAAGAAAAAAGGACAAAAAGAAGAAAAGAAGAAGTTTTCAGTTGCTTACACTAGGACTGCATTGATGTGTTACCATTACTATTTTACCTATGTGTTTCAAACACAATGTTATTTAGCCAACTTTCATGCATGGCCTATCAAGTATCAGCTACGATAGTTACATGCAAATTTTATATGATGCAGTGGTCTAATAAATAAGTCTTTTGATGATTTCATGGAGTTATGTTTAGGCCTGCTCTAATACTTTATGTTTAGCATATGATAATGACGTAATGTTCCAAAGTATACTTGAACAGGTTTAGATATTCTCGTTTGTCAAAAAATTACTAGCCCAAAAAAATTACTGGTTAAATAGAAGCTTGAAGACCTTTTTGGTTTTTTTTTTATTTCCCTACAAAAATAACAAACAGAAAAACAAAGATAATAAATACTTAATTAGTAGATAGCAGGACATGGCAGAGTCAGTGTTGCAACTGCATACTTTAACAAAAACACAATGGTAGGTTAGTTACAAAGTGAGTTCTAGTTTAATTTGTTGGTTGGCAAGATATATTCCTTAGGGAAGGATGAGTGGCTATATACGTTTAGGAATATAATCAATTATTGTCCACTTCTATATTTGAAGTAAACTTGTCTATTCCATATAAATCACGCAAATATTCAAATCCTATAAAGGGAATTATTTCTTATACTCTAAAGTAATACTGGTTCCACTAAGAAGAGATAAATGAATATGCAAATCATATATATAGAAAAGAGCATATTTTGTGTACGAATTCATCTGCTCCACTTCAAATGGATCAATTTTATGTTTTAGGTTAAATATTACAAATCTAACAATATATGGATTGCCACGTGACGCAACCATTTGTATACTATTAGATTAAAAAAAAAAAAAATCGTAATCGTGAAATAGACTTCATTTAAAGTGTCCATTTAAGGTGAAATGGAGAAAAATTTGTTCCATTTCAATATATCCTAAAATAATACTACTTTTTTTGAGAACAAATTGATGGTGAATTACAAAAACCACTCTTAGGTTTAAGGAATGACAAACCAACCCAAAACTTAATGGAAATGACACTCCCTTCATTTGAGATTTGAAGGAAATCAACATATTAATTATTCTCCTTCCATTAATGATAGTAGCAGAATATTTCAAATTTTGAAAAGTTGGTGAAGTATGTGTGGGGTACTGTAAGAATTGTAGAAGGAAAAAGAGAATTATCAAAGGTAGCAACAACAACAACAAAAAAGTTTATTATGATTTTGACGTGGCACCAATCAAATTAATTATGTTTATAAATTTCTTGCCATAAAATTTATGACACATTCTTTTAACACATTTTCCTTTTAAAAAAATGGGAAGTGAGTTAATATTAAAGAATTTTTTGTCCTACCTAAGTAATGCTTTCATTAACCACCACGTATCTTTGGTATGATGGTCAAGTTCTTGTGTGGTGGGGGTGGGGGTGGGGGTGGGGGTGGGAGGGCAAAGCAAAGCCCGCAAATGTGTGGATTTAAGTTTCCAGAATGGAGATTCATATACATATATATTTGTAGGGGCTCGTTTTGTCGTAGATCCCCCAGCAATAAATTTGTTTAGAGAGTGGGTCGTAGGGTTTGGCGCCAACGGGCTTGCCACCGGCTCGCCTGAAGTGCTCTCCCTTCTTGAGGGCTTTGCTTTGTTCTTTTTGTCTTGGGGGTTGCTCCTCGGATGGCCGAGGAGCCCCTTACTCTGAAGGGCTCCTTGCATTTATATACCCTCTTTGGCCAATCCTAGCCTTCCAACTGTCAGTCATCCAGACCACTGCTTAAGGACTTGTCCCATCAGCCACGTTTCCCACCGTACTGTGGATCGCGGCACCCAAGGTTCCGCCGTCCAGGAGTCCTCTCAGCACTGAGATTGCCAGGGGAGTTAGGTAGATGCATTAAGTGTGGATGTGACGGCCTGTACTGGGATCAGGATAGGTATGCCGAGGACAGGGTTGTCCTCGGCGCGGCCCAGAGGGCCGAAAAGTCCCTAGACAGCTGCCTGGGACAGCCATTGATCCTCGGCATGGGCCTTGGGCCAGTCTAGAGGTGGGCCGAGAATTCCAGGCCCTCGGGCCCCACAATATTTAAATTAGATTAGAATGAGATTTTTATATTTGATTAAAAAAAAGTATGTTTTCATTAAAGAATGGAGAGAAAAAGAAAAGGAGTACATAAGGGGATTAACCTCCATCTCTATCTAAAGGGCAAAAAATAGAAATCCAAAACGGAAACCGCTCCCAAGATGTTATAAAAAAAGCGCTCATATAGCAATATTATTGGCGACAAAATTAGCTTCTCTAGACATGCAATTTACAAACCAACTAGAGAAGGATCGGAGAATAATTCTCTCTTCTTAAATTATGTGCTCTATAGACCGATCTGGCAAAGATGAGTGGTTCCATAACGGGAGGATCACATTCATAACATCTCCTTCACAAATCAAAAAAATTGTATCCCATTTTAATTGATTTTGACATTGCTATGAGCCTAGAATTGTCGCATGGGTTTCAACTCTCGAAGGGTTTCAGCTGGCTTTGTTCTTCTATCATCAGTGTCTATACAAAAATAGCTTCACTTTTATGATTTCAGCCAACTGCTAAAAAGGAGAGAGGTTTGAGCTGAGGGGTTAGCAATATATTATTTTATATTTTTCTAACAACCTTAAAAACAATCGTGTTGAAATTGATCTTGACAAACAGTGGATTTGGGTCTAGAACTTTGCTTCGTTGTTGCTTCATGAGTCTGTTTCTTGTCATTCATATCAGGTTTTGCAAAAATAGAAGAATGTGAATTCCCCGCTTCTTGTTTTAGAATTCTTGACTTCTCTTTTGGTTCTATGACTAGCTTGATCCACCCAAAATTGGTAGAAATATTAATATTCCTAAATCTAACCAGCTAATGAGAATAAACCCATAGGATTTTTGTAGGTGAACATATTGTGGGCAGATGCTCTAGAGTGTCCTTCCTTGCATCACATAAAATACATTCCTCTTCTAAGTTAATTCTTTTTCCTATAACTGACCTTGTTCGTATGATTTCTTGAATTTTTAGCTTCCATAATTGCTTTCATTCCTTTTCTTAAATTGGGTTTCTATTAATTTATCATTATTTTGCGTTTCTTGGGTCATCTATATGCGAATTTTGTTAAGAACTTTCATGTTGAACTAGGAACCTAGAATACTTTATCTACCCTTAGCAGGGGATGAATTAGAAGAATTGTCCTTGCTTACCCCATTTTAAAATATTCCAAACTCCTGCAAGGATCTTACGATATTATTTCTAAGACTCAATTAAGGTTGTTTGGTCCGAAACTTTTTCAATTTTGATTTTTGATTTTTGATTTTTTTTACAAACGAGAGTGTCTAAACTTTTTTGAATATCTAACTATTCTTTATTTTGATTTGAATTCCTCTTAAGTTAGGGACTCACGACTCATTTCAGGTGTCATTCACTTGTTAAAATTGAATTCCACACCAAAGATACATATAGTAGATACTTTTTCTAACACAATAGTGGATTCATAAATAAAAATCCTCGAGTTATTCTAAGACCATAATCAATTCCATTCACATTTTTACAATTATCGTATGTGAAAATTGTAAATAACCGTCTTTCATTTTTATATGAACTCACTATTTTGTTCACCACTCACAATTAGTCACATTTGATAATTGTGAAATTTATTGTGGTTCTAGAATTTTTTTAATATACTCTATCTCACTTTTCCAGTTTCAATTTATAATATACCAATTATTCAGCGAAATTTTTTTTTATAATATACTAATTGTGGTATGCCATGTGTTTGAATTTTTCAATTTTAAACTTTATAGTTATTTTTAAGAAAAGTAAAAAAATAAAATGTTTATATATACAACTTGTGGAATATGAATAATTCTAGTACCACGTATTTAAAAAAAAAAACCACAACTATCCTACGTGGCAAGTTATGATATCACTTTCATATGTACTCACCACTTTTTTTTCCAAAAATTCTAAAATTACATAAAATACCACAACTTTGACCACAACTGTCTATGTGACACACTGTAAAAGGTAGAGAAAAGTGGCCACAACTGTCTATACAACCAATCATAATCTAAAACGTAAGATAATTATGGTAAAAATTGTAAAATTTTATGTGGTACTATAATTGTTTTTTTTTTTTTTTTCATTAATCATAATCTAGGACCATATGAAATACTAAAACTCACAACTGTACGGTCCTAGAATTAATTTTTGATGGAATATATATTGGAACCCAGAAATTAGTGCAAAGAATTTGTATTGACAAGTGGTATAAAAAATTTATCGCTCATATATCATATATGTATTGCAAAAGATTTGCTAGAATTGATCAAAAAAAAAAATAATAAAAAAAAGATTTGCTAGAAGAGCACGAGAAAGATCTCAGCGATGAATATCAATTAATGTTATACTGTGGATACTGTACAAACAGCTGTTATTCAGTATGTTAAGTTTTCTTAATTACATTACCTACTTCTCCTCCTCCTCCAAGAAGCCTTTATTTATTACTTAAAGGCGAAAAGAACAAAATTAAAAGCCTTTATGGTATATTCTACCCCTGAAATTTGAATAAAATTTACACTATGTGTCAAGTTGATGTTCTAAAATTGTCGTTCCACCAATTACAATCTATCGTACTTGCCTTTTCCTTGTAAAGTAAGGAAAGTATAAAATGAAAAAATTAAACACATAACATACTATAATCGATAAAATACAAAGTGAAACACTAATAAGTAGAAAGACAATTTTTGTCCTGCCTAGTCGTACTTCATATTCCAAATTAACAATTATAGAGTAGTTAACTAAAATCATTTTTGCATTAGAAATATTGGTGTATCAATTTTTACTTTTTAATTAAACCAGGGCACATGTTACAAAGTTTTGCAAACATCCATAGCATGAATCTTGTTGCAGAAAGGAGCCAATCCTTTGGTCATGGCATAGAGGCTACACAAGCTATATCTGAATTGTGGGTTTTCCTGCCTTATTGAATCCAAATAGCCAGGCATTGTAACTTTTCTTTACCCAACTCCATTGCACCAACTGGTAAAAACATAAAGCTTTAACAGCTAGCTGCTATGAAAGGCCTAGAGGGGAAGGCATTGAAGACCCACCATTTCATTCAGAGGTGGGTCCCATTTCTAGCTTCTGCTGACATGGCAGGGGAAGGAATTTGCTCTTGCTTGAAAGCTTGTGAATGTGGAGAAATTATAAGGTCCTTATGGTGAATAAGTAACGTGATTCGTCATTCCACTAAAAGACTCCTAACTGTTTAAAATTATTGAGTTAATTTTTTTTTTAAAACAGAAATTAATTATTGACTCAACAATTTTAAATAAATATAAATTTTTTAATAAAATAGTAAATAAGTGATATGGTCCAATTACTATATAATTTCTCGTGAACGTGGCCAAAGGTGGCAATACTCAGCACAAAATTGAAACTGAAAGCTGCTTTATGTAGTAATTAGTGGCTTCCACTTGTTATTTCCATGCTAGGTCCAAGTGTTGAAAGAATGAGAGAGAGAAATCAATCTTCAACGGTTTCTCTCTTTTCCATGCAATGCAAGATTCTCTATTTAGAGTTACTACTACTTTCTATTGCAGCTAGCTTTGAGTGTCCTCTATAAATATATCTATTCCTTCATACATCATTTCTCATCCTCTAAACATCTCTATCTCCCTCTCTCTCTCTCTTTCTCTATAAAACAACCTCTATTTCCCTCTTTGGGAAATAGTACTGAAATACTAGTACAACTACTGCAAGAAACAATGGCTGGTGGTGATCTTCTACCTTTCGTGTCCATTGTTCTTGTGCAGTTAGGCTATGCAGGGATGAACTTCACATCAATGTTTGCCATGCACTCTGGAATGCACCCTCTTGTCCTTGTGGCTTACAGGCTTCTGTTTGCAACCGTGGCAATTGCTCCCTTTGCTTATTTCATGGAGCGGTAATATAAAAACTCTCCCAAAAAAAAAAATAGTAGTTGATAAAGTATACATATTATACAGTGATCATCATAACTCTGTTTTGGTTGTTTCTTGCATATGCATAGTTTTTGCTTAAGTCACACTTTGCTTGTTTGTGTTGTTTGTTTAAGAGTTGGTGGAGTTTGGACTTTTCTTGCTATATATGGAAATTTGTTTTGATTTCTTGTATCTGACTTGATAATTAAGTACCATGCTTTTCTTACGGTCTTTTTGTTTGATCCAGATTTTTCTCTTTCTTATGTTCACGTGGACTATCCACACGTTCACTCACATACATGATACATGTTTAGTTCCATTTGTGGACAGAGAATGACGTTGGAGCTTTTCATTGTAAATATAGGTTATCTGATATTTTTATATTGAAAATCACGGTATATATATATATAGCTTGTGTCTTGAAAATAGAATGAACTTTTTGTTGTACAGGATTCTCATTTAATTTCCATGTGAAAATGAGTTTATAACCATGAACTTTTTCTTCTTTTTTATTGGTTATACTATAACTCATCGAGAGAGAGAGAGGTTTCCACAACCTTATCAAAAGTTCTGAGCTTGCAATTAATCAGAATATCCTTGAAGATATTGAATATTGAAACTGTTGAGAACTCTGTGAATGACAAAAGGGATGTTGTTGCATTTCACTAGGCTTGGCATGTTTGCCGCGTAGTTCATACAATTTGATAGGGAGATAGACCTATAGTAGTTAGCTGACAAGTACATATAAATAATTAAATACGCTCGGTTGTTTTTTTGCATGGCTAAAGCATGAGCTATAAATGCTCTATATGTCACTTCTTGCGTGTTCATTTTGATGACCCTTAAAGCATTTTTTTTTTCTTTATTAAACTTATTTAGCTTATATCTAATTCTTAAAGTTATACTTAGTTTAGGTGCAGCTGTATTTTTCTCAGCTCATTTTTTCAAGTCCATTAAACTAATCAAAATATATTATCCCAAATTAATGAGCACTTAATTAGTGTTAGGTGTGCTAGCTAGATGTTGATTTATGTGCCCCATCAAGATAATATGGAGAGTGGATTTATTTTGGATTTGCAAAATATAAATTTATGATTAATATGTTCTACCTAATGCTTTCAATAACCCCTCCTTCTCATACCATACTCATCAGGCTTTTGCTAAAGTTCTTCAATTGCAGTTCCTCTTTTTTGCATGACCACAAATCTTATACTATCATTTTGGTTTCTCTCTCACTCATATTATTTGTTGCATGGGAAGCTTGTATATGTTTATACTTTATGGTTTGGTTCCTCATCTCTATTAAGCATTATGTTCACAAGTAAAAGCTAGTGTATAGACTACTAAAGAGGCAGTATAGGTGCTCTTTGTCAACATTATTATTTATGGGCGAATGAAGTGCCAGGACGCATGTAATCATCTTCTAATATATACTATATGAGATGAAGGCACTGCAAGATTAATTTCCTTTCACATGAGAGGTGGAAAGAAACTATTTTGGCTATATATCAAGCTGTAGTAGAGTCATGTTTAATCTTGTTAAATACCAATATTAAGATATGGACAATTTTATTAATGGCAATGTTTACACTAAAATGTATATTACTTTTTTCATGGTTCACTTTAGAACAATATATATATATATATATAAATATTTCATATCTTTCTGCAGGAAGACAAGACCCAGGATTACAATGTCTATTTTGTGGCAGACATTTTTATGTTCCTTAACGGGGTATGCATTTTCAAACTTGAACTTCCTAGTCCATAAGTTACTATCATGTTTGTAATTTTTTATGCATGCCAAAATGTTCTAGGCCATTATGGCCATGTTTTAGATGAAATGTTTGTTCAATCTTTTCCTTGATAAATTAAAATATTCTAGTCTTTTGTTTTCTACATGTCCAACACATGTTAATTTACATATGATCTTTGCTTTGGTTTGTGACAATTAGTATTTGATTTTTTATATTTTTTTTTTACAAAGTTGTACCCTAACATGAACTCAAAGTGCAGGGCAACTGGAAATATGGTCCTTTACTTTATAGGGTTAAAGAACTCGAGCCCAACAATTGGATGTGCATTAACTAACACACTTCCAGCATTTACTTTCATCCTTGCAGTCCTTTTCAGGTAGCTTATTTTTCTGTTTATTCAGGAAATAGTTCAAATGACAGTTCACTCCTTTCTTCCAATTGAGTACAAGAATTAAAAGTTTTAAGTTGATGTTTGGTAGGCAAGAATCTCTGGGAATCAAGACCAGGCCAGGTCAAGCAAAGGTAATTGGAACAATTATGTGCGTAGGTGGAGCCCTTATATTGTCATTCTACCATGGAAACATCATTAATATAGGCGAATCCAGCATTCACTGGACGTATGCTGAGAATATGGAAAAGAATAGCTCCACTTCTAGCGGCCATGGGAATGTCATCTTAGGCCCCTTTCTCCTTATTCTTAGTTCTCTCTCTTGGTCAATATGGTTCATAATCCAAGTAAGTACTCAGATCCATTACACCAAAGCTTTTGATTTTGTATTATTCTCCAAGTTATACTTCAAATCTTTGGCATATGGTATGGACCAATTACTGTTATTCACACTTATAAAGTGAGAATGATTTTATGCATATTGTTTTGTATTACATTGCATGCATGGTTCAAGTGCAATAAGTTTCAGACTTTCACGATTCCTTGTAGTACTAACTGTTTTATAATTTCAGGCAAGAATGAGCAAGACGTTTTCAGCACCATATACAAGTACCACATTGATGTGTTTCATGGGCTTCATTGAGTGTGGGATCATTGCCGCAATTTCCAAACCTGTCATTTCTGCATGGTCATTGAGCAATCCAATGTGGCTTCTTGCAGCTCTCTATACAGTATGCTTCACTTCACTTGATTTGTTGAAAACAATTTGCAGGATTAGTGTTTCTTTTCTTTCTTTTTTTGGGACAAGGAATACTCATTTCCAGGCCTAGGAAATTCTCTTCAAAGAAAACTGGGTTGACAAATTAAGAATTTCAGTCACATTCATTAGTTTCAAATATCATCAAGCTAGTGAGCTCTCCACTCCTATGATTTAAAACACTTCTCTTGAATAAATTTTGGAATGGAGACCCCTTTAATTTGGAGCAGCAAGTTTGTATACCAGATTTCAGTTGCTGAGAGTTCTAAAAATGTTTTCATTGGCTAGTTAAATGATGCTTCAGACATTAGAATATAAACCATAAGTTATTACTTATTAGTGACTTCTATATAATTTTAAGGCCGACCTTGACTAATCTGTTGATGATTAATAGCAGACCCCAAAAGTTTGGGACTAGGACTAGGTTGTTGTTATATATAGATTTAAGGTCCTAATTTGAAAATCATAATGTTGATTTCAGGGGGTTGTGTGCTCTGCACTAGCATTTGCTGTCACTTCATGGGCTATCCAGTTGAAAGGTCCTCTCTATGTCTCAGTGTTCACCCCCTTGTTGCTTGTTATAGTGGCTATTACCAGTTGGGCCCTGCTTCGTGAGAAATTATATGTTGGAACGTATGTATATGCTTTATTTACTCACAAATTTCTTATCTATTTTGGACTCATTTGGATATATGTTTTTTTTTTTTCAATACATATTTATGTGGCATTCTCTTTGGACTGACTAAATTCAAAAATCTTTTCTTGATTACTTTTTCTCCAAAACTTAGACCAAGTTGTAACTTAACTTAATAGTTCAAAAGAGATTGCCACATACTTGTGTAAAAATGTAAATATTCCAAAATTGTGTTATACTTTTACAAGTGGAATTGAGTTTTCTTGTCTAGTGTATTGTTTGTCTTTATAACAAGTTTGATCAGCATATTGCTGTTACTAAAGCTATGTTGTTAATTCAGTGCTTTAGGGTCACTTTTGATTGTTATGGGGCTTTATGCTGTTCTATGGGGAAAAAATAAGGAGACAAAACCAGCAAATGCTATCAAAGAGATAGAAGCAACAAAGATAGATGATGATATGATCGCGAAGGACTTGGAAATGCAGTTTGATGCAAAATCAAATGGCAATCACAATAGAGCAGAGAAACCAGAAGATATGTAATCCAATTCAAAATTGTTGAGTGCTCCATCCCATGTTGAAGTGTAACGTATGTTTCAATTTAATTTCGCCTCAATGTCCCAAGTTTCACAATTTCTAGTTTTTGCTCTCATACTGTATCACCTTGAAACACTAGCTTTCATGGTAGAAGGAAAGTGAAAAAAATTATCTTGTTGTACTACTTTAGAAATATGAGAAATGTCAAATTTGATGTTCAGAAGCTATTTATCAAATTGGTTAAGAAGAAAGATTATTCCTATGAGCTATGAGCCCCTAATAATTAATAAAGAATAGTATAACATTACAAAGTTACAGTGGCATAATGTTCTGCATACTTCAACAGAACAAGATGATAGGAAAATGTAGTATTCTTGATATTTATCCAGAAAGGGACACAATTTTTCGCAACATATTAAGGTGGTAAATTATTATTGGAGTTACATCTCTTTCACCTATTTTTATGCACAAATCATAATATGACATGAAAAAAGTTGTGAAAAATCAAATCTAAAACCATTACTCTCAACAAAATCAATATCTACCCAAACCCAAAAATGTCATTGGCTGTATGACAAAAATAGCTTATCAGCTGCTACATATGAGTTTTAACCAGCCTCACTCAATTCGCTTTTTATAATTTATTGGCCAAAACTTATGATTGAAGATGGGCAATTCAAAATGATTCACCTATTATTGACTACTAAGCTTTCACCTAACATATTATAAGATCCTAAAAAAAAAAAAAGTTCATGAATTCTAAGCAAGATTTAATTATTCAACTCATATCATCATAGATCATCCACATGTATCCCTGATGAAAGCACATGGATTCTGCAAGCTACATAAACCTGGTGTGATTAATAGTTGTATCCCTCATGAAATTCACATGGATTTGCAAGCTGCACAAACCTACTATGACTAATAATATGTTTTTTATATAATCATTTTCATTAATTATGATTAATAATATGTTAAAAAGCTAATTTAGTCCTCCAATTAGTGGATGGCGAATTTTACTTTGATCTCTTATTAGTTGCCTCAATGTAATCCTTACACTATTAATTGTGTCAATTTAGCAGTCCCTTAACTTTTAGAATCAAGCTAATTGCATTGTTGGATCTCCTTCCAATTAAATTTTTAACAAATTAACTCATGTGATAAATGGAACACAATGTTAAAGAGGTTATTAAGAAAAATGTAAAATATTCAAAATCAAATCAATTTCAACCATTAATTTTGTTAACATTTAAAGGAAAGGAAAATCCAAGGATGACATTAATCTAATTTTAAAAGTTGAAAGATTTAATTGATATAATTAATATTTGAAAAACCAAATTGAACTTTCTTAATAGTTAAAGGATTAATTTAAGGTTAACTATATAGATTTTAAGTTTTTGACATAAATAGAAAATTAAAAAAACAAAAAACCAAAGAAGAAATTATTTATTTTATAACCTTATTAAGCCTTAAATATAAGTTTTTGGATACAAAAGATTTCATAATATATTTTTTCAAAATTTATTAAGATTGTAAGTTGTGAATGCTATACAATAAAAGTAGTACTTGTAATGAATTTATATGAGAATGATGTTGCACCAATCATAAACTTGTGCAAAAATTGTGAAGACACTAGGACGTGGCAAGATCATACAAGTTGTGAAAAAAATTGCTACTAATATGGCAAGATCAAACTACAGGTAGACATGAGACCCACAATTTCAATGCATAAGTGATCACCCCATGGCAAGGAAGTCTTCCCCAAATTTCTCATGGAAAATTATTAAGTGTTTTTGGAGAATGGTGAAATGGTGCTCCCTCCTCTCACACATGTGGATCTCACCATGAAGTTAATTAGTGAGATTTATTGTAAATGTGAGAGGAGAGAATACTGTGTCACAAAGCACCTATTAATTACTCTTAGTTTATTTCACATTTAAGAGTTTATTTTTGGGATTTAACAATGTACAAATTATCACATCATTTAAAATTTGAAATAAAAAAACTATTTACACTTTTAAATTTTGTAAATTTTGATTTAAATGATAAAATACTAGTCTCATCACATACGCTTCAAGTATGCTTCAAGTATGCAATGAGACTTTTTTGGAGGGGGGAGGGGATTTAGTGTTATAATTTATTTAACCCAATTTGAAATTTACACATTTGCTCACTCAAGAGTGGCATGAGACTAGCTTTAAAAAATGAACAAAATTAAAACAAAAGAGATTTGTAATATGAGAGATTTAAAGATGTAGTGCCTACTTTTACAAAGGTGGTGGAATAATTAGAGAAAAAGAGACAGAGTGAAAATCAAAGGAAAAGAGAAAACAATATAATGAAATTTTATTAAAAAAATATATATGTTCATACATTTTTAGTGATTATCTTTGTGCGCACCAAAAATGGAGCTACAGGGCTTGGGCTCACAACTTATTTGTATGATGGGTTTGGGTTTCCTACACTAGGTTGTCCTCGGCACGGGGACTCAATGAGATCACTTTTCTCTTCTCAACTGCCTGAGCCATCTTCTACTACCTTTGCTTTCTACCTATATCTCTTTCTTTTTTGTAATTTTTCCAACCCCCCACTTCTCCCCAAGCTTCTCATATTTATAGTTCTAAGTTAGTGGAGAGGTTATGATCACTTTCTAGTTAGTGCAGCGGGTGGTCTAGTAGTATCGAACATAAGTGGGTGGTTAGGTGGGAGTGGGAAACGGTGAGGATGGCTTCAGAACTTGGTTCCCACTTTCGCAGAAATGCTTGGCAGCGGTGCACCCAAAGGCGATGCCGGGCATACACTGCACGCCATGCTCGGACGCCGTCCGCAACATTGATCAGTAAGGACTTACCAAGCACAAATAGGGGGCGAACTTTGGGCCAGCGATTTATGTAGTTTTGGAATGGGCCTGCAGAGAGAGAGAGAATAAGAGTATGGGCCGTATCTTTGTATGAGAATTAATGGCCCAAGTGGGACCGGGTATGGGTGCCGTACATTAGCCCCCCCTTGATTAGTGCCTGGGCCTCGACGAGAATCAAGGAGTCAGAACGGCGTATGTTACACGGGAGGTCCGGAGAGGCAGCGTCTGGGATACTTCAGAAATCCCATTAATGCGCTCCTAAAAAGGCGTGCAGGATTTGGCCGTTTGGTTCGCTCCTCATAATTACTTGACGCTTCGTGAACCGAGGTGGCGCAGACGCCAGTTTGGCGTTGGGACCTGCGAGGCCTGTCAATTAATCCTCATAATGGCTGACTAACTGTCGTTAACCCTCCTCAGGACTTCTATAAAAGGCTCGTTTCAAATCACTCATCTACTTTCTTCGCTCTCTACCCTCTGAGACCCCCTTTCCGCCGTACATTCATTCGTGCACTCATTCTCCAGCCCAGAATCTCTTCTCATCTTAGAGCCCAAAGTAAGTTCTCTACATTTTCCTTTTTACTTCCGCATCTTCGTTCATTTTTCTTCTAGTGTTTAGGATGGGATATTCATACCTTCTAGATACGGACGCGGCCTTAACCTCTTTCAGGCATGCCTTTGACATCCCCAGCGATGTGGAGGTGGCGTATTGCCCTGAGAGTGATATCGCTCTTCATAGAGGGGGCAACACTGCCTTTTTTCCCTTGATGGCGATTTTGGAGGGTGGGGTGAGGTTTCCCATAGACCCTTTTCTAGTAGACACCCTTAGGTATTATGGGTTGTGCCCCGACCAACTCCCTCCCAATTTTTACCGGATAGTGAGTTGTGTGAGTTGGTTGAACCAGATGTACGGTTTACAGTTGAATCAGCACGACATAAACCACATGTATAGTTTATGTGAGAGTAAGAAAACGAATTATTATTTCAAAGTTAGAGATGTGAGGGTACGGCTGATCTCCTGCCTACCTGACTCAAATAGGAACTTCGCCGGGGAGTTTGTTCGGGTGCGCGACAATTGGTTTGCCGGTGAATTTCCCTACCCCCTCACCATGCGCGAAGTGGGTTCGTCCCGATCACTGACCTGCTTTCATTTCTTATTTAATTTCATGCATGAATGTACATTTATCTCGTATTGTGAACATTTTACTCACTCTGACGCTTATTCGTGTGGGTTATCACAGATGGTAGAGTGTTCGTCCCGGACGTTAGACTCGCGCATGTGCGGGATTTGAACTTTGTGCTCAGGTCCGAGATTTTTGTCCACTCGGACGGTCAGCTCCGAGCTTCCCACCTGATTCTCGGGGTTAATCCCGTGTATTCCACCTAGCAAGCTTTCAGTCAAGCCTTGTTGGTCGATAGCCCACTCTTGTCTTATATCGACGTTTGGCATACTAATTTTCTCCTCCCGAAGTTTACAATAGGTGAGGCCCGTGACCAAGGTCCTTAGTATATTTGCTCTGACGAGCGCCAGCCTGTACATGACGAGTCAGCCGAGCGTGTGTCCCGAGCACGCCGAGAACGAGCTCACGAGCAAATTCAGCAAGAAGCTCCCGTCGACCAAGGAGCTCTAACCCCGGACGCCGCAGAAGCAGTTGCAGAATCTCCCGATCGCCCTGAAACCGATCACTACCAAGGAGAAGAGATGGTGACTCGGAGGACGATGACGATCAGTCGTTTCATTCCCGGAGCCAGGCCTGCCGCGCAGCAGCCGCAGCCCTAAGGGCGTGGCCAAACCCCTACTCCTCCGTCCACAGCCCCCGGTCGGCAAAGAAAAAAGCAACGTACAACCGAACAGACCGTCGTCGGCCTGGGTGATGTGCCTTCAAATACTCTTCCCCGGCCATCCGGTGGCATTGTAATCCGTGAACCTACGGCTCAAACCGGGGCGCATGTGGCGTCCTCTTCCCACGCCGTACCCGCGTGGCAGCCTTCGTTCATGCTGGATGGCAAACTTCTCCCTTCGGACGCAAGTGTGCATGTTCGGGGAAAGGGGGCAGGTGGTCACATCGCCTAGACCCTGGCGCGAGGCCTTCTACTGCCCGAGGACGTGCGTGCTTTCGAAGAGGGCATAGATGAATCGATGGGAAGGAGGCTGCAATGGTACACCGTTGCAGTAAATTTTTTTTTTACTAATTTTCTGTCTTCGGGGGTTTAGTGCCCGTTCTTGTCACTTCATTAGGCCACGCAACTGGCGTACATACTTGATAGGCGTGTTAATGATCTTACCGAGGATGTTGGTCGGGAGAAAGCCCTTAAGGATGTTGCCAAGGTGAACGCCAAGGAAAAAGCTGTGGCTGCTTCGATTGCGGAGAAGAAAGCTGCAGCGACAGAGAAAGAGAGGGTGGCTGCGGAAAAGAAGTACTCAGAGCTGCAGGTTAAGGTGGGAGAGACTGAGCTCAAGTTGGCGAAAGCCGTGAGCATAAACAGTGCGCGTTCCGAGGAGCTGGCTGACCTGAGAGCGGCCCTTGAGGCCAACGAGAGCAAGTGGTACAATGAGGGATTTGCTGATGCGGAGAACTCAGCTGAACCCGTCATAAGGGATGTTCGGAAGCTGGGTTTTGAGGAGGGGTGGCTGGCCGCTTTGTAGGCTTTGGGAGTCCCCGAGGATTCCCCTTTGAGAAATCCAGGCTAGATTCCATTCCCGGTCTCCGCACATAGCTCGCAGGACCCTCAAAGGCCCATTGATGAAGAGGAGACGACCAGCCTGAGGGAATTGGTGAAGCAGATAGATTCTCACGTGGAGTTGGAGGAAACGGAAGTGGCCAGCCGCCCCCGCTCTGGAGATCAGCTTCGCCAGGACCCCCCTCAGACCTTAGCGCAGCAGCATTCCGCGGAAACCAACGCTCGGGAATAACCTGCAGATTCCGCCTCTCAATTGCCTAACCGTGACTTCTTTCTTTAATGAAGCTTCTCTTGTTTTTAGTTAGATCGCCTATGTCACCGGGCTGTAGTGACCGAACAATCGCCTTTTTTTTTTTATCTCGTTTAACACTGAAATGGCCACTTGGTTTTGTGGTCGGGCTACTGCTTTAATTCATAATATGATGATTTAGTTTTGGAATGTTCATTGTGCTGTTTGTTTGCTTCGCACTTACGTTGTAGTGGTCCGGGTAGTTGAATCCTGTTTCGTCGTAAGGCGGGAATGTAGAACGAACCGAGAATCAGGTTTCTATCCTCAGTAAGTTTAAAGGTTTACACCTGCTCAGCTATATAGATCAAACCGAGAAGCAGATTTCTGTCCTTAGCGTAAATTTAAAGGTTTACACCTGCTCGGCGATATAGATCGAACTGAGAAGCAGGTTTCTGTCCTTAGATTAAGTTAAAGGTTTACACCTGCTCGGCGATATAGATCGAACCGAGTAGCAGGTTTCTGTCAGTGTAAATTTAAATTTAAAGGTTTACACCTGCTCGGCGATATAGATCGAACCGGAGGTTTACACCTGCTCGGCGATATAGATCAAACCGAGAATCAGGTTCCTGTCCTTAGATTAGGTTTAAAGGTTTACACCTGCTCGGCGATATAGATTGAACCGAGAAGCAGGTTTTTGTCCTTAGATTAAGTTTAAAGGTTTACACCTGCTTGGTGATATAGATCTAACCGAGAAGCAGGTTTCTGTCCTTAGATTAAGTTTAAAGGTTTACACCTGCTCGGCGATATAGATCGAACCGAGAAGCAGATTTCTGTCATTAGATTAAGTTTAAAGGTTTACACCTACTCGGCGATATAGATCGATCCGAGAAGCAAGTTTCTGTCCTTAGATTAAGTTTAAAGGTTTACACCTGCTCGGCGATATAGATCGAACCGAGAAGCAGGTTTCTGTCCTTAGATTAAATTTAAAGGTTTACACCTACTCGGCGATATAGATCGAACCGAGAAGCAGGTTTTTGTCCTTATTAAGACTCGTAGCTTAAGGTTCTTTTATGATCCGCAATTGAAGTCGAACTGAGAAATTGAAAGAGTGTAGCCAGATGAACGCCATTATCTTCATTAGTGAAAACCGTGCAATATTACATCAACCTTACAATTTACAGTACTGCCCATTAGTGATAGAATCTCTTAAGATTATGGACGTTCCACGGCCGAGGAAGTGGCCTCTCGTCTAGGTCCTCCAAGTAATACGCCCCTGCGCCAGCGACGGCAGTGACCCTGTAAGGCCCTTCCCATGTCTGCGCCAGCTTCCCGGCATTCGTATCCCGCATATTCCCTACGGCTTTCCTAAGAACCAAATCCCCGGTGCCAAACTCCCTTGTTCTTATGTCTCGGCTATATCTCTGGGCCAGCTTTTGCTGATTGTATGTAACTCTTTTTTAAAAGATAAACAGTTTGTTGGTAAATTGTTTTTTTTTTTTTTTTTTTAACTTATCTAAAATTTAGGAGTTTTAAAATTAGTAATTTTATATGTCTAATCCTATTATTTAAACTTTCTAAACATGTAAATCTGATTGTATTTTGGGCATAAAAAGGTAGGAATCCAAATCGAGAAAAACACTTAAATAGTAGTATAGATATTCACTTCAAATGGTGACAATCCTCTTTTGCATCACAAAAAAACATTTATATACGCAGAAAATTTAACAACAAATTTCACACGTGTTGAAATGACAAATAATTAGTTATAGGTAAAAAGATGATTTCACTATTAGATCTAGATAAGAATGAGTGAGAGCTTACTAACTTAACTATTGTTAAAAGAATCCGAATTTGGTAAAGAGGTGTAAAACCTATATTTTACACTACCCAATAAGAGATTATTGCATCAACTTTTTACTTAAAACTCAATACATTATATCACACATAATAACATTTTAATAAAATTCACAGTTAAATTGAATTTTCAAATATGTATTAAAATTGATAAAGTGTAATTGGAGAGATAAAACTTGTGTTTTATCTTTTAATAACCACATCTTTCTAGAATTTTATCTTTTGTTAAAAATATTGTAAAATTTGTTGCTAATAGTTTTGCTCCAAATTTACATCACTTTTCCTGATCTGGCAATATTCCACTCCAAAACCTAACAGACGTCACCCAAACGTTTGGCCCCCACCAAAACAAGAGACGCCGTTAAAAGAGCCGTTATCTCAACCCCCATATATTAAACCATCTTCCCCATTATTTTCGTTACCATTTCTCTCTCTCTCTCTCTCAGGGCAGCTTCTCTCAGATCTGCCCAAACCCACCTCACATATTCACCATGTAAGCTCTCTCTCTCTCTCTCTCTCTCTCTATATATATATATATATGTGTGTGTGTGTGTGTGGATGAATCTGGATCTGAGTTTGGTTTAGATCTGAAACTGTTTATGAAGCTTTGGTTAAAGTTATGGTCTTTTTGCATTTTACATTGCAGATTTGATGTTTTTGATAGAAACCCATATGGGTGTTTGCTTTGTACAACGTTTATCCCTTTTTGCTTTTGAGGTTTCTCATAGATCTGTTACATCTAGGACCTTTTTAGTTGTAATTTGTCGGAACCCATTTGGATTTTTGTTCCATAGCATGTTTTGTGTTCTTAGAAAATGTTGATAAAACATGAATCAGTGGCTGTCTTCCATAAAAATGTCATCTTTATCATTTATAAATAATGGGTCTTTTTAAAAATGTCATCTTTTCTTTTCATAGATCTGATTCATGGTGTAAGATGCATATGGTTATTGATGGATGCAAATATTTGTGTTTTAGATGGGTCTTGTCAATGAGAATTGTATATGATCTCATTTGTGAGATAAAGTTGTTTCTTTTAGATCTTAGGTAATTTAATTCTGTGATATATGTAGACTGTTGGGCTAATTTGATGCAGGTTTCTTAGGTCAATGCTTGAAAAACCAATTATATCATAACTATGAGTTGATAAACAAGACATTTTATACCATATAGGTTAATGTAGAAGTTATTATAATCATGAATTTGAATATTGTGTGCATTATACAATCAGGAGTTATGTGATGTGTATGTAGGTAGGTATGAGTGTATTTATGTTAGATTAATTTGGTATCTGACTTGCGATTTTGGGGATTCAGCTTGAGATAAAAGATGGGGTTGTCTTTCACCAAGCTTTTTAGCCGGCTCTTTGCCAAGAAGGAGATGCGAATTCTAATGGTGGGTCTCGATGCGGCTGGTAAGACCACCATTTTGTACAAGCTCAAGCTTGGAGAGATTGTGACCACCATTCCTACAATTGGTATGTTTTTTCTATTTTTTTCAAAATTGTTTGGTTGTATAGATGTGCTGCTAGTTTGTAGTTAGAGGTAGTTGGATTTTACCAAATTTTTTGTTGCTTGTTATTAGATTTTTGCAATTGATACAATCTGCATTTTACTCAGGTTTCAATGTGGAGACCGTGGAATACAAGAACATCAGCTTCACTGTCTGGGATGTCGGGGGCCAGGACAAGGTATGTGATCTTAGTATTTAAGTCTCTTAACAACTGAAACTTTAAGCATAAATGTGAAATCAGGAAAATATTGTTAATTATATCATGTTTCTGTAATTGTTATGTGCACCTAGTTTCTTTAGTGCTCATTCTCAAAAAAAAAAAAAAAAAAGTTTCTTTAGTGCTTATGGACGGTCTTGTGCTGACTAGATATTGAACCATTAGCACACAACAAATTCATAAGCTACATCTACTAGCTACTCTCTGATTCAGTTTTTCCTTGTCTTTTTAAGGAAAAGCTATTCAGCTTGTGGCAGACATTTCAGACAAGTATCTGATAACTTGTGTTTAGTTACTGTTGGTTATTATGTGCATATGTCTGTCCTTGTGCTAATTAGATTCTTGTCCATTAGCACGCAACATAAAAATAATCTATGTACATTATTTTGAGCCACCTTGTCTTTCAGTTTTTTCCTTAGTCTTAAGAGGAAGTATGTTTTTGTGTTAGTCATTCGTGATTTATGTGCTTATTGACGGTCTTGTGCTGATTAGTTATTCCATCAGCACATAACATATTCATAAGCTACATTGAATGCCACATTGTATTTTCAGTTTTTCCTTATTCTATGTGAGGACAGCTATTCATGTTGTGGCGTACATAATCTATACACACAATTATATATATGTATACGTACATACATACATACGCAATTAGGCATGTGTATACTTGAATGCTTGTATGTTTGTATTATGCATTAGTTGGTTAACATAGGTACTTTTCACACTTTGAAAATGGCATGCTTATGGGTGATCCATTGTTATTAATGTGTTGTTGGTGATACACCAAGTTAAATTTATTGAGAGCTATACTTTCCCTTAGGCATTTTCGTCTGTCCATTTTCTAAGTCTTGTATGGTGCATTTACAGATTCGACCTTTGTGGAGACATTACTTCCAAAACACTCAAGGGCTTATCTTTGTGGTTGATAGCAATGACCGTGATCGTGTGGTTGAGGCTAGGGATGAGCTGCATCGGATGTTGAATGAGGTAACTAAAGGCTCCTTCATGTTATAAACTGAGTGGAACCTGTAATGTTTTAGTTTAGTTAGATCTTGGAAAAGGTTATTGATTTTTTTATGTTACTAGCCTATTAGAAACTAACACAATTAAACATAATTAACAATTCACATAATTAGTTGGATCATTTTATTACTGACATTGCTTTGTAATACTGTTAGTCTCTGCAGTATTCTAATTCAACTGTTTTGGTATTAATAACATGTATACCCTGTGTACATCTTACTGCCAACAGCTCATTTTACTTACCATCTCTGAGTTATGTTTAAAATTTTATTGTGCATAATAATATTGCTGGTTGAATGCCTAGGATGAATTGAGGGAGGCTGTGCTGCTTGTATTTGCAAACAAACAGGATCTTCCAAATGCCATGAATGCTGCTGAAATAACTGATAAGCTTGGTCTTCATTCCCTCCGTCAACGCCACTGGTATATTAACACACACACACTCTCTCTCTCATGTTTTACCTTATGCATAGGAAATTTGGTATCCATTGATTGGGGCCATTACTTCGGGTTCTATTTCAGGTATATCCAGAGCACATGTGCCACTTCAGGGGAAGGGCTGTACGAGGGACTAGACTGGCTTTCCAACAATATTGCTAACAAGGTTAGGCTCTATTGCTGCATGCAACATAAGTGATAATCTTCGATATGGTTATGTATTGGTTTATTAATATTTTCTATTTGGTTCTTGCAGGCTTAGGAGATCCGTAAATCTTCATTTACTTTTTTGGGCTGCAATCTCTGTCAAAGGGGAATTTGTCGTTATGTGGTGTTTATGCATTTTACATTTGATATTGTCTTGAGAATGTATCTGTTTGTTTAGATCATTGTTACAATATGATAGAAATTGACATTTGCCTTGTAGATTCTAAATAATTCATGATTCACAGTTCATAGATATGATTAAACCTTGCTTATTTTGAGACACCCTTGCTTTTGGTTCTCCTTAAATGGATATGGTTAAAAGGTCAATTCTCCTATGTGGTGAAGTTGCATGGGTATTTGAAGATCCATTGACGATAATCTTTTACGTGTCACCGATCTCTTTGTTTGGAATAGTGGTAGTAAGTGGTACTTTAGTTTTTAGGGCTTGATTATGGGATAGTTGATTTGATCTTCTCGTCCATCATGGGTCCTCTGTCAATAAGTACATTAAAAAAATTGTTGAAATTTTAATCTATGACCACCAGGATTTTGGTTAAATGCACAAAGATTTTGTTGTTGAAGTCTTAATAGATTAACAAAGTGATTGGTTACATCTCAATAGCTAGGGGTCTTTATGAAATTTCAGATTAAAAGAATTGTACTCCACTGTGGGGAGAGCATCTTGTATACAGCAACCACAACAATTTGTTAATATTTGCACTTGCTTTAAGTAGGATCCGGATCCTCTCCATTTCCTTTTTCAAAGGAAATGGAGAGGCTCCAGTTAACGGTGGGGATCTCTTTTAAAATAATTCATGCTCAAAAACGTGTCATCTCATTTAAAATGTTAACACACACTTAACTGGGATTAGATACTTAAACTAGAGGCTTGTTTAACTCAACCGGACAAAAATTTTTACACCACACCATTGAACTTTACACCACACCCACACAGCAAACCAAAATTGAAAACACACCTTCATCACAACGAACAAGTGACAAACCCAGAAAATTCACAATACTCAAACCCAAAAAAAATTCACAAAACCAAAACCAAAACCCAAACCCATCATGGCTCTGATTAGATTTTGCTCACGTCCCACATTCATACCCACAGCCACCACTAGATCCCATTGAAGGTCCCCTGAAAATGCTACAAAAAAGCACATAAAAATCACTCTTTCAAAACCCAACAAAAATCCCCAAAAACCAGAAAAAATCCCAACCAAACACAACATAGAAAATCAATACAAAACCACCCAAGGCCCCACTGTAAACATCAGAATAGAAACCAAAAAAAAAAAATACAACAACAACAACACCACGACGAGATTGGGGTCATCATCCCCTGAAGAACACTGCCAAAATTTGAAATCTAAAGCCCATGCCGAGATCCATGCCGCCGCTGCAAAGAAAATGGAGAGATCTTGATCGAAGCACCATCACCACCACTGCATGGGTTCTAATAAGAGGGAGTGGGGTGAGAGTCCGTTGATGGCATCAAACTTGGTGGGAATCAAGAAGACGCTTGCATGGTGGTGTTGCTGACACCGATGATTGAGCTTATGGGTTTCGCCGGTGACCAGATCAAAGCACCATCACCACCGCGTGGGTTCCGATTTGAGAGGGACGAGAGTCCATTAAATAGCATGGATGGCGTCAAGCAACTCAAACCTGTGGACTTAACAGAGATCCCCAAACTTAAATTATTTTCAGTCTGAAACATTTTCCGTTTGAGTGCCTCTGGTTTAAGTGTAAAGTTCAATGGTGTGGTGTAAAGTTTTTTGTCCGGTTGAGTTAAACAAGCCTCTAGTTTAAGTGTCTAACCCCAGTTAAGTGTGTGTTAACATTTTAAATGAGGTGTCACGTTTTTTAGTGTGGATTATTTTAAAAGGGATCCCCACCGTTAACTGGAGCCTCTCCATTTCAAAGGAAAATGGAGAGGATCCGGATCCCTTTAAGTACTTGAGGCCAAGTAAATTTTGAATGCATCACATCATGAGATAGAGCTCTGATATTTGCACCACTTTGCTCAACATTGCATTGTTGAGCAAAGTTGTTGAATTGGTGAACCAATATGCCATACTGAAACATCCTGAAAGAGACTCATCTCTCATCATTGTAGTTGATGGTTCATGAATTTGACAAATATCCAAGTTGAAGGCCTCAAGGTTTTTTTTTTTTTTTTGGGCTGAAGGCCACAAGTTTTGTCCATCTGGTGTTGATGGCTCATATTGTTGAACATTTTGTTTTTGTTTTATATGCTTATTCTTTGTTTAGTGTAATATATTACTGTGAGACACTACAACTTATAATGGCATCTATCCCATCAAGTATAACAACTTTGATATCTATCCGCTAAACTACAATCAAGTATAACAACTCCACTAAATAAAACACAGCTAATTTACATTTAAAATCTTGATGTCTTTTATTTAAATTTTTATGGTCAAAATGTTTTATAAATCTTAAAATTTCAAAATACATTTTATTTAGCCAAGAGTATTGTAACTCCACTAGTTAACACCACCTTTTTTTTTTCATGACAATTAGGGAAAACGTGATATAAGGTTTAGATAAAACGTTTTTAGAAACTTTGATATTTAAAGGCGACACTAATGGTCCCTGAAGTTTACTCTGTGTGCGCAATTGGTCTCTCAAGTTTGAAGCGAGCACAATTAGTCCCTTCAGTTTTAAAACTGAGTTGTGTCGGTCCTTTTACTAACGGTTGTTAACGGTGTTACTTATGTGGTTAACAGAATAATGACTTGACTTTTTTTTTTTTTTTTTTTAATGATGTGGCATGTTTTTAATTAAAAAATTAAAAACTAAATTTACACATGAGAAAAAAAAAAATCACCATCCAAATTAAAAAATTTATTTTCTGCCTGTTGTAAAAATCCACAACGAGAGAGTTAAAATATCTTTTCTCTTTTACCAAAAAGTAAAAAAAAAAAAAAAAAAAATCTTTTCTCTCTCTCTCTCACACTATTCTCTCTGTTCTTCTTTCTCCGGACTCTCTTTTCTCTCTCTTCTTTCTCATTTTCTTCTCTCAAATCAAATCAATGTGCAAAAGCAGGGATTACCATCATTAATACATGATAATGTGCTATACACAGCAAGTGCAAAGGAACCAAAATGAATTGCAAATTGTCAAGATTGAGAAGAAAAAGATGGTAACTAAACTTGGAAAAGAGGCCATTGATATTTGGGCACTCTCAGATACTCCAACTTGCATCAACTAAATATGCAGGAAAACCAAGTAGATATGAATCACTAGAACCTTTTGCAGAAGATATCCAATTTAGCGGGTTCATTGGTTTGAATTATTTGCCTAGTTGGCCTCTTGCCCATGGTGGTCTTTGGTGGCTGGGTTTTAGTGGTTGTTTTGTGATTGGTTGTTTGATGGCTGGGTTTTGTGATTTGGTGGTTGTTTTGTACCGGTGGTGGCTAGTGGTGGGTTGATCTTGGGTTGGGGTTTACGGTGGTGGCAGGTGAGTGGTGGTGACTGTGGGTTTACTGGGTTTACAGTGTTTGTTTTCGTTTTTGATTTTGGTGGTTGGGTGGTGGTGGTGGTGTGGCTGCTGTGGGTGTGGGCAATGGGTTTGGGTGGGGGTGGGGGGAGTGAAAGATCACCGGTTAAATTTTTTAATTTGGTACCGGTGATTTTTTTTTTCTCACGTGTAAATTTAGTTTTTAATTTTTTAATTAAAAGCATGTTACGTCATTAAAAAAAATGCCAAGTCATTGTTCCGTTAGCCACGTAAGTAACACCGTTAACAACAGTTAGTAAAAGGACCAATATAACTTAGTTTTAAAACTTAAGGGATTAATTGTGTTCGCTTCAGAGACCAATTACGCACACAGGGTAAACTTCAGGGACCAATAATGTAGTTTCGCCATATTTAAATGAAACACGCTCAAATAAGCTAAGTTGAAATTACATTAGGATCTTAGTATATTATATTTTCTATAAATAGTAGAATTAGGATCTTAGTATACTATATTTTCAATAAATAGTAGAATAAAGGATTTCCCATTTCATATACAAATATAGTAATAATAAATGTCTATAAATAACTATAATTATTATCAAATTTCTATTTAGACAAGAAAAAAATAGAAGAGATAAAAAATTCTACTATGTTAAATTCACTCACATAGTTGCATTGACCGATAAGCTACGCATTTTAATTTATTTATTCTTGAAAGAAGATAATACATTTTGTATTGTCTTGGCCAATGCAATTACATAGATGAATTTAATTCAAAAACCTAAGGTATAGAATCCTAATAAATGTAAGGAAATATGCTTAAATTTTTCTCTTACAATATTATGCATTTGTTGGGGAAGTTTTGTTGTACAGTGATTGATTTAAAGAAAATTTGTTAGAAATTATCAGAACTTTGAAACAAATAAATAGTTTAAAGCTGATTGAGTTTGTTTAAATGCACTGTGATTAAGAGTGCTCAATTTTAGGAAAAAGTAAATAGTATTAAATAATATCATATCAGTTATATCAAATTTCAATAAATGAAAGTAGTAATAGAATGATAATATGATTAGATTTTGATACAGTTTGACGCTTGACGTGCTATCTTCTCCAGTTTCAGGTGAGGCCGAGTGGATGTTGGTATAAGGTGTATTAAAAATTTTCCTAAATACTTATATTTTAGGGAAATGACTTTTATTTTATTCCATTCTAAATAATTTTATATAATTCCTGAATTTTTTTTATATAACTTCTAAAAAAACAATTATATAGAGTATTGCTATATTCACAATATTTTCACAACAAATCTTAAGATAAGTTGTTACTTGTTTTAATTTCAACCCACACCACTGAACATAGCATTTCTCTTCTAGATATATTTTTTTTTGAGAAGATTTTAGATACTTAATTTGATTATATTATTTCAAAAATTCTTAAACTGTTTTAAAATTAGAAACTCAAAGAAAAAAAAAAAGAAAAAAAAAAAGAGAAAAGAAGCCATTCTCTCTCTCTCTGGCGACCGTGGCAAAACTTGCCAAATAGCATGTTTTAAGAAAAATTTAGGAAAGTAGCTCACGGATTTAGCATGTTTTTCTAAAACGGTACTATTCAGTATTCAGCCAATTTTGCCGTGGTACACTAACACTGGTACTGCCTTCTCTCTCTCTCTCTCTCTCTCAATTTTCAAACTCATCGCTTCCATCTCTGACTGCACCAAAATCCGACCCGAATTGTTAGCTGGAACCCGAATAATCTTCAGGGAAGGGAAATGGGTACGCTTCGTGCTTCCAATTCTTTCATTATTGTTCCATTTCCATTTCATGCTTTTTCTTCTTCTTCTTCTTCTTATTATTATTCTACTCTTACTACTAGTAGAAAAAACCCAAATCAGAATCAGAATCAGAATCAGTTGTTGAAATCAATGAGAGATCAGTGTAAATGTGGAAGCTTTAGGAATGTTGATGATGCCTTAGACATGTTTGATAAAATGCTTCACATGCGCCCTTTGCCTTACATTGTTGACTTTAATCGCATTTTGGGTGCCATTACAAGAATGAAGCATTACCCATTAGTCATTACTCTATTTAAACAAATGGGTTCATCAGGAATTGCTCCCAGTCTTCCTACTCTCAATACTTTGATTAATTGCTTCGGCCATTTGAACCGAGTAGATTTCGGGTTCTCTGTCTTAGCAACAATTTTGAAACTTGGTTATCATCCAGACTCTATTACTCTAACCACCCTTGTGAAGGGTCTCTGTCTTCAAGGTAACATTGCTGGAGCTGTGAAGTTGGTAGAAGATATGGAGAAGAAAGGGTATCAACCTGATGCATTTACTTGTGGAACGATACTAAATGCTCTGTGTAAGATTGGTAAGACTGATATGGCTATTAGATTGCTTAGGAAGATGGAAGAGGGGAAGTTTAAAGTTAATGTGGTGCTCTATAGCACAATCATTGACAGTTTATGTAAGGATAGGTTGGTAACTGAGGCCTTGAACCTTTTGACTGAAATGATGAGTAAAGGCATTTAGCCGGACCTTATCACTTACAATTCCTTAGTTCAAGGCCTATGCAATTTCGGCAGGTGGAGAGAGGCTGCTACTTTGTTGAACGAGATGGCACAGAGGAAGATCGTGCCAAGTGTGAGAACCTTCAACATATTGGTGGACGCATTTTGCAAAGAGGGGATGTTGAAAGAGGCGAAAATTATTTTTGATAAGATGATTCAAAGAGGTATTGAGCCTGACGTAGTCTCTTATAATTCTTTAATTGATGGATACTGTTTGCAAAATAAATTGAACGATGCCATCGAAGCATTGAACATGATGGTTGAGAGGGGTTGTTCACCTAATGTTGTTAGCTATAACACATTGATTAATGGATTTTGTAAAAATAAAAAAATTGATAAGGCAATGAATCTCTTTAATGAAATGTCCAACAAGGGAGTAACTCTTGATGTTGCGACTTACAACACTCTTATAGGTGGGTTTTGTCGAGTAAAGAGACACAAGGCTGCTCTAGAGCTATTTCATAATATGCAGGCTTGTGGCCAACCTCCAGATCCCCAAACCTATGCTGTCTTGTTGGACGGCCTGTGTAAGAATGGACAAGTTGTTGAGGCAATAAAAGTGTTTCATGAGATGGAAGACAAAACATTGGGCAACGATATTGTGATTTATAGCATTTTAATTGACGGTTTGTGTAATGTCAAGAATCTTACAGTTGCAAGAGAACTCTTTTATAGTCTACCTGCGAAAGGATTGCAACCCAATGTTCAAACTTACACCATAATGCTCAAAGGGCTTTGCAAAGAGGGATTGATAGAAGAAGCAAGTGAGATATTTGAGAAAATGGATGGGAGCGGTTGTTCACCTAACGATCGCACATATAACACAATAATCCAAGGGTTACTGCAACACAATGAGACATCAAAGGCAATGAAATATCTTGAAATAATGGTTGAAAAGGGTTTTTCAGCAAATGCGACAGTTGCAAGCATGTTGGTTGACTTGCTGTCATCTAATCAAGTAGATAAGAACATTCAAGGATTGCTCCAGAAGCTTGAGTGAAGGTTTTTTAGTTTCTCAACATCAAGGACAAGTTTCATATTCACATGTCAATCTTTAAGCGATGTGTATTCATTTCAGGTAAATTTTATAGTTTCTAAAGATAATTTTTCTATTTCATTTATGTATGCATGATTCTTTGTACCTTTAACTGTTCTATCTTTTGTTGCAATTTCATTGTACACTCATGTTGTTGCTTGGAAGTTGGAACCTATTTTCCTGGATAGTTGTTTCAAAATTTTTTCTGATTTAAAGTTAATGCTAAATATTGTTGCTCTAAAATTTGGCATTTTTTGTGGTTATATGTCCCTTGGCCAGTGGAATTAATGATAATAAATGTTCCCTCCAATAAAATTTTGGAGTTGCATGTATGCAAACTGAGTTCCAGCCCCTTTTTCCCCTCTTATAAGCCTTGTGGTGCTATTGTGCAGTGGACTCGAGTCAAATTTTGTTAGTCTAGCTTGGTTGGTTTATCAACTCAAGGAGTTAGCTGATAATTTTGTATGTGCTTCTCCTTGAATTGTCTAAGAGAGAAGCAACTTAGGTTGTAGTGCAATACAAAATTAACTTAATGGTATAATCATTTTGACATTTACGATTTAAAGTAAATGAGTTGAGTTGGAAACTCCCAACTTGTGATCATATAGCTGAAAAATAGTTCATATGTTAGTGATTGATTACATTTCATGGACATAAAGAGCTGATTCTTTTGGAGCTTTTGTAATTTCATTTTGTTGTATGTAGATTGTGAATTCCTAGGCTAACTTAGGTTAGGTTTCTTAGTTTTAGTTAGTGATGTTATGCTTAAAGAAAACCAATCTTTTTGAAATACACAAGGTTAACTTAGTGATGTCATGTTTGGTCAAGTATAAGATAGATAATCCCATAGGTCTTGTGAAATATACAACAAGGTTTATAAAAGTCGTGTTGTAGGTTACTGTAAAATCATTATAATGAGATAATTATTATGTATGAGTGTTTTCTTGTTAGGTTGATTTGGTCTTTGACTTGTGATTTTGGGAATTTAGCTTGAGATAAAAGATGGGGTTCTCTTTCACTGAGCTATTTAGCTGGCCTTTTGCCAAGGAGATGCGTATTCTAATGGTGGGTCTTCATGCAGCGGGCAAGACTACCATTTTGTGCAAGCTGAAATTGGGAGAGATTGTGACCACCCTTCCTACCATTGGTATACTTTTGCTATATTGTTAACATTGTTCTATGATATAATGTGCTGCTTGTTTGTAGTTATAGGTAGTTGGATTTTACAAATTCTTTTGTTGCTTAGAATTTTGCAGGTCACACTGATTTTTATAATAATTAATTAGTATATCCAAACATTTGAAAATATATCTATAATAATTTATGATTAAAAAATATTTTTAACTTTTCTCTAGCTAAAATAGAAAGACAAATGCTTAGGTTAACTTTCCTTCAAAACTTGGTTTTTGTTTGGGATTTTTAACAGAACAAGATTCTCTCAAATTATTTGGGTTGGATGAGTTTGTCATTAATCCAGGCTCAAGTCGTTGCCCTCAAGTAAATCATTCGGAACTTCATTTATGGTGAAGGTATATACTTCTAGGAATGACTTGGTTTAGGTGTCATTGGAGTTTCCAAGTAGAAGCAATTGAAGATTTGGCTCTAAAAATAAACTTAACTATCATAGCGTACATCATGGTAGATCCTCATAAGGAATTATTGGATGAGAGAGCCATGAAGGAGAACTTTAGTCTCTAGAAAGTTTGAAAGGAACTCAACCCAAAACTCAAACTGACTTGATGAATGAAGGCGGGACTGGAAAATTGGGTTCCTGACCAAGAGTGCTGAATAACACTTTGGTCCAGGATATCAGTGCCGAATGACACTAATGACATTTCGACACAAAAGCTCTGACCTAAAGTGCTGTGTGCCGATCAGCCTATCTTGTTCTGTTAAGCTCTGTATTCCTATAGCACCTCCTTGATAGTTGCTAATATGTGTTGGCAAGTTGGGAACACTGTTTTGAGGGCTGGAATTTGGTTCTCATGTATAGGGATAATTTGGTCCATTTGGGAAGTTAGTTAGGATAATAGTTGCATGGTTATTTAGCATAAGCAAGGGATTAGTTTTTCAGCATATAGAACAACTTGTATGAAGGCTTTTAGTCTTTCAACATCAGGTACTTGGTTTCATAATTTAATGCTTTGCTAGTCAATCTATAAGGAGTTTCTTTTCATGTATATTAGTAGTGAAGATGTGGAAAACCTCAATTGGTTCTTTAAATCTGTGAGAGATCAATGCAGATCTCAAAGCTTTAGGAATGTTGGTAGTGCCTTAGGGTTGTTTGATCAATCGGTTCACATGTGCCTTTTTCCTTCCATTTTGGATTTTAATCCCATGTTGTATACCTATTGGCATGGCAATTAAAGTTTTCTATCTGAGGAAATGAAATAGTAATATAGATATACTACTTAAACACATTGTATCGCTTTATTTCACTATGAATGCTGTGCTACCGAGATATTTAAATCAACAAAGATGGTAATGGTCATCATTTTTTAGGTGGATTAATGCTACATCTAGTTGCATGCATTCACTACTAGGTCTGGATTATATGCATTGAAGTTTTAAATTTTTTTCACAAAAAATAGAACTTTTTAAGGACTTTTCAGGGTCACTCCTAAAACATTTGATCCATGGACAGGTGTGTTAACACTGTAGCATGATGATGGCAGTAAAGTTACTATAACAAAAGTTTTAATATAAAATATATGGGGTCTGGATGATGATTGTTAATTCTACTAGAGGATCATCGAATGAGGACACTCATGCAGCTTTATTACTTTATTTTTTTTGATAAGTATAAATAAATAAATAAAAAAGAATGTTTGGAGCCATCTAGGAAAGGAACAGTAAAAGAGAAGAGGTGTTCCTTACCCTCAAACAGATTCAGATTACTGTGTGCCCCTGTTTTACTTTATGTCAATATGCCTGCTAACTTTGGTAGCAGTTGCAAACCTGCTGCTCATCAACCAGACGGAAAATGGTAACCCATTAAAGTGTAGTACATATTCTATATACAACTCTATTGACATATATTAGAACATTTCATCTAGATCAAATTGTTTTATGTAGGATGGAAAACCCTTCATTGGAGGGACCATTTGGGTTTGTCCTCTGTTCTAAGCATTTCATTTCCTGTATTTATTTGAGATTTTTCTAATAATATTTGCAGTTAGTTTTATTGATTCCTAAATAATTATGAATTGGATGAATATAAATCCATTTGATATAGTTGCTAAAGATGGTTTTGAGAGGTTCATTCTTTTTCTGTTTGATACAATGCTTCACATGCACCCTTTCCCTTCCCTTGTGGATTTTAATCAATTTTTGGGTGCCATTGCAAGAATGAAGCGTTACTCTGTGGTCATTAATTTAGATAGAGATATGGAATCACTAGGAACTGCTCCCAATATCTTTGGCTAGAACAGTAGCAGATGGCAGTGGTACCTTGGTTTCTAGGCTTGATTATGATGCAGTTGATCTGTTCTTTCAACCATTGTGGATTAACTTTCAATGTGTAGATACATTCAAATGCTTTTCAATGTTAGTTAACGCTCAGGTATTTTGTGTACAACTGACTCTCTCTCAATGGAATCAAGCTTGTGCTTTGAAGCCCATTGGGAATTTGGTGAATGCTGAGGTTTTTGGTGTGCCAGTCTTAATAAAGTAGTTGGTTACATCTCTATGGTTAGGGATGTTTATGAAATTTTACATAAATAGAAGTATGTCCCAAATGTGAGGAGAGCGTGTATTATACTACACCAACAACAATTTTGTAATACTAGCACTTGCTTTTAGTACTTGAGCCCATTGGTGGTTCTCAAATATGTCCAGCATTCATATTCGTAAATTGAAGGTTGGCCTTTTTGGTTGTGTGCATTGTTATGCAAAGATTTTGTTTTTGGTAAACAGGTAGACCTTTTTGCTATTTTGAAACAGGGACAGAACTTAGATACAATTCCTTAGATGTTTTACCTTATGTTCCCCAATTAAATTCACTCATGTGGCTGGCTAATGGGCCATGTAGTTAAATTTATTTGTTTGCTGGAGAAGATACCAGCTTTTGTGTTGCTTGGTCAATGTAATTACATGATTGATTTTAACTGGTGAATGGTGAACCTAAGGTATTGTAAGTTTTGCTCTTAAAACATTATGCATCTATATGGGAAGCTTAAGTAAATGCTGCCAAAGGTGATCACCCAGATAGAGCTAAGATGAAATAAAGCTGCATCACTTTGGTCTCTTAAGGGCTTGAAGACGTGAACACCTGATATTGATGGTCCACATTGTTGAAAATGTGACACTGATAGCCACTAATGGCTCACATTGTTTATCGGAGACAGCAATTATTATATACTTTGTAAGATTCTCATTGTTTAATAAAGTATCTATAAATGGTTGGATTGGAGCATAATGTAGCCCTGAGTCCTGACAATGGTGCAATTGTACATGGTTTGTGCACTAATTAGAGATATAATGTCAATAACATATATACCCCTTGTACATCTTACTGCCAATAGCTCATTTTACTTATCATCTCTGAGTTTTGTTTAAAATTTTCTTGTGCATAATAATATTGCTGGTTGAATGCCTAGGATGAATTGAGGGAGGCTGTGCTGATGCCATGATTGCTGCTGAAATAACTGATAAGCTTGGTCTTCATTCCCTCCGTCAACGCCACTGGTATATTAACACACACACACACACACACACACACACACTCCCTCTCTCTCTCTCTCTCTCATGTTTTACCCTATGCATAGGAAATTAGGTATCCACTGATTTGGGCTATTACTTTGGGTTCTATTTCAGGTATATCCAGAGCACATGTGCCACTTCAGGGGAAGGGCTGTACGAGGGACTAGACTGGCTTTCCAACAATATTGCTAACAAGTTTAGGTTCTAGTGCTGCATGCAACATAAGTGATAATCTTCGATATGGTTATGGACTGGTTTATTAATATTTTCTATTTGGTTTTTGCAGACTTAGGAGATCCGTAAATCTTCATTTACTTTTTTGGGCTGCAATCTCTGTCAAAGGGGATTTTGTCATTGTGTGGTGTTTATGCGTTTTACATTTGATATTGTCTTGAGTATGTATCTGTTTGTTTAGATCATTGTTACAATATAGTAGAAATTGACATTTGCCTTGTAGATTCTAAATAATTCATGATTCACAGTTGATAGATATGATTAAACCTTGCTTATTTGGGATACCCTTGCTTTTGGTTCTCCTTCAATGGATATGGTTGTACTAGTTTCTCCTCCCCCTAATTCTCATTTATGATTAAAAGGTCAATTCTCCTATGTGGTGAAGTTGCATGGGTAGTTGAAGATCCATTGATGTTAATCTTTTGCGAGTCACCAATCTCTTTGTTTGGAATAGTGGTAGTAAGTGGTACTTTAGTTTCTTGGGCTTGATTATGGGACAGTTGATTTGATCTTCTCTTCCATCATGGGTCCTCTTTCAGTGCATAAGTACATTAAAAAAGTTGTTGAAATTTTAATCCATAACCATCAAGATTTTGGTTAAATACCAAGGATTTTGGTGTTGAAGTCTTAATAGATTAACAAGTGATTGGTTACATCTCAATAGCTAGGGGTCTTTATGAAATTTTAGATAAAAAGAATTGTATTCCAACTGTGGGGAGAGCATCTTGTATGCGGCAACCAGAACAATTTGTTAATATTTGCACTTGCTTTTAGTACTTGAGGCCAAGTAAATTGTGAATGCATCACATCTTGAATTAGAGCTCTGATATTTGCATCACTTTGCTCAACATTGCATTGTTGAGCAAAGTTGTTGAATTGGTGAACCAATATGCCATACTGAAACGTTGAGAAGGTTAGAAGGGTCACCCACTTAAAGTTCAGATATTTGCATCACTTTGTGTGGAAAGTGATTCATCTCTCATCATTGTAGCTTATGGTACATGAATTTGACCAATATCCAAGTTGAAGGCCACGAAGTTAGTTTTTATTTTTATTTTTTGGCTGAAGGCCACGAAGTTTTGACCATCTGGTGTTGATGGCTGATGTTGTTGAACTTTTTATTTTGTTTTATTTACTTATTCTTTGTTTAGTGTAATATATTACTGTGAGACACTACAACTTATAATGACACCTATCACATCTTTAGTTTCTAACAATTCCGCTAAACTACAATCAAGAATAACAACTCCACTAAATAAAACACAGCTAATTTAAATTTTTATGGTCAAAATGTTTTATTTAAATCTTAAAATTTCAAAATACATTTTATTTGGCCAAGAGTATTGTAACTCAACTAGTTAGCACTACCTTCTTTTTTTCATGACAATTAGGAAAAATGTGATAAAAGGTTTAAATAAAATGTTTTTAAAAACTTTGATATTTAAATGAAACATTTTGGAAGTTATAAGATTTAAATGAAACACACTCAAATCAACTAAGTTGAGATTATATTAGGATCTTAGTATATTATATTTTCTATAAATAGTTGAATAAAGGATTTCCAAATTTCATATACAAATATAATAATAATAAATGTCTATAAATAACTATAATTATTATCAAATTTCTATTTAGACAAAAAAAAAAAAAAAAAAATAGAAGAGAGAAAAAATTCTATTATGTTAAATTCACTCACGTGGTTGCATTAACCAATAAGTTACGCATTTTAATTTATTTATTATTGAAAGAAGATAACACATTTTGTATTGTATTGGCCAATGCAATTACATAGATGAATTTAATTCAAGAACCTAAGTTATAGAATCCTAATAAATGTAAGGAATTATGCATAATTTTGATCCTAAAATATTATGCATTTGTTGGGGAAGTTTTGTTGTACAATCATTGATTTAAAGAAAATTTGTTAGAAATTATTAGAGCTTTGAAACAAATAAATAGTTGGCGAAAACTCCATTTTAGTTTTTACATTTTGGGGTTACATTCAATTTGGTCCTTACATTTTAGTAGCAGTCAATTTAGTATTTGTTATTTTCAACTTATAGTTAATTTAGTCCATACCGTTAACTCACTAACAGAAAATATTTACATGGCAAATGGTATACATTGTTGACACATTTGAAGCCTATATGCCCGTTTGGTTGGGCGTTTTGAGCCCACTTTTATCAAATATGCGCATTTGCAAAATGCTGAGAAGTTATTTGCGTTTGGCTCAACCCAAAACGTAACTTTTTTCAAAAAGTTGCGTTTTAGGCCAAGGCAAAAAATGGTCCGGGAACGCGCAACAAATATGCAGCAGCAGAGGTCCATAAACAAAAGGAAATGCGCATTTTTAGTCGTTAGCTCTTGCTGTTTACCAAATTACCCTTGCAGATGTATACCTCAGTTCTTACGCTTTCCCTTTTATTTCTCTCTTCTCTTCTCTGCTCTGCCGTCAAGCATTGAGCTCTCTCACTCTCACGCTCATCTCTTCTCTGCCCTCTCCGTGGTAAGTCATCCGTGAACCCGGTCTACCACCACAATCAACAATTGACATTTCAAACCCAACTCAAAATCAAACCCAAAATCCACAGAAAATCAACTCAAAATTAAACTATTAATTGAAAACCCATAACCCAAACCCAAAATCAAAATCAAATAAAAATACAAACCCAATGTTTCAATCATCTTCATCTTCATCATCATCATCATCATCATCATCTTCTCTGGAGGAAGTGAAAGAGCGGCTTTCGAATTGTCAAAAAAAAAAAAAACAAAGAGCTCAGCGGTGGAACAACATTCTGGAGGAAAAGAGAAAGGGAAAAAGGAGAAAAGAAAAAGGGATGAAGAAAAGAGTGAAAAGTGGAATGTTCTGGAGGCTAGGGAGTGGTAGGGAAAAAGGGAAAAGAAGGAAAAAGAAAAAGAAAAAGAAAAAAGAGAAGGGTACGTGGGTGGAGGAGAAAAAAAGAGGAGAAAAAAAAAAAAAAAAAAGGAAAAAAAAGAAGAAAGAGGAAATGTTATCACAATATTTGTATAATATTTTCACAATAAATTTTAAAAGATAGGTTATTATTAGCTAATATTAGTGAGAAAAAAATAATTTTTTTAGAAAGAGAAAAAAATAATTTTAATAGTACGTTAAAATTAAAATCTGTATTAATTTTTATCACAATATTTTTACAATAAATCTTAAATGGTAGGTTATTATTAGCTAATATTGGTGAGAAAAAAATAATTTTTTTAGAAAGAGAAAAAAATAATTTTAATAGTACGTTAAAATTAAAATCAGTATCAATTATCACAATAATTTTACAATATTTTCACAATAAATCTTAAGTGGTAGGTTATTATTAGCTAATATTGATGAGAAAAAATTAATTTTTTTAGAAAGAGAAAAATTGATTTAAGTATATGAAGTAGTTGATTTAAGTATGAAATAAACTCACATAAAAAAAAAAAAAAAAGTATGAAATAAACTCCCTTATATATACATTGTCCTTTTTGGTAATTTATCCCTTAAACTGCCACTTTTATAAGTGCTAGCCAAACACTCAGCTTTTTCAAAAAGCACTTTTTAACAGCTTTTACCAAACACTCAGCTTTTTGAAAATGCACTTTTTCATTATGCACTTTTTGAAAACTCCACTTTTTCATTATGCACTTTTACAAAAAGCTGAACCAAACTCACCCTATATGGCAACTAAAATAAATTTTTAAAATTTTTTATTGTCGTTAAAATATGCCATATCAGCATTTAAATTCAATTAATTCAAAAAATAAAATAAAATTCTTAAGGACTAAAGATATCAAAACATCACAAGCTTTCCAATCGGATCAATTGATCAAATACCTAGCAAATCCAAAGAATATCAAGAAGAAGAAAAAAAAAAATAATAGAAGCCTCTTAATACGTTAAGGTTTATGAATGGCAAGTTTCATTTATAGCCAAACTGTGTTGTAGATGTATTTTTCTGTTAGGAAATTGGTAGAATTCACTTACAATCCGCTAGACCCACTTAGCAAATCAAAGGCGAATATTCAAAAATAGAAACTTTTGCACTCTCTAAACGCTCTAAGATTTGGGTTTAGTTCAAAGAGATCAAACCAAATTGAGGAGAGAGTAAGTGAGAGGGGAAAGAAGAAGAGAAGCCACCGCCAGTGGTGGCGGTGGCATGCAATGGCAAGAGAATCATTGGCCATGGAGGTCTGAACTAGTTGCTAAGTTGTTGAGTTTCTTTAGATCTGGCACTGAGTTGTTGAGTTTCTTTTTTATGTGTTCGTGTTCTTCTTCTAGGTTTTTACTCTTCTATGTTTTTTTTTTGGGATCGTGTTCTTCTATTGGGTTCAAGTTTCTTGTGTGTTTATTTTTCTGGGTTAATAGGGGTTTTTTTTTGGGTAGATTCTCTTTCTCCTTTAAATTAAGAATGTCATTTATTTCAATTTAAAAGCTGATATGACACATTTTAATGACAATTTTTTTTTTTTGATATTTTGTTAATTGCCACATAGACTTCAAGTGTGCCAACAACGCACACCATTTGTCACATAAACATTTTCTATTAGTGAGTTAATTGTAGGAACCAAATTAATTGCAAATTAAAAATAATTGGGACCAAATTGATTGCTACCAAAATATAGGGACCAAATTGATCATGACTCTAAAATTCAAGAACCAAAATAATGTTTTCGCCTAAATAGTTTAAAGCTGATTGAGTTTGTTTGAATGCTCTGTGATTAAAAGTGCTCAACTTTAGGAAAAAGTAAATAATATTAAATAATATCATATCAATCATATCAAAATTTGAAAAATGAGAGTAATGATAGAATGATGATATGGTTATTTGCACATATGTCTATCATCAATTAGATTTTGATACTGTTTGACGGTTGATGTGGTATCTTCTCCAGCTTCAAGGTGAGGCCAAGTGGATGTTAGTATAAGGTGTATTAAAAATTTTCCTAAATACTTAGGCCTTGTTTGGATTTTGCAAAACTGAGTTTTGTTAACATGACCCAAAATCCGTGGGGCCCACATAAGGAGACATTGTTTGGATGATTTTTTATTTGTTCACTCAGTTAACAAAACTAAGTTTTTTGAGTTTTGGGTTACCAATTTCGGAAACAGCCCAAACTTGTTTTCAAGTTATGGGTTTGTTAACTCAGTGGCAATTTTTGTAATTTTTCTTTCCAAATGGGTTCCACAGTAGTGTCGGACCGTGTGCCTTACCGATCCATCCAATGACCAATTAGTGAAGGATGAGGGGGCACAAATCTTTTATAGCATTCGATCGCAGACCAAGCCCATTGATATTGAAGCGAATTGTGAAATCCCTTACAATCCCTCCCTCACAATGCGACTCCAATAACTCGAACCTATGACCAGACTCTAATACCAGTTGTTGGGAATTCAACTGAAATTCCAACCTGTGAGAAACAAAAAAAATAGAGAAAACACACGTAAAAAAAAACAATCACACGCACAAGATAGTATTTACGTGGTTCGGCAATTTGCCTACGTCTACGGAGTTGCAGGGATTTCACTATTATCAGGGGAAAAAATACAAAGTGCGGCTACAGTGTCTCTCTCTCTCTGAAACACGACAACAGTAACAAAACCCTAATCACAAAAGCGGCTTTTATATCCTGCGCACAGGATTACAATAGGCTACAAAATGGGCCAAAAAACCCAAGCCGTAGCCGATGGACTAAGCCTCAGAAAATCTCCCATTAAAAACCACGCAACATTATTCGGGTCGTCAACCGAATCAAACATAAATTAGGCTCCACAAAGCCCAACAAATCTCCACTTGGAGACTAGTTCAATCACCAACATCAGTCGCTATCCTCCAAAAAGTAATCCCTCATCCCTGCAACTCATCCTCCTGTCCTCAAGCTAGAAGGCCAACTGAAGTTGCACATAGCTTCAGCTTCTCAATAGTGACACCCTTAGTCAACATGTCTGCCGGGTTCTTAGATCCACATATCTTCTTAAGTATTACTAGCTTATCTTCAACAAGGTACCGGATAAAGTGGTATTTTGTTTGTATATGTTTCGACTTTGAATGAAAAACCAAATTTTTAGCAAGAAAAATTGCACTCTGACTGTCACTGTGTAGAATGCCCATCTCCTACTTCTTACCCAATTCATTTAAGAAACCATGTAGCCAAATCATCTATTTTCCAGCTTTAGTTGCTGCAACATACTCAGCTTTTGTAGTAGACAAAGTAACAATCTTTTGCAGATTTAAAGCCCATGATATAGTTGTACCACCCAGAGTAAATACAAACCCAGTAGTACTCTTTCTACTATCAATATCGCCAGCAAAATCAGCATCTACATAACTCTGCAATTTCAAACTTGCACCTGTGAAGCAAAGACATGTATCTGATGAACCCTTCAGATATCTCATAATCCACTTAACTGCCTCCCAATACTGCTTTCCAGGCCTACTCATGAATCTGCTCACAACTCCCATTGCATGTGCAATGTCTGGCCTTGTACACACCATAACATACATCAAGCTGCCAATAGCTGAGGCATAGGGCACCTTGCTCATATGGTCCCTTTCTTCTTCTGTCTTCGGTGACTGTTCTTTGCTTAATTTGAAATGATTACCCAAGGGTGTACTCACTGGTTTAGCTTCATTCATGTTAAACTTGCTGAGAACTTTTTTCACATACTCTGACTGTGAAAACTTCAATGTACCATTAGCCTTGTCTTTAATGATTCTCATACCAAGGATTTGCTTTGCAGCTCCCAAATCATTCATTGCAAACTGTTTTGACAATTGCTTTTTCATATTATTAATCACCTTAATGCAAAACCCTGTAATAAGTATATCATCCACATACAATAGTAATATGATGTAAGAATTGTCAAAAAACTTAACATAGCAATAGTGATCAGCTTCACATCTCTTGAACCCAATTCTATGCATAAAACTGTCAAATTTCTTGTACCACTGTCTAGGAGCTTGTTTTAGGCCATACAAGCTCTTTCTCAGTTTGCAGACTAGATTCTCTTGTCCCTGAACAATGAATCCTTCTGGCTGAATCATGTAAAGGTCTTCCTCCAAGTCACCATGAAGGAATGCCGTCTTCACATCTAACTGCTCAAGATGAAAGTTTTCTGCAGCCACCATTCCCAGCACCAGTCTAATTGTTGACATCTTCACAACTGGAGAAAATATTTCTGTGTAGTCAATGCCTTCCTTCTGCTGGAACCCTTTAACAACTAATCTGACCTTGTAACGTTTGCTACCATCATGCTCATTCTTTATTATGCATACCCACTTGTTGTGCAAAGCCTTCTTTCCTACTGGCAATTCAGTCAGTTCCCATGTCTGATTCCCCAACAAGGAATCCATCGACTTGCTTGAATTCTCATCTTGTAAGGCTTCATTATAACACTCTGGCTCACCACCATCAATCAATAGGAGATAATTTAAAACGGGTGAATAACGCTGTGGAGGTCTAATGTTCCTGGAAGATCTGTGGACTTCAGCTACAGGTGTACTCTAATCTACCTGTGAATCTACATTCTCCTTATCTTCTTCACCCCTTTTCTGAACAGTACTTTTAGTTAATCCATCTAAGTTGACAAATTCAGATTTCTTTTGATTTATCTCTGTAACATTTGACACTACAGTTGACCTGTCTTTGTACATAACCTGTTCATTAAATATCACATTTCTACTTTTGATGATTTTCCTATTTTGTTTATACCAAAACCTATAGCCAAATTTCTCATCACCATAACCAATGAAAAAACATATTTTAGACTTTGCATCAAGTTTACTACGAGCATCAGAATCAATATGAACATAAGAAACACAACAAAAAACTTTTAAATGTGAAAACTTTACCTCTTTACTGCTCCAAACCTCCTCAGGAAGTCTGAACTCCATGGGAACTGATGGCCCTCGGTTTATCAGGTAAGCTGCAGTGCTAACAGCATCAACCCAGAAAGTTTTTGGTAGTCCAGCATGCAACTTCATACTCCTAGCATGCTCATTGAGAGTTCTGTTCATGCGCTCAGCCACACCATTCTGTTGTGGTGTCCCAGGAATGGTCTTTTCCATCCTAATACCCTGTGCAGCACAATACTCATTGAACCTTCCATCTATGTACTCTCCTCCATTATCAGACCTCAAATATTTTAGTTTTAAACATGTTTCTGTCTCAACCATGGCCTTCTACTTCTTAAAAGTTTCAAATACATTAGATTTATTTTTCAGAAAATAAACCCATACCTTTCTACTTGAGTTATCAATGAAAGTGATGTAGTACCTTAAACCTCTAAGGGATGCAATCGGAGAAGGTCTCCACAAATCAGTGTGTACTAACTCCAATTTTTCAGCCTTCGGTGTTCTACCAGTTTTCAAGAAGCTCACATTTTTCTGCTTTCCTAAGATGCAGCTTTCACACATGCCAAAATCAACGGACTTCAATTCTGGTAGTTTTTCTTTTGACAGAAGCATCTTCATCCCTTTCTCACTCATGTGACCAAGTCTGCGGTGCCATAGGCTTGTATCAGTACTTGCATCAGCAACTGCAATTGTGTATCTTGGACTTGAGGTCATATATAGAGTACCAATCTTCTTTCCACGAGCCAATACCCTAGCTCCCTTTGTAACCTTCCAAGTACCACCAACAAATAGTATTGCATGTCCTTCATCATCAAGTTGTCCAACAGAAATCAGATTCCTCCTCAGGTCAGGAATATGTCGAACCTTCTCCAGTAACCAGATCCATTGGGCAACAATATCCGGACATCTCCCATACCCACAACATCCAAGGCTAAACCATCAGCCAAATACACCTTACCAAAATCACCTGCAACATAATTCTGTATGATTTCTAGGTGTGGAGTGGTATTAAACGAAGCTCCTGAGTCCAAAACTCAATCATCAAATGGACTGTTTATTGCAAGAAGTAATGCATCTTGTAGCTCTTCTATTACAACATTAGCAAAATCATCTTTGTGAGGGATTTCACAATTCGCTCCAATACCAATGGGCTTGGTTTGCGATCGAATGCTATAAAAGATTTGTGCCCCCTCATCCTTCAGCAATTGGTCGTTGGCCTGATCTAGATTTACTTCTGTTTCGATTAGAATTTCTGGATTTTGATTTGTCCCGATTTGAATTTCTGTTATTACCTCTGCCTCTTGTCTCAAGGTTTAGGGCAGAACCAGATCTTGAGGTTTCACCTGCATCTCTTTTGCGAATCTCCTCAGCCAGAATTAAATCTCGAATATCATTGTACTTGAGCTTTTCATTTCTTGTAGAATTACTTACTGCCATCCTCATTGCCTCCCAATTGTTTGGCAAAGAAGGCAAGACGATCAGAGCACGAATCTCATCATCAAAATCAATTTCTACAGACGACAATTGATTTGTGATAGTGTTAAATTCGTTCAGATGTTGTGCTACTGATGCACTCTCTGCCATCTTCAAATTGAATAGTTTCTTCATCAGATGCACCTTGTTGTTTGCTGACGGCTTTTCATACATACCAGACAAAGCCTTCATCAAATCTGCTGTGGTCTTCTCCTTTACAATATTGTGTGCAACAGACCTAGACAGAGTTAACCTGATAACTCCCAGTACCTGTCTGTCAAGAAGAGCCTATTCATCAGCCTTCATCGCCTCAGGTTTTGTCCCCAAAAGAGACAGGTGCAATTTCCTCCCATAGAGATAATCTTCAATTTGCATCCTCCAATATGCGAAGTCTGTGCCATCAAACTTTTCTATTCCAGACGCCTTTCCTGCTTCCTCTGCCATTGCTCCTACTCAAACTTAAACCTGGCTTTGATACCACTTGTCGGACCGTGTGCCTTACTGATCCATCCAACGACCAATTGGTGAAGGACGAGGGGGCACAAATCTTTTATAGCATTCGATCGCAGACCAAACCCATTGGTATTGGAGCGAATTGTGAAATCCCTCACAAGTAGTGTGTAGTTACATCACTACAGACCCACAAAAGCTCCAACGGATACCCAAGCTCATTTCTTCATCTCACTTTCCCTTTTCCTTCTCCCAAACCCACAGCACACTTCAACAACTGAAGCATAGCTCCAGTTCCGCCGATCAGCACCTTCAGCCTGAGATATACACACAGCTCCGTTCACCGATTCTGTTTTCCGGTGAGACAATATCAAAGACAAATTTTTTTTTTTTTTTTGAATCAAGAAAAAGACATACCCAGGTGCAAACGAAGCCGATCAGCGCCTTCACTTGATGTGCTTAAACCCCTTCTTGAACCACCGATTCTCCATGATTTCTGATATCGTAAACCAGGTTTCAGGATTTGTATCAAGAAGCCGAGTTAATAGCTGAATCAACTCAGGCAAAAACCACCTCGGACACCGAAACTCACCCTTGTAAATCTTCTTATACATAGACATAATGTTCTGGTCATGATCGGAACTCGAAGTTAGGGAGTGACGAACTAGGTTTTGGTAAAGTTGGGTTTTGGCTTTTGGGGTAAATGGAATGAGGAGGGGACAAGAGGGGTTCTAATAGCATCGGGAGCAATGGTACCCAGGTTAGAATGTGGGTCCTACTTTTTAGAGTTTTTGGAGTTGAAAATATGTTTGGGTTTATGTGCCAAACGGGTTTAGGTGATATTTGGGAATTTTTGAGTGATAGAAAATGAATTATAGGGTGATGAGTAATGAGTGATGAATGATGATATTTGAGTGAAGGGTGATGAGTGATCAATTTTTTGCAGCCAAATAGGGTCTTATATTTTAGGGAAATGACTTTTATTCCATTCTAAATACTTTAATATAACTTTTAAAAAAATAATTATATAGAGTATTGCTATATTCACAATATTTTCACAACAAATTTTAAGATAAGTTGTTACTTGTTTTAATTTCAACCCACACCCCTAACATAGTATTTCTCTTCTAGATATATTTTTTTGAGAAGATTTTAGATAATTTGATTATATTATTCAAAAAATTCTTAAAATTAGAAACTCAGAAAAAAGAAAAGAAATAAGCAAGAAGAAGCCATTATCTACCTCTGGCGACTGTGGTACATTGGCAAAATTTGCCATTTAGAAAAATTCAAAAACGTAGTACTGTTCAGCCAATTTTGCCGTGGTACACTGCCACTGGTACTGCCTACTCTCTCTCTCTCCAGTCTCTCTCTCAATTTTCAAACTTATCGCTTCGTTTCCATCTCTGACTGCACCAAAACCCGACCCGAATTTTTTGCTGGATCTTCAGGGAAATGGGTACGCTGCTTCGTACTTCCCACACTTGTTTTTGTTCTTATTGTTATTCTACTCTCACTGCTGCTACTACTACTAGTATTGCTAGTGCTAAAAAAAACCCGAATCACAATCAGAATCAAAATCAATTCTTGAAATCTGTTAGAGATCAGTGCAAACCTAGAAGCTTTAGGAATGTTGATCATGCCTTAGACCTGTTTGATAAAATGCTTCACACGCGCCCTTTGCCTTCCATTTACGATTTTAATAACGTGTTGGGTGGCATTGCAAGAATGAAGCATTACTCAGTAGTCATTTCTCTAATTAAACGAATCGAATCATTTGGTATCTCTCCTAATGTTTGTACTCTTACTATTTTGATTAATTGCTTCTGCCATTTAAACTGTCAAGATTTTGGGTTCTCTGTCTTTGCAACAATTTTGAAACTTGGTTATCACCCAAACTCTATTACTCTAAACACCCTTGTGAAGAGTCTCTGTCTTCAAGGTAACATTGCTGGAGCTGTGAAGTTGGTAGAAGATATGGAGAAGAAAGGGTATCAACCTGATGCATTTACTTGTGGAACGATACTAAATGCTCTGTGTAAGATTGGTAAGACTGATATGGCTATTGGGTTGCTCAGGAAATTGGAAGAAGGAGATTTTGAGCTTAAATTAGGGGCGTATAACACAATCATTGACAATTTATGTAAGGATAGGTTGGTAACTGAGGCCTTGAACTTTTTGACTGAAATGATGAGTAAAGGCATTCAGCCAGACCTTTTCACTTACAATTCCTTAATTCAAGGCCTATGCAATTTCAGCCGGTGGAGAGAGGCTACTACTTTGTTGAATGAGATGGTGCGAAGGAAGATCATGCCAGATGTGTATACCTTCAATATATTGGTGGACACACTTTGCAAAGAGGGAATGCTGACAGAGGCAAAAGAAGTTTTTGATGTGATGATTGAAAGAGGAATCAGGCCTGACACAATCACTTACAATTCTCTAATTGATGGTTGTTGTTTGCAAAACAAAATGGATGATGCAATCAAAACATTTAATATGATGGATGAGAGGGGCTGTTCACCTGATGTGTTTAGCTATGACATATTAATCCATGGATATTGCAAAAATAAAAGAATTGATGAAGCAAGGAGTCTCTTTGATGAAATGTCCAACAAGGGAGTGGCTCCCTGCGTTGTGACTTATAGCACTCTTATAAGTGGGTTTTGTCAAGTGGAGAGACCCCAGGTTGCACTAGTCGTATTTCATAAGATGCAGGCATGTGGCCAACTTCCAAGTCCTCAAACCTATGCTATCTTGTTGGATGGCCTTTGTAAGAACAAAAAAATTGGGGAGGCGTTGGCATTGTTTCAAGAGATGGAAGACAAAAAGTTGGACCACAATATTGTGTTTTACAACATCTTGATTGACAGTATGTGCAATGTCGGGGAACTTACAATTGCAAGAGAAATCTTTAATAGTCTTCTTGCAAAAGGATTGCAACCTGATGTTCCGACTTACAATATAATGATCAAAGGGTTTTGCAAAGAGGGCCTAATTGATGAAGCGAGTGAGCTGCTAGAGAAAATGGATGGGAACCATTTCTCTCCTGATGATCGAACATATAACACAATCATCCAAGGGTTGCTGCAACAGAATGAGACAACAAAGGCTATGGAACTTATTAAGATAATGGTTGCCAAGGGTTTTTCAGTAAATGCAACCACTGCATCCATGTTGGTTGACTTGCTATCTGCAAATCCAGCAAATAAAGCACTTCAAGAATTACTTATTAAGACTTTGCCAGTCAATCTATAAGGTGTTTGTATATTTGTTGGAAGTGGTTATTTACTTTTTATGAAGTGATGTTTCTTTTCATATCATTGATGTTTTTTCCCTTTCAATTTTTTTTTTTTTTTAATCTGTAATCAGATAGGTTTTATTTGAAGTGAAGATTTGGTTGACCCTCACAAGGAATTATTGGATGGGAGGAGAACTTTACTCTCTATGGAGTTGGATGGTTGCGACGGTTGCAACCATGTTGGTTGACTTGCTGTCATCTAATTAAGTAGATAAGAACATTTAAGAATTGCTTCATAAGTTTGTGTGAAGGTTTTTTAACTTCTCCAGATCAAGGACAAGCTTCATATTTTTACCCATCGCTTGTCAATTTGTAAGCAACATGTATTTTTTATTTTAATTTTTTGGAGTAAATTTTATATTTTTTACAAGATGAACTTTCTTTTCATTTATATATGGAAGATTGGTCGTTCTTTTAATTGTTCTATCTTTTGTTGAGATTTCATTGTGCACTCATGTTGTTGCTTTCAACCTATTTTCATGGATAGTTATTTCAAATTTTGTCTAATGTAAAGTTAATGCGAAATATATTTGTTCTACAGTTTGACCTTCTTTGTGGTCATACATCCATTAGGTAGTGGAATAAATGTTAATATATGTATATTATGCTTAAATTAAGTGTTGGAGTTGCGTGTTGAATGTTACAATAAAAATATTATTACGCTTAAATGTAAGGTGTAGTGAATACCTTACTTCTATTTCTATGCTGAATTTGTCTTAGTTTCACATGCTTTCCTGAACTGTATTGACACTAGACTTGGGAATTGGAACCAATTTAGATTAGTGTAATTTGAAACACTTTTAAACTTAATGAAGTAGCTTTTTTGTCCACTAACTTGAAGATTGTGGGATACAAGAACATCAGCTTCACTGTCTGGGATGTCAAGGGCCAGGACAAGGTATGTGATCTTAGTATTTAAGTTTCATAACAACTGAAACTTTAAGCATAAATGTGAAATCAGGAAAATATTGTTAATTATATCATGTTTTTGTAATTGTCATGTGCACCTAGTTTCTTTAGTGCTTATGGACGGTCTTGTGCTGACTAGATATTGAACCATTAGCACACAACAAATTCATAAGCTACATCTACTAGTTACTTTCTGATTCGGTTTTTCCTTATCTATTTAAGGAAAAGCTATTCAGCTTGTGGCAGACATTTCAGACAAGTATCTGATAACTTGTATTTAGTTGCTGTTTGTTATTATGTGCATATATCTGGCCATGTGCTAATTAGATGCTTGTCCATTAGCACGCAACATAAAAATAATGTATGTACATTATTTTGAGCCACCTTGTCTTTCAGTTTCTTCCTTAGTTTTAAGAGGAAGTATGTTTTTGTGTTAGTCATTCGTGATTTATGTGCTTATTGACGGTCTTGTGCTGATTAGTTATTCCATCAGCACATAACATATTCGTAAGCTACATTGAATGCCACATTGTATTTTCAGTTTTTCCTTATTCTATGTGAGGACAGCTATTCATGTTGTGGCGTACATAATCTATACACACAATAATATATATGTATACACACACACATACGCAATTAGGCATGTGTATACTTGAATGCTTGTATGTTTGTATTATGCATTAGTTGGTTAACATAGGTACTTTTCACACTTTGAAAATGGCATGCTTATGGGTGATCCATTGTTATTAATGTGTTGTTGGTGATCCACCAAGTTAAATTTATTGAGCGCTATACTTTCCCTTAGGCATTATTGTCTGTCCATTTTCTAAGTCTTGTATGGTGCATGTACAGATTCGACCTTTGTGGAGACATTACTTCCAAAACACTCAAGGGCTTATCTTCATGGTTGATAGCAATGACTGTGACCGTGTGGTTGAGGCTAGGGATGAGCTGCATCGGATGTTGAATGAGGTACCTAAAGGCTCCATCTTGTTATAAACTGAGTGGAACTTGTAATCTTTTAGTTTAGTTAGATCTTGGAAAAGGTTATTGATTTTTTTATGTTACTAGCCTATTAGAAACTAGCACAATTAAACATAATTAACAATTCACACAATTAGTTGGATCATTTTATTACTAACATTGCTTTGTAATACTGTTAGTCTCTGCAGTATTCTAATTCAACTGTTTTGGTATTAATAACATATATACCCCATGTACATCTTACTGCCAATAGCTCATTTTACTTACCATCTCTCAGTTTTGTTTAAAATTTTCTTGTGCATAATAATATTGCTGGTTGAATGCCTAGGATGAATTGAGGGAGGCTGTGTTGCTTGTATTTGCAAACAAGCAGGATCTTCCAAATGCCATGAATGCTACTGAAATAACTAATAAGCTTGGTCTTCATTCCCTCCGTCAACACCACTAGTATATTAACACACACACACACACACACACTCTCTCTCTCTCTCTCTCTCATGTTTTACCCTATGCATAGGAAATTTGGTATCCACTGATTGGGGCCATTACTTTGGGTTCTATTTCAAGTATATCCAGAGCACATGTGCCACTTCAGGGAAAGGGCTGTATGAGGGACTAGACTGGCTTTCCAACAATATTGCTAACAAGGTTAGGCTCTATTGCTTCATGCAATGTAAGTGATAATCTTCAATATGGTTATAGGCTGGTTTATTAATATTTTCTATTTGGTTCTTGCAGGCTTAGGAGATCCGTAAATCTTCATTTGCTTTTTTGGGCTGCAATCTCTGTCAAAGGGGATTTTGTCGTTATGTGGTGTTTATGCATTTTACATTTGATATTGTCTTGAGAATGTATCTGTTTGTTTAGATCATTGTTACAATATGACAGAAATTGACATTTGCCTTGTAGATTCTAAATAATTCATGATTCACAGTTCATATATATGATTAAACCTTGCTTATTTTGAGATACCCTTGCTTTTGGTTCTCCTTCAATGGATATGGTTGTAATGGTTTCTCCTCCGCCTAATTCTCATTTATGATTAAAAGGTCAATTCTCCTATGTGGTGAAGTTGCATGGGTACTCAAAGCTCCATTGACGATAATCTTTTACGTGTCACCAATCTCTTTGTTTGGAATAGCAGTAGTAAGTGGTACTTTAGTTTCTAGAGCTTGAATATGGGACCGTTGATTTGATCTTCTTGTCCATCATGGGTCCTCTTTCAATGCATAAAGTATATTAAAAAAGTCGTTGAAATTTTAATCTATAACCATCAGGATTTTGGTTAAATGCACAAAGACTTTGTTGTTGAAGCCTTAATAGATTAACACTCTGCAATTCCTTCATCCAAATTATCTTGCTGTAATATTGTTGCTAAATGAGATGAAAGCTTAAAAGATGAATGTTATTGACAGTTTTATGTATGTATCTCAAGTTATGTAATAGTTACCTATGTTTGCTGTCCCAAAATTTCGTAAGACAATCACTTATGATTCTAAGTCGAAGTATAAATTTTTTTCGAAATGTATTGACTCATCTTTATTTTGTGTCAATGAGGATTGCATCCTTTTTTAGTTGTTGGTTCTCTCCCATTAACACAACAAACTGCACAACAGTATATCTGCTGAATAATATTTGCTGTTGACATACACCATAATAATCAATAGGCTTTGCAAAGAGGGACTAGTAGATGAAGCAAGTGAGCTACTTGAGAAAATGGGTGGGAGCAGTTGTTCACCTGATGATCTCACATTTAACACAATAATCCAAGGGTTACTGCAACATAATGAGACATCAAGGGCTATGAAATATCTCCGCATAATGGTTGATAAGGGTTTCTCAGTAAATGCAACCACTGCAACCATGTTTATCAACTTTTTGTTATCTGATCAAGCAGATGATAACATTCAAGAATTGCTTAAGAAGTCTACATGAAGGCTTTTAAGTGGCTCATGTCAAGGACATTTTTTCATATTTTAACACTTCACAAGTCACTCTGTAAGCAATTGAACGGGTTGGCACCATTGAATTGAAATGATATATATGGTATGATTGATCACCTAATTAGTACCTATCAAGCAAATGGTTGGATTGGAGCATAATATAGTACTGACAATGTTGCAATTGTACATGGTTTGTGGACACACATAAAATATGCCCTTGTGTTCTCTTAGCATTAGCTAATCTGTGCATCCTCCATTAGATTAATATAATAATATCTCAGCCTATGCTTTACATGCATTACCAATGCCAAGATGCTGTTTTCATTTCCATTCAAAATTTAATTACTTTTCTTAAATATCATAAGAAATTTCTTTTTTATTTTTGGGTATCGGTGATTAATTTGAAGAGAGTTTGTATAGAAATTTATTTACTTTGTTGACCTGATGTAGTAACAAACTTTGGGTCATCTTCTACACTTATCAGTGTTGATGGTAATGAGCAGTTGAAGCTAAAATCAGTAATGGGAAAGTCAATCATAATGGTTTCTACACTGTTGGGTAAAAAAGTTAACAGTGTCATCCCATAAGGTTTCACAGAAAAAAAAAAAATCTGTCCTTGTACTTCGTAAGAATTCATGGAACCATTTCTGAAATATTTTTGAATTATCTAGGTCAGCACTTGCAGAGTAGTTTGCAGCATCTCCAGCTTAAATCTAGGGAAATGATGTTTCATTGAAGTTGAAGCTATTAATGGAGAGGCCCTTCTTAGATCATTCAACAAAATTAGTATGGTATTAATAAAAAATACTGTATTGAAATGCTATCTTTTTCATGGAATAACTTCAATCAAAAGCTCACAGTCACAGTGTACACTTGTCCTTTGCCAAGCAAACTTGAGCAACAAATTTCCTGTCAATGGTGCTGGCGGCAACAGCTAATATCCAAGCTGCATACTTGGAGAGGCTTAATGGCTGAGCCCCTAAATTTCCAATCGAACTTGAAGTGAAGATGCCTTTTCTCATGGCATGGAAAGAAGCAGAGTGGCTGGTAGATACCAAGGGGCATAGAAATAATGTCAATTCTATCAGCTACTGCATCTTTGCCAGGATGTTTGCCAAGGAACATCCAAATGACCTGCAAGCTTTCAACACTTCAATTTTTGCACCAGGAACTCCACCTCCTGCAATTCCTTCATCCAGATAATCTTGCTTTGATTTTAAAATTCCTGTGAGTTAAAGCTTAAAAGATGAATGCTATTGACAAAGTTTTATGTATGTCTCTCAAGTTATGTAATAGTTACCGATGTCTGTTGTCCCAAAAGTTTGCAAGACAATCACTTATGATTCTGAGTCCAAGTATGGAAAAATTTTCGAAATATATTGACTCCATCTTTATTTTGTGTCAATTTGGTTTGCGTCCTTTTTTAGTTGTTGGTTCTCTCCCACAACAGTATCTCTGGTTAACAATTTTTGCTGTTGACAGTTGGTCACTAACATGACCACTTTTATTTTTACTTAGAAATTTTCTCAATCTCAGTAGTTCTTATTCATGTAATGACTAATGGTGTTTCGACCCATGACAATGCTGACATAAGTACTAAGTAGAAAGTGAGTTCACCTGTTGCAGGTGAATTCAAATTGGTGCCTTGGCATTTACCCTTCCATTTTACTAGGTGGAGAGCTGAGCCCTTCATCATTGAAGCTATCAAATTCTTGACCGAATACTGCAACACAACAGATGTGAAAAAACTTCAAATTATAGCATTTGCTTGGTTATTTCTGCAACAAATTTCGATTGCTTTTAGCACACAAACAGTACTAAAACTCCATTCTTTGCCACCTGTTTGACTGACACTCACCTGAGAACTTTGCAACTTCTTCACTTAGCCGCACATCCTATTTAAGCTCTTCCCATAAACTATAGATTAGCAACTCTTTGGCCATTGAAGTACTACAATTTGGAACAGGCACATGCTTGAGATAATTCAAAAGGTAAAGCCTGTTATGGCAAGGGCTTTTTATCTTTGGATTGAACTATCTCGGGAAAACTCCAATTGAGGCCTTAATATAACATATATGGGCATCACTTACAGCCAAGTGTTAATCCTCCATGTAATTAAATAACTATAAAAACTAAAACCATGACGCACTCATGCACCACTTAGTTTTGGAATGTTTTTGGACTGTTTATTTGCCACGGTAGTATTTAGGGAAACCATGAATAAAGAGGCCTCCATTTATAGATTACTACTTGACTGATTTTCATAATAGTTAAAGGATTTAGTTAACGTGTGTGCTTGTATACTCATTAGAAAAAAAGTGTAAATGTGTCCTGCCTACGTGCATTTAGTGGCGGAGCGAAGAATGTTTTTCGGGGCCAAACTAAATATAGTAAAGTTCTTTAAAAAAAAGAAGCTATAACTCCACAAAATTGTGCTCTACATTCTTTCTTGATACTAAAAGGATTTTGAACTCTAGCTTTTTTTGTTTACACAGTTAAACCATCACTCAAAAATTCATTGTTTATAGTCCCAACTTCTAGATTGAGTAGTAACATCTAAATCTTAAACAAATTTTCTCTTAAATATACAACAATTGTGAATAGTTTCCTCACGAATTAGTCACACATTAAGAATCTAAATTTATATTTTATAATCTAGTTATTTATATTCTTTGAAGAAAATGTAAACAATAGACTGTATAATGTATACCGTCAAAAAAAAAAAAAAAAACCAAGCAATTTATAAAAATACCTCCATGTAATAAGTATACAAGCCAATCAGTAATGTCAAAATTGAATATATAGAAAAAAAAAAAGAATAACTTAATATAAAATACTTTACCAAAAAAAAAAAATTAATATAAAATAAAATAGTAGAAGCTAATGATCACTATTGTCACAAAAAAAGTTTAAAACCATAAAATTTTTCACAATTTCTTGCCAAAACTGTGATGTAGCAAAGTGGTGGTGAAAAAAATAGTGGGACTATATTTAATGGATAGTTAACCATTTAAAGTATGTTACGTCAAAATTGACCAAAATATTATGAAATAATTTGTAGTACTAGAACTACTCATGTTCTCACTATTGTCATTGAATATAGCGCTTGGTGAAAGAGAACCCCATCTTTTAACTCAAGCTAAATTCCCAAAATCACAAGTCAAAGACCAAATTAACCTAACAAGAAAACACTCGTACATAATAATTATCTCATTATAATGATTTTGCAGTAACCTACAACACGACTTTTATAAACCTTGTTGTATATTTCACAAGACCTATGGGATTATCTATCTTATACTTGACCAAACATGACATCACTAAGTTAACCTTGTGTATTTCAAAAAGATTGGTTTTCTTTAAGCATAACACCACTAACTAAAACTAAGAAACCTAACCTAAGTTAGCCTAGGAATTCACAATCTACATAGAACAAAATGAAATTACAAAAGCTCCAAAAGAATCAGCTCTTTGTGTCCATGAAATGTAATCAATCACTAACATATGAACTATTCTTCAATTATATGATCACAAGTTGTGAGTTTCCAACTCAATTCATTTACTTTAAATCGTAAATGTCAAAATGATTATACCATGAAGTATTGTGTCTCTGATTTATAGACAAGACACAACGGTACTGAAAAAAGTAAAAATATTACTGAAACGTTTTTCTTATTAGTTATTAACAGATATAGATATATATAGATTACGTGACTTTAGGGAAGAACTGGTCAGTAGCTTAGTGGTGTGGTAAGTCTATTTTGGCCAACACATATCAAGTTCGAGCCCTCGCTTGGCTATTTTGCTATTTACATTTTGAAAGCCCTAGGAGCATGATATAAATACCACATTTCAGCCGACCCCTTCCCAATCTCTCCCCATCAGATAACTGATCAGTAGCTTAGTTCAAAGAAATAGTCTTGCGAGTTAAAACGCCGTGGATCCCGCAAAATAAGAACCGATATATATATATATATATATATATATATATATAAAAGCCGATTCTCTATCTCTCTCTCTTTCTCAATTCTCAAACTCTATCGTTTCGTTCTGATTTCCGCTGCCGAATTGTTTGCTGGATCTTCACGAAAATGGGTACGCTTCTTCGTACTTCCCACTCTTCTTTTCGTTCTTATTGTTATTCTACTCTTACTGCTACTGCTGCTGCTACTACTAGTATTGCTAGTGTTAAAAAAAACCCGAATCACAATCTGAATCAAAATCAATTCTTGAAATCTGTTAGAGATCAGTGCAAATCTAGAAGCTTTAGGAATGTTGATCATGCCTTACGCCTGTTTGATACAATGCTTCACATGCGCCCTTTGCCTTCCATTGACGATTTTAATCACGTGTTGGGTGGCATTGCAAGAATGAAACATTACCCAGTAGTCATTTCTCTAATTAAACGAATAGAATCATTTGGAATCTCTCCTGATATTTATACTCTTACTATTTTGATTAACTGCTTCTGCCATTTAAACTGTCTAGATTTTGGGTTCTCTATCTTGGCAACAATTTTGAAACTTGGTTATCACCCAAACTTTGTTACTCTAAACACCCTTGTCAAGGGGCTCTGTCTTCAAGGTAACTTTGCTGGAGCTGTGAGGTTGGTCGAAGAAATAGAGAAGAATGGGTATAAGCCTAATGCAATTACTTGTGGAACAATACTAAATGGTTTGTGTAAGATTGGACAGACTAGTATGGCTATTAGCTTGCTTAGGAAGATGGAAGAAGGGAATTTTGGGCTTAAAATAGGGGTGTATAACACAATCATTGATAGTTTATGTAAGGATAGGTTGGTAACTGAGGCCTTGAACTTTTTGACTGAAATGATGAGTAAAGGCATTCAGCCAGACCTTATCACTTACAATTCCTTAATTCATGGCCTATGCAATTGCGGTAGGTGGAGAGTGGCTACTACTTTTTTGAATGAGATGGCACAGAGGAAGATCGTGCCAAGTGTGAGGACCTTCAACATATTGGTGGACGCATTTTGCAAAGAGGGGATGTTGATAGAGGCAAAAAAAGTTTTTGATAAGATGATTCAAAGAGGTATTGAGCCTGACGTAGTCTCTTATAGTTCTTTAATTGATGGATACTGTTTGCAAAATAAATTGAAGGATGCCATCGAAGCATTGAACATGATGGTTGAGAGGGGTTGTTCACCTGATGTTGTTAGCTATAGCTCATTGATTAATGGATTTTGTAAAAATAAAAGAATTGATGAGGCAATGAATCTCTTTAATGAAATGTCCAACAAGGGAGTAACTCCTGATGTTGTGACTTACAACACTCTTATAGGTGGGTTTTGTCGAGTGGAGAGACACAGGGCTGCTCTAGAGCTATTCCATAAAATGCAAGCTTGCGGCCAACTTCCAGATCCCCAAACTTATGCTGTCTTGTTGGACGGCCTGTGTAAGAATGGACAAGTTGTTGAGGCAATAAAAGTGTTTCTTGAGATGGAAGACAAAACGTTGGGCAACAATATTGTGATTTACAACATTTTGATTGATGGTTTGTGTAATTTCGGGAATCTTAAAGTTGCAAGAGAACTCTTTTATAGTCTACCTGCAAAAGGATTGCAACCCAATGTTCGAACTTACAACATAATGCTCAAAGGGTTTTGCAAAGAGGGACTGCTAGAAGAAGCAAGTGAGATATTTGAGAAAATGGATGGGAGCGGTTGTTCACCTGACAATTGCACATATAACACAATAATCCAAGGGTTTCTGCAACATAATGAGACATCAAAGGCAATTAAATATCTTGAAATAATGGTTGACAAGGGTTTTTCAGCAAATGCGACAGTTGCAAGCATGTTATTTGACTTGCTGTCATCTAATCAAGTAGATAAGAACATTCAAGAATTTCTCCAGAAGCCTGTGTGAAGGTTTTTTAGTTTCTCAACATCAAGGACAAGTTTCATATTTTATCCATCACATGTCAATCTTTAAAAGATGTGTATCATTTCAGGTAAATTTTATAGTTTCTAAAGATGATTTTCTATTTCATTTATGTATGCATTATTGTTTGTACCTTTAATTGTTCTATCTTTTGTTGCGATTTCATTGCGCACTTATGTTGTTGCTTGGAAGTTGGAACCTACTTTCCTAGATAGTTGTTTCAAATTTTTTTCTTATTTAAGGTTAATGCTAAATATTGTTGCTCTAAAATCTGGCATTTTTTGTGTGGTTATACGACCCTTAGCCAGTGGAATTACTGATAATAAATGTTTCCTCCAATGAAATTAAGTTTTGGAGTTGCATTTATGCAAACTGTGTCCACCTCCCCCTCCCCCTTCCCCCCCCCCCCCCCCCCCCCCCTCCCATGTTTTACCCTCTCTCTCTCTCATGTTTTACCCTATGCATAGGAAATTTGGTATCCACTGATTGGGGCCGTTACTTTGGGTTCTATTTCAGGTATATCCAGAGCACATGTGCCACTTCAGGGGAAGGGCTGTACGAGGGACTAGACTGGCTTTCCAACAATATTGCTAACAAGGTTAGGCTCTAGTGCTGCATGCAACATAAGTGATAATCTTGGATATGGTTATGGGCTGGTTTATTAATATTTTCTATTTGGTTCTTGCAGGCTTAGGAGATTCGTAAATCTTCATTTACTTTTTTGGGCTACAATCTCTGTCAAAGTGGTTTTTGTTGTTTCCGCTGCCGAATTGTTTGCTTGAGTTTCAGAAAAAAAGTGATAATTGGGCTCCATTAGAGGCGCCACACTACAAAGGATCGCATATATGATTTAAAAGGCCATGGGTTCACTTTTTGATAAGATGCAGCATCTTAATATATTGTAAATGCTTGGGAACTTGGAGAGAGCTGGAATAATACAATTCTTGCAAAACTTACAAATCAGAGTGGCTTGGGGTACAAGGTATATTTGAAATTAGGATCTTCAAATTTTTTAACACTATAATGAGGAAATTAGGAGAGGATGATATGTTTAAGAGTTAATGGATGACAGGGGCTTCACATAAGCTAGAAAAATTAAGAAGGCAACCACACCCTCTACAGGAATATATATAGATACATAAGCCTTAAGAAATGCTCGATATAATGTCTAGTCGTAAGCTTTGTAAGATAAATTATGTAGATATATTTGAACTTAGGATCTTCAAAAATTTTAACACCGTAATGAGGAAATTGGAAGAGGATGATATGTTAAAGAGTTAATGGATGACGGGGTTTCACGTAAGCTAGAACAATTAAGAAGGCAACCATACCCTCTACAGGAATATATAAATACACACACGCACAAGCCTTTAGAAATGCTCAGTATAATGTCTAGTCATAAGCTTTGTAAGATAAATTAGGTAGATGTATGAAATAGGTATTTTGTTGTTGTTAATGCTAGCCACAGCCACTATTTGTTTATATACTTCATTCAAGCAGTCAGATTATTCACAAATGTACGTACGTGTGACTGGTTATCCCATCCCCACATGTTGAGAAAACTCTTTGGTTGGATTGGAGCATAATATAGCCTTGAGTCCTGACAATGGTGCAATTGTACATGGTTTGTGGACTTAGAGATAAAATGCCCTTGTGCTCTCTTAACATTAGCTAACCAATAAATTAACCAATAAAGTTTTTTTTTTTTTTTTCATTATAATAGTATTAATTAAGCTCAAATATTAATCAATAAATAAAATAAATTTTTTTTTAACAAATGAAAAACAAGAAAGAGGGAGAAAGAGAAATGTTATGGTTACAAAATTTTTATAATAAATCCTTAATGGCATGTTGTTAGTTGTTATTGGTTATTATTAGTATACAAAAAAGTAATTTTAGTTGTGGGTTCCAATCAAAACTAGTAACAACTTAATGTCTAAAATTTGTTGTGAAAATGTTGTGAATGTAGCATTTCTAAAAAAATAATAAAAAGAGCAATACACAAAAATTTTCTTTATATTTTTCACAACACGAGTTGATAAATTTTTACTAGTTCTTATCTGAGTTCATTACTAACATTATCTTTTTACTTACCAGTTACAACTGTCAATTTGTCACACATCAACATGTGTGAAAAAGATTTGACAAATTTAATGTGTCTATAGACTTTCTCAACCAACCAAAAAAAAAAAAAAAAAAATTCTACATGGTTTATTTTAATATGTAATTTTTTATCTAAAACAAGATAACACAGTTTAAGTAAGATTTAAATTTTATATATATAAAAAAAAAAATCATAGTTAAATATATATTAAAAAAAAAAAAAACCCCAATTCATTTTTTGCCTTAAGCCTCTAAACGCATCAAGCCACCCTTATATTGGTATACAAAAAAGCAATTTTAGTTGTGGGTTCCAATCAAAACGAGTAACAACTTAACGTTTAAGATTTGTTGTGAAAATGTTGTGAATGTAGCACTTTTAAAAAAATAATAAAAAGAGCAATATACAAAAATTTTCTTTATATTTTTCACAACACGAGTTGATAAACTTTTACTAGTTCTTATCTGGGTTCATTATTAACATTATCTTTTTACTTACCAGTTACCACTATCAATTTGCCACACATCAACATGTGAAAAAGATTTGACAAATTTTATGTGTCTATAGACTTTCTCAACCAAAAAAAAAAAAAAAAAATTCTACATGGTTTATTTTAATATGTAATTTTTTATCTAAAACAAGATAATACAGTTTAAGTAAGATTTAAATTATATATATATATATATATATATATATATAAAATCATAGTTAACTATATAAAAAAAAAAAAAAAAAACCCCAATTCATTTTTTGCCTTAAGCCTCTAAACGCATCAAGCCACCCTTATATATAGATCCCCTGTCTCACGCTTAGTAGTTTTGAACTCATGATCTCATATATATCATGAAACTTTAAGAACCGTTTAGCCAACTCTTGGGGTTGATAGTTACAGTTTAAAATCTATATGGTTTGTTTTGAACTTTGAAATACTAGGAGGTCTAACTCAAAACTATAAATAAACTTTTTAGTAGAAAACTAATCCAAACGAACTACTAAACTTTGAATGGTGTCTCGTCATAATTAGTTGAATGAAATTTAAAATAAGATTAGTCAAAGAATTTGTAATTCAATGGTATTTTTCTCTGTTCCTTATGAGAAGAATTATGGTTAGAATTCCCCCTCCATTACTATTGTAAATATTAAATTATCAAAAAATTAAAAATAATGTAAGATGCAGAGCTGAACATTAATATCCAACAACACCAATAAACAACACAAAATGAGCTATTTGGCTTCAGCATGCTCTTTCCCCTTGTGAAGTCTGGCAGTCTGCAAACACATTTTTACATAACATTACTAGCAACAGGAAACAAAATATTTTTGAAGTAGTAAATATCAAAGATATTGCATGCTAGCATTTATTCTAACAATGATATTAGAAAAAGAGATAATGAATGATCCTACTTCAAGATGCTTCATTAATTGTCAAAGTTGTAATCAATTTTTTAAGTTATAGCCCAAACACATCAGTGCATAAGGGCAATCAGAGTTGGAACATAGAGGTGTACATGACAATGATAACAATTTTTTGCTCTATGTTTTCATATTACTGTCACATTTCATGGCTTCAAACCAAACCTACAAACATGACACACTTATGTGATAGTGTATTTGCTAAAAGCTTTTAAAGAAAGATTTTTCTTTAATGGGTATGAATCATATGAAGCACACTCAATCGAAATCAAGAGAAACAGAAAACACGTATATGTAAGCTTCTGAACACATACAACTACAACAGCAGATTCCCTGAAGTTACAAAAGCACTCATAACTAGTTGCACCCAAATTAGCATTTCTTTCCTAATCTCTGAAATTGTGCATAAGGACAAGAAATTTAACTTTTAATCCAAATGCTTTTGTTGAAATTTAGAAGTGACTGCTCATTGTTTATTAAAAAAAAAAATATTTGCATTATTTTCAGCATGCAATAATAACGTTCACAGTGCTGAAACAAAGGAAAAAGTTTTATGAGGAAAAACATAATGCATAGACAGCAATCATGACAAGCAAGGCACCTGATATATCCACATATTGATTTGTTGATGTACTTCCTCTATTACTGGTCCACGCAGAATAGTCAAAGCAACCTAAAACTTTTAACAGCTTTAAATTGAGATTACCATGATTAGTATTTCTCCATGGAGAATAAATATCAAAAGGCATCACACACCTGTTCTTCATGCTTCATGGCAAATTTGCCATTTGGATGGAAGACATATGCCACAGAAATCTGAAAAATAACTCGTAAAGAATAATTCAACAACTCTTTCAACTTCTAAGCCATGCAATTTCAGAACATAAATAAAAGAGAGGTTGAGAGAGATATGTAACACAAGATGAACTTAAGTCATTAAGTGTACCTGAGGATTTGTCACTTCCATTATATCCCGAGCAATAACTGTAAGATTGTTCAATTGATTCCTCAACCTTCAAAGGTCATGACTAAGTGCATTGGCTACAAAATCATTCATTTTCCTGCTCTTTTTTTTTTTTTTTTTTTCGTATATATTTTCTTTTGGAAATGGGGAGGGCAAAAGGCGTAAGCAAAATGAACTTATTATAAAATGTAGCAACAAGAAAAACATTAATTTCACTTTTGATCATAGTTAAGAAAACAAAAATTTGAAAAAAATTCATGGAGATAGAAAATGTAAGCATAAATTTCAAGTAACAAGTGACTATAGAACTTTCAGGCGCATTACATACCAAGCTGCTGCTATTAACAAAACTAGCTGCAAATCCATGCATTGTGCGTGATTAGGGTGGTCTTCTTAAATTTATATTTTACAATTTGGACTAGTTTAATAGAGAATAATATATTTCATTATCATATTTTTATTTATTATAGGAAAATTCATAAATGTAATATAGGAACAATCATAAATCATAAATATAAATTTGAAAAATCATATTTTTATTTATTATAGGAACAATCATAAATCATAAATATAAAATTTGTTGTACCAAAATGAAAACAATACAGTTTTTCTCAAAAATTCAAAAGGTAAGTTAACGAAAATATTCATTTTTAATAAATTTTATTTATAACATTTTATGAATCATTAAAAAGAATATAAAATCTATTAATTATTCTTTTAGTTTTAAACAAATTTTCTCAAACCCTATTTTTTCTACCTACAATGCAAAACGCCAAAAAACGTAACTAAAAAACTAATAAAACTTAACAATGATTAGATGGACCAATTAGGAAAACAATTTGTTGTTGATAATCTATTAAGGTTATTTTCATTGTAGAAATTGCAATTTCCCTACCCAAAACATATTATCAAATAAACAATTATTAGCAAAATCTAAGAATTAAATTTCTCTATATGCATTGTTATAAAATAATAATAATAATTAAAATACAATTGCAAAAGCTAAAGTATGTCACCCATTCAATTATTTTTGTTTGACTAACTTTTTTTTTTGTTTTTCTTTTTTTTTCCTGAATAAATGACATTATAGAGTACTTCTAATACAACTATTAAAAGTACTTTATCCACCTCAAAGGATTAAAAAAAAAAAAAAGTAAAGTCTCATAGTTTAACATCTAAATTGATAACTATAGAAAATCAAATTCTAACTTGCAAAACAACAAATTATTAACTCAAATCATATCAATAAAGAAAAAAAATTAATTGTAATTGGAAATTGGAATACCAAACTACCTAAATACGCAAAAAAAGACGATATAAATTTACCAAAAAGATAAACAAATATGATGTGACAATTAAATCAACAATAACAAAAAGAACCATTAGTAGGAAAAAAAAGAGAGATTGAAACCAAAAAAAAAATTTCACCAAAAGAGAAGCAAAATTGGAGAAAGAGAGAGACTATTAACCTTTTTATTGTGAACAACTTGGAAGGAATAGAGGAGAGAGGTGGAAATTAGTAAGTAGAAATTTATATGAAAATTATGATGGAAGAGGAAGGGTGGAAATAGATGAAAGGTTGAACAAAATGAAAGTATAGGATTTAAGAAGATATGAAGGAAAAAAAATTTAAAAATCTAAAGGAATCAAATGAAAATGAAAAATAAAAATAATATTTGGAGGGAATGAAAGATTGAACTAATAAGACAATGGCTAAAGAAGATGAAAAGTTGAGCTAAGTAAGAATTGCCAAAAATAAAAAATAAATAAGAAAAGATGCTAAAGATGTAGTGCATAAAGAGCTTTAAAAAATTTATTAGAAAACTTCCATTATTATATTTGGTATAAATATGTACAGACATTGTTTTTGTTTTTGGTTTTTTAGTTACAAAAATTTCATTATGTAGATATAAACATCTAAATTAAAGTAGATGAATATGTAAAGGCAAAATTATATGTAATGTTAAAACCACCTAAGATGAATGTGTAAAGTCAATAATCTATAAATAAATATATATATGTATATATTTTTTAAAAAGAATAAAAAATAATTTCTAAATTAAAGTAGATGAATATGTAAATAGAAAATTATATGTAATGTTAAAACTGCTCAAAATGAATGTGTATAGTTAATAATCTAATTACAATTTTAAAAAAAGGAATAAAGAAAAAATAAGAAAAAATAATAATTATGTTGTCAATGACGTAGCGATGAAGTGGCGCAACAGGAGCTCGGCAGTAATAAATGCTATGGTTCAACTTTTCCAAACAAGTATATTAATTATTATAACTAATTTTTAAATGATCTAAAATCACACAAAATCATCATTTACATAAGTAAATTTCCCCACCATTTGTATCTACTTTGAAAGGTTTTGAAGGTGTGATAGAATATTAAATTGCAATGTTTTTATTTATTTATTTGCTATTTGAGATACAATATCAGGACAAAATTCATGCCCACCATATGTAAAATAGGCAATTTATTGTAAATCTTAAACCTTTTATAAACATCACAAACGTTTATAAAAATTATATTATCTCTATATTATTTCTAAACTTACAACATATTCAACACATTTGCTAAATCATGCAGGATGATAAATGACCTTCCTGTACAATTTTTTGGAGCAATGTACAATTCTGCACCCAAAAAAAAAAAAATAATAATAAGAAAATTGCAAAAAAGAAAAAGGAAAAAAAGGACCAAAATAAACAAATAGGGCATCATATAAATAAATAAACAAAATACTTCATAATAAAAACATGATAAAATATTCTATCACACCTCCAAAAACCTTCAAAGTAGATGTATTTGTATTTAAATTGAATATAGTTATATATAAACGCCCATGATACCTAATAATTTTAGTGCATAAAAAAATCACCATAAAGTGATAATTGTGCTCAATTCGTTAGTAAAAATATATACTAAAAACTGAAATATTAAGTGTAATGATAATATCACCGCGCACTCTTGGCGCGTTGGTCACTCTATAAGTATAAGTGTTTGTGGGGTGTGGGGGGGGGGGAGGGGTTAAGGGTTGAGGTTTAAAGTCTTCAAGAAGGAGCTTCACACACGTATACATTTAGATTAAGCTAGAGTGAAATTTTATCTATCTCAAAAAATATATATATATAATGATATTAAAAAAAAATTATATTATTAAAATTGAAAAACACTATCCATATTCAGCTGCAATACAACCAAAACATCACAATTTCAAGAAAAAAATGTTACAAAAAACCATGCAAACCATATACATATATATATATATATATATATTGGACAAAGAAGCAATACAAAGCTTGATTAACCTATAAATAAAATAAATAAATTAAAGCTTGATTAACCCAAAATCTTACCCAAAATTTTGGACCTGTGTATATTCCAACATATTTTTCAATGCAACTTGTAATTAAAATAAATATATAATTAATTTGCAAACTTTAAAAATTAGATTTTTTTTTTGTAACAATTTTTCAGAGTAGAATAAATATATCAATAATATTCAAAATATCTTTATTTTGAAATAAAGAGAAGTTTTTATAGTATCAGATTTTAGTGAGATTTAAAACATAACATTATGAAGTTCCCACATGGTCATTGGCATCATGTTAGTAAAATGGCTCAATCTAGCAATATTATGTGCAAGGCAGCAACGGTAATGATATAGAAGGCGGATGGCAAACTTCTCCGAATCAGCATGACACAGCACAACATCTTCTTTCTGTGTTCTAGAAAAATATAATCCTATTAGATTTGGCAGCATCTCTAGATATATAGAGCTCTTCTTTTTTACTGTTTTCTGCCTATTAGATTCATCAAATTCAATAAAATCTAAGTTAGACATTACATCAAACATTTGGAGTTACCTTTAATTTTTTGGGTAAATAATTCTAAGAAAATAAATGATTGTCGTAGCTAATGACAAAACAATGGGGGACATATAATTAGAACCTCACCAGCTCATTGCTTATTTCTTTAATATTTATGAAAAACTACAGAATGGAACACCTCAAGAATTTTCAGATTTGTGAGTAGCTTGGGATAAAAACAAAATAAAGATATAATTAAAACCTCACCAGGGCGTTGCTTATTTGGGTTGCGCCCCTAACATTGTCGATAGGTTGGTTTTGCCCCTTATCGTTGGATTATCTTAACCCTTGATTAATTATAGTCCCACTCCCACCTCGATGCCATCTCTAGCATATGCAAATTTGAACTCAACAATACAAAACAAATTGAATAAAATCTAATGAAATTGTAGAAACTATGCATACAAATATTATCATCATCATCAATTGTGCCCATCTCTAAATTCTTGGACAAAATGGGCTTTTGCCATTTTCAACCAAATTAATTAGTTTTATGCCCCACTTTCTAAACTAAGTAGGGAAATGCTCCTCTTTTAAAACTCGATTTTTGATAAATCGAGTTAAAAAAAAAAAAAAAAATTCTGAAGCTTTTTAGTGGCGTTTTAAGGAGCCTATAGTGAAGTAACGTTTTTTAACTCGACTTCAATGAAATCGAGTTATAGGTAAAAAAATGCCACTATAGGTCAATTTCATTGCCTATAACTTGATTTCATTGAAGTCGAGTTAAAAAACATTACTATAGGTCCTTAAAACGTCACTATAGGCTCCTTAAAACGCCACTATAGGGACTAACTCGATTTATTATAAATTGAGTTTTAAAAAATGGGTATTTCCCTAATTAGTTTGGGAAGAGGGGCATAAAGCTATTTAATTTGCCCAAAAATGGTAGAGGCCAATTTTGTCCCTAAATTCTTGATAGTGTTTTTTGAGGAGAGAAACTTAGGGAAGAAGAACTGAGGGTGAGGGATTTAAAGGGGGAGGTGGAAGGTAAAACGTGGGAGAGAGAGGGAGAGATAGCTAATGTATTTGGAGAAGTGAAACAATTAAGCTCTTTTTTCTTTTTTGGTTTGGTAACGTTTTGTTTTGTATTGTTTATTACTACATCTGGATTCCATAGATAGAAAATAAAGAGTCTATTGTTTTAATGGTTCCTTTTTTTTTTTCTTTTTTTCTTTTTTTTATTTTATAAATCTTTGGCAAACTAACCTTTCTCCTAGCCTCCTCCACAATAAAAATCATTTAATGCATTGATGTTAATGTTATGGTATCTGTTCATCAATATTAGCCCAATTGAAGGAGCTATCTTAACGGACCAGCAAATAAAGAGTTTTTTTTTTTTTTTTTTTTTTAGAAGAGGCAAATAAAGAAGTTAATAATTGATTAAGGTAAGGGAGTAATTAATTTACACATGGATAATGATATGGCTAATGATGTGGTGATGAGGTGGCGCAACAGGAGTTCAGTAGCAATAAATGCTACACTTCAGTTTTTAGATATATATAAATATAGACTAGCATTTAACCCGCGCAATGCACAGAAACATTTTACATATTTGAAATACTATCAACTTGACATAACAATACAATAAAATACTCATCTAGGTTTTCTCAAAAAAAAAAAAAAAAAATCATCCAAGTAATTTAGTATATCCATTTTGTTTTATAGAACAACTAAAATTGTGTATCTCAATTATAGTTATACTATCTAAAGAACAATAATTCTTACAACATTTATTTATTTATTCATATTTAAAATACTATTAACTTGACATAACAATACAATACATATTTAACATATCATCAATTTGACATAACAATACAATAAATACTCATCAAGGTTTTTTCAAAAAGGAAAAAAAAACTCATCCAGGAAGTTATACTATCTAAAGAACAATAATATTTACAACATTTATTTATTTATTTGCAATATAACGAAGGACAGTATAAACGAAAAAACTAAGTTTAGAAGTAAATAAAATTTAAAATTAAAAAGAATCTTCTAAAACAACATAAACAATGTTCTAACTTGTGGAAAAGGGGTATTTAGTCCAAACCTAATCTACAGTGTATATTGTGGGTTCTTGGATAGATAGTATTGGCATGCAAATCTACAAAATCACCTCCACAAAAATGGAAAATGAGAGTATTCAAAATAAATGATTCTGTAGTAATCATAATTATTTAGTTTAGATCAAGAAGAATTTTAAATGCAGTTAACATCCTTCTTTAAGTCTATAAAAATTACAAACTCATAAGACTCACCAAGAAGTGGAGAATAACGGTAAACCCAATGGAAAACACTACAATAATCACCATATACTATAACAACATAAGAATTTTCTTTTTCTCAAATTTTAGAGGGCTTGCTTGAGTTGATCATTTTGATTTACTGAGAAATTACTCAATCTCTTTAGGCAATAAAAATTTGTCATAAGTAGCAGAATTGGTCTAGAATACTGCAAGATAGATTGGTAAACAGCCTATTGGGAAGCTTTTAGGGACAACCACTCAGGTAGCACCATAACTGATGACTCTATGGAACAATAATAGAGAATTAGGAACCAATAATAATAGAAAGTCATTTTTCAAGAAAAAAAATGAATTTATTTTGTTTATTAAAAAAAAAAACTAACTGTAACAACATCCTTTATTGCTTGGAAATTTCTAGAACCATGCGTCTAACCTACTCAATTGTTTTGCCTTGAAACAATATGCATAGTTATAATCATTCCCTCCAATTTCTCCAACCATTAACATGGTTGTTTCAAGCTTTTCAGCAAAATTTATCAAACATTAAAAGAAACCCCCCCAAAAAAAAACATAGATTATAAATTTAACTTTGTGTTATATGCTTAATTCAAATGACTTGCCCCTGCAAAATTCTTCCTAAGTCCACCAAAAACCAATGCGGCTTGATCCAAGTAGGGGAAGAAAAGGAACTCTTCTGTTAGAGCTATGAAATTATAGAACTTAACAAAAAACTTTCATTATAATATAACTTTGTCAATAATTTTGGTTAATAAGGTGAGTCAGAGGTTCCGAATTATAATATATGAAATCAAGTCAAACAAAGAAACTAAATTAACTTGCATTGTGTACATAACTAATAAAAAATTCGTCTCTTCCCAACAAAAAAAAAAAAAAAAAACTAATAAAAAATTCAAACAGAACAACAAATCATGCATAGTCCTAAAACACAGAACAAAGGATAAGGGTTTTTCTAGACTCAAACATGCATGTGGTATAAACTTATAGTAAGCAATCAGCAGAGAAGAAGCATCACCACTCATATTTTATATGATAATGATATAAATCATACAATAGATACATTCAAAACAGGATTGGTAGGGTAAAAATTCATCAGTTATAAATGTTTCATTCAAACATGGTTTTTTCATGTGGGCTTAGTAGCAACTAAAGAAGGAAACCATTTAGGCAATAAACATAAAGATAAAAGAAGTTAAAAAAAAATTAGGAAAACTATGAACATTAATCTCATGAGCTATTCCTTTCTGCAGACACCAAGGTACTATAACCTAATATACACTATACAAATCACATGCATGAACTAATTGAAATATCCTTGTCCGTCCTTAGCAAAGATAGAAAAAACCATGGGACTGTAGTATCATTCTTAATGAACAAAACATGCAACCCACATCATTTTTTTTTTTTTTTTTTTTTTTTATTTATTTATTTTATTGTGGCGAGAATTTATAAAGAATAAAATATTTTAGCCACGCGAGTTCTTCAACACCACATACTATTTGATTCTAACCAAAAGACTTTAGTTCAAATGGATTCTAACCCAAATTCTAGACTTTATAAAGCCAAATTTGTTATTTTTCTTAAAAAGCTTTACCTACCGATGGGTGGGAATACTCTGTTTTCTCTTTCTCGTTGTTCGTCTCTTCATCTCTGTGTGTGACTTACAGTTATCGACTTTCTCTTAATGTTGATTCTAAATGTTTTGGTGTCTTTATATGTAAATAGCGAAAGGTTGTCAGTCATAAGGTTTAAGCAAAAACAATCAAACTAAAATAATCAAAATACCTTAATGTCAGCCAAATACATATAGCAAGTACAATCCTAAGCCTAAATAATAGTTAACGCCAATTTCTTTCTCTAAAAGTAGAATTTTAAAAAAATAAAATAAAACTTATCGATAGCAAGTTAGTGAGAGACCTGACGATCGTGGAAGGATAGAATGGCGGTAACGGCAGTCCTCAAATGTTTCTCTCTCTACCTTATGATCTCTCTATCAATCGTTGTTTTTTGTAAAATAGGAAGTGAAATGGTATTTTAAACAGCCAGTTAGTTTTTGTTAAAAACACTGAGTAAAGCGATGGGTTAAGTAGTGTGTTTTAAACTGTTTCTTTAAGAATTACTAATTGCATTGTTTTTTTGTACGATTGATTGTGTCGTATAGTATGACTCTTCACAATTAAACTCTACACGTGGCAGAATTTTAAATGGCCATTTTTCCAACATGTCGCAGCATCTTTAAATTCTCGGAAAGGATTCTGCTTTTATATACAGTATTAGTTATATATAGATTATGATACTTTAAGATAAAACTGATCAGCAGCTTAGTGGTGTGGTAAGTGTGGTAAGTGTGTTTTGGTCAACTGATCTGAAGTTCGAGCCCTTCGCTTGGCCCTTTTTTGCTACTTTCATTTTTAAAACCCTAGGAGGCATGAGATAAATACCACATTTCAGCCGCCCTCTTCTTATGCTCTCTCACCTCACCGATCGGTACCCCTTACCCAATATTTTTTATGCTCTCTCACCGATCAGTAGCTTAGTTCAAGTATACTGCCCTCAAAACCGATTCTCTATTTCTATCTCTCTCTTTCTCAATTCTCAAACTCTATCGTTTCGTTCTGATTTCCGCTGCCGAATTGTTTGCTGGATCTTCAGAAAAATGGGTACGCTGCTTCGTTCTTCCCACACTTGTTTTCGTTCTTGTTCTTATTGTTATTCTACTCTTACTGCTGCTAGTATTGCTAGTGCTGAAAAAAACTCGAATCACAAACACAATCAGAATCAAAATCAATTCTTGAAATCTGTTAGAGATCAGTGCAAATCTAGAAGCTTTAGGAATGTTGATCATGCCTTAGACCTGTTTGATACAATGCTTCACATGCACCCTTTGCCTTTCATTGGAGATTTTACTCTATTGTTGGGTGCCATTGCAAGAATGAAGCATTACCCAGTAGTCATTTCTCTAATTAAACGAACCGAATCATTTGGTATCTCTCCTGATGTTTATACTCTTAATATTTTGATTAACTGCTTCTGCCATTTGAACCGTCTAGATTTTGGGTTTTCTGTCTTGGCCACAATTTTGAAACTTGGTTATCACCCAAACTCTGTTACTCTAAACACCCTTGTCAAGGGGCTCTGTCTTCAAGGGAACATTGCTGGAGAAGAATGGGTATAATCCTAATGCAATTACTTGTGGAACAATACCGAATGCTCTGTGTAAGATTGGACAGACTAGTATGGCTATTAGGTTGCTTAGGAAGATGGAAGAATGGAATTTTGAGCTTCATCTGTCAGCGTATAACACAATCATTGATAGTTTATGTAAGGATAGGTTGGTAACTAAGGCTGTGAACCTTTTGACTGAAATGATGAGTAAAGGCATTCAGCCGGACCTTGTCACTTACAATTCCTTGATTCAAGGCCTATGCAATTTCAGCAAGTGGGGAGAGGCTATTACTTTGTTGAATGAGATGACACAAAGGAAGATCATGCCAAGTGTGAGGACCTTCAACATATTGGTGGACACATATTGCAAAGAGGGGATGTTGATAGAGGCGAAAAAAGTTTTTGATATGATGATTCAAAGAGGTATTGAGCCTGACGTAGTCTCTTATAGTACTTTGATTGATGGATACTGTTTGCAAAATAAATTGAAGAATGCCATCAAAGCATTGAACATGATGGTTGAGAGGGGTTGTTCACCTGATGTTGTTAGCTATAACACATTGATTAATGGATTTTGTAAAAAGAAAAGAATTGATGAGGCAATGAATCTCTTTCATGAAATGTCCAACAAGGGAGTAACTCCAAATTTTGTGACTTATAGCTCTCTTATAGGTGGGTTTTGTCGAGTGGAAAGACACAAGGCTGCTCTAGAGCTATTCCATAAGATGCAGGCTTGTGGCCAACCTCTAGATCTCCAAACTTATGCTGTCTTGTTGGACGGCCTGTGTAAGAATGGACAAGTTGTTGAGGCAATAAAAGTGTTTCTTGAGATGGAAGACAAAACGTTGTGCAACGATATTGTGATTTACAGCATTTTGATTGACGGTTTGTGTAATGTCGGGAATCTTAAAGTTGCAAGAGAACTCTTTTATAGTCTGCCTGCGAAAGGATTGCAACCCAATGTTCGAACTTACACCATAATGCTCAAAGGGCTTTGCAAAGAGGGACTGCTAGAAGAAGCAAGTGAGATATTTGAGAAAATGGATGGGAGCGGTTGTTCACCTGACGATCGCACATATAACACAATAATCCAAGGGTTACTGCAACATAATGAGACATCAAAGGCAATGAAATATCTTGAAATAATGGTTGACAAGGGTTTTTCAGCAAATGCAACCACTGCATCCATGTTGGTTGACTTGTTATCTGCAAATCCAGCAGATAAAGCACTTCAAGAATTACTTATTAAGACTTTGCCAGTCAATCTATAAGGTGTATGTATATTTGTCGAAAGTGGTTATTTACTTTTTATTTTTTAGTTTTTATGAAGTGATGTTTCTTTTCATATCATTGATGTTTTTTCCATTTCAAATTTTCTAGCAAAAGAATACCAATGGTAGGAAAGGTGCTTAACATGTTAATTAAGCATTATGATCCCTGTTTGTATGTTACTGTTCTTTGAAATCTTCTTGTTGGAGTTGAAGTATATTGGAAGCTTAACTTGATCACATTTGAGTAAAATTTTGTCTTAAGGTTTCAAGTAATTGTTTTTGATTGCAGCAATGATGATGATGATGATGATGATGTTTTTGGGGAATCAATAATTGGGTTGAACTCATATTTCTTAGGATGGGAGAGGGTTTAATTTCACTTTTGGTACTCCGTCTCTCTCTCCACACGCACAAACATACCCCTTGAGGAATGTTTTATGTGTGTATTTGAAGTTATGTGTGACAATGATCTCCGCTATGGAGGCTGGGATATCTATACCTGATTATATTTTCAAATCTAATTATGAAGGAAAAAATGAATTTTTGAGTGGTGATTGCTGATGAGAAAAGATAACTGTTGTATTTTAATTAAGGCTTGATTTGCAGCTTTGAGATATGTTTTCTTTGCAATCTAGAGAATTTAATTGGACACTAACTATTTATTTGTTCATATCTAAAATATCTTGTTCAATAACAGGTCTACAATATCTTGTTCATATCTTTATTCAAGACATCGCACTCTTTCACTCTCTCTCTCTCACACACACACACACACACACACACACACAAGTGAATTCACTATCACCACAATGGATCCAAACAATTTGAAAATGTTGACAGAGTGACACAAAGATATAAAGTGAGTGGAACCAGAACAAAGCCAAGCTTGAAGAGCAAAATCCATCTTGCATTAACTCCACACATTAGTACTGCATCACTTGTACTTGGATGTGAAGCTATCTCGGTGGGCTTAGCCAAGTACAAGGGACACAGAAATAATGTCAATTCTATCAGCTACTGCATCTTTTGCCAGGATGTTTGCCAAGGAATATCCAAATGACCTGCAAGCTTTCAACACTTCAATTTTTGCACCAGGAACTCCACCTCCTGCAATTCCTTCATACAAATAATCTTGCTTTGATTTTAAAATTTCTGTGAGTCGCTAAATGTGATTAAAGCTTAAAAGACGAATGCTATTGACACGGTTTTATGTATGTATCTCAAGTTATGTAATAGTTACCAATGTCTGTTGTCCCAAAAGTTTTTAAGGCAATCACTTATGATTCTGAGTAGTATGGAAAAATTTTCGAAATATGTTGACTCATCTTTATTTTGTGTCAATTTGGATTGAATCCTTTTTTAGTTGTTGGTTCTCTCCCATTAATACAACTCCACAACAGTATCTTTGGTTAACAATTTTTGCTGTTGACAGTTGGTAACATGATCAATTTTATTTTTACTTTGAAATTTTCTCAATCTCGTTAGTTCTAATTCATGTAATGGCTAATGGTACAAAGTGAGTTCACTTGTTGCGGGTGATTTCAAATTGGTGCCTTGGCATTTACCCTTCCATTTTACTAGGTGGAGAGCTGAGCCCTCGTCATTGAAGCTATCAGATGCTTGCCCGAATACTGCACCACAACAGATGTGAAAAAACTTCAAATTATAGCATATGCTTGGTTATTTCTGCAACAAATTTATATTGCTTTTAGCACACAAACAGTACTAAAACTTGATTCTTGCCACCTGTTTGACTGACATTCACCTGAGAACTTTGCAACTTCTTCACTTAGCCGCACATCCTATTTAAGCTCTTCCCATAAACTATAGATTAGCAACTCTTTGGCCATTGAAGTACTACAATTTGGAATTGGCACATGCTTGAGATAATTCAAAAGGTAAAGCCTGTTATGGCAAGGGCTTTTTATCTTTGGATTGAACTATCTCGGGAAAACTCCAGTTGAGACCTTAATATAATATAGATGGGCATCACTTACAGCCAAGTGTTAATTCTCCATGTAATTATATAACTATAAAAACTAAAACCATGAAGCACTCATGCACCACTTAGTTTTGGAATGTTTTTGGGCTGTTTATTTGCCACGGTAGTATTTAGGAAAACCATGAGTAAAGAGGCCTCCATTTTTTTTTTTTTGATTCTCAACATAAAATTCATTAAACTGAAACAGACTTCATAAAGATTACATCATGCTGCACTTGTGCAGAAATTATAGGTGGGATATCTTCCACCCAAATGACCCTATCTACTACAGACTTGGCATTTCTTGCCAAAATATGAGCTGCAGAGTTTGATTCTCTGCAAATGTGAGACACATTCCACTCATGAAAACATCGAAGGTCCACTCCTATACCTTCAATTACCTGTTGAATACTACTCGGTACCAAGTATTGATCACGAAGCGAACTGACCACAATTTGCGAATCGCTTTCTATAGTAATCCGTTTAAGGCCAAGATCCCACGCAAGCTGAACCCCATCTTCCACTGCCTTTGCTTCTATCTCTAGTGCTTCCAGTGGTAGGTTCCATCTTTTGCTCATTGCACCCATAATTAATCCCTCTTCATTCCTAATGACCACCCCAACTCCGCTGCACCCAATCTCCCTGAAAACCGCACCATCTGTGTTGATTTTATACCAGTCTTGCCTAGGAGGAATCCAGGGGCGCAAGGACTTAGGTGGGGGCCTCAGTTGTGGTTGTTTCTCCTGCTTGATTTCGCCAACATAATCCGCCACATACCGTACCAAAACCCCCTTATCTTTGCATTTCCCCTCATGAATTAACGAATTTCTATTGCTCCATAAGCTCCACGCCGTCACAGCCACCAAAATCCAATCAACCTGCGGATGTGAACTCAATATCTCCCATACTATGTCAATGAACTCATTTGGCGGATCATGCAACCAGGGAAGCTTGATCTTAGTTCCACTCCAGACCGCCCTTGCAAACTGGCATCCCCACAAAACATGACCCGATGTCTCACTTTGTCCACACAAAACACAGCAATCCTCGCTTCCTATGCCCCGATTCAGAAGCCGATTCTTGGTAGGAAGGATGTTTTTGCAGGCCCTCCACATAAAATGTTTAATTTTATTTGGGCAGTTCATTTGCCAAATAAGCTTCCAGATGGACTTCATGTTTGAACTATCTGAACTGCCCCCTGTTTCGAGATGAGCATTCCTTTCTTTCAGCCATTTTTGCGCAACCCCATATGCACTCTTAATTGTAAACTTTCCATGGGAGGTCCAAGCCCAAATAAATGAGTCTTCAGGCAAACGAAAACTAACAGGGATTCCTAGAACAGCCTTGGCATCATGGGGGAGAAAAGTGCTTCTTACCTTAGTTGTATCCCAGCTTCTTCTATCAACATCAATCAGGTCTGAGACTCTTACTGCATCATTTTGGGGCTGTCTTGGGCTGAAAATTTTGAAAGATTCAGGTCTTGGGATCCACTGATCATCCCATATATTTACCCTTTGTCCATTGCCAATATTCCACCGAGAACCCTTCACAATAACCTCTTTTGCTGCCATTATGCTCCGCCACGCATATGAGGGTCTTCGGCCCAACTGAGCATGCAGGAAAGAAACCTTAGCAAAGTATTTTGCCTTATACATTCTATGCACCAAAGAATTCGGGTTTTTCAGTATTCTCCATCCTTGCTTAGCTAATAGAGCTAGGTTGAAAGCCTTAAGATCCCTAAAACCCATACCTCCCTCAGACTTTGGTGTACATAATTTCTCCCACGATACCCAAGCCATTTTCCGTTCCTTTTCCTTCTGCCCCCACCAAAAGTTACCCATCAAAGAGTTCAGGTCCTTACACAATGAATCTGGCAGCTTGAACACACTCATTGTGTAAGTAGGTGTGGCTTGTGCAACGGCTTTGATAAGGACTTCTCGGCCTGCATTGGATAACAGTTTGCCTTTCCAGCCAGCGATCTTCCTTCCCACTTGGTCTTTAATCCGATTGAAAGCTTTCCTTTTCCCCCTTCCAACTAGTGGAGGCAGCCCAAGATATTTTTCATGATGCCTAACAATCTCCGCCCCGAACTTTTGCTTAATTTGGTCCTGGACATCCCAACCCGTGTTCTTGCTGAAATATAATGAGGTTTTGTCCTTATTAATCTTCTGACCCGAAACACATTCATAATCCTCCAACACCTTTAGCACCCTGTCGCACTCCAACACCAAAGCTCTACAGAAGATTATACTATCATCTGCGAATAGCAAGTGTTAAATACTCGGTGCCCCTCTGCTCACTGCCACCCCTCTAATGCTCCCATCTCCCACCTCTTTTTTCAACATTGCTGATAGCCCCTCAGCACACAATAAAAATAAATACGGCGAAATAGGATCCCCTTGCCTCAATCCCCTTGATGGAAGAATTTTTCCTTTTGGCTCCCCATTAACCAGGACTGAATACGACACCGTGCTAACACACATCATCATTAATTCGATCCATTTCTCCTGGAAACCCATTCTCCTCATTATGGCTTCAAGATACGCCCATTCGACCCTATCATAGGCCTTACTCATGTCAAGCTTCACCGCCATTAGCGCTTCCTTACCTTTTCTTCTCTGATCAATGCAATGCATCGTCTCGAATGCAACCAACACATTATCTGTTATTGATCTACCAGGCACGAAAGCACTTTGAGATTCATCAATCACCTCCCCTAGGATTCTTTTCAACCTATTAGCCAGAACTTTCGAGATAGTTTTGTACACCACATTACATAAACTTATAGGCCTAAACTCAGTGATTTTTTGGGGGGAAGCAACTTTCGGGATAAGACAAATATAGGTTTCATTAAGCTCACAGGGCAATACCCCAGAATTTAAGACATCCAACACACAACTGATTACATCAGCGCCAACGACATCCCAATACTGATGAAAGAATAAGGGAGACATACCGTCTGGACCAGGAGCCTTTGTTGGGTGCATCTGCTTCAGCGCTTTCCAAACCTCCTCTGCCTTAAACTCTGCTAATAGCTCTCTGTTCATATCCGGGGTGACCTTTGGGGACAAAGCATCCAAACTTTCTGCAAAGTTGGAGGGTAAGTCTGACTTGAAGATATTTATAAAATAATCTAGAATTATGGTTTCAATACCCTTTTGATCATCTATCCACTCCCCATTTTGATTTTGCAGTCCTTCAATTCGGTTTTTTCTTCTCCGTTGGCTAGCTGTGGCGTGGAAAAATTTTGTGTTTCGATCTCCCTACTTCAGCCACAGCGCCCTAGACCTCTGCTTCCACATAATTTCCTCTCTTATCAGGACCTCATTAATTTCCTTTTTCAAACACTTAATATCCTCGGCTTTGTCCAATATACCATCGATGGCTTCAAGTTGTTGGAGCTGGTTTCTTTTCATCTTCAATGTGTTGTTAACATTCCCAAAGACCCTCCAATTCCAATTTCGAAGATGTTCTTGGCAACTTTTCAGTCTGTCCGTGATTTTGAACTTCGGGTCCCTTCTCAAAGGATCCCAAGCTTCCTCAATCACCTCTCTGCACCCAGATTCCCTAGTCCACATCGCCTCAAAGAAAAATCTCTTTCTTACCGGTTTATGAGGTTGTCTCCGATGTAAAAACAATGTTAACAAGCAATGATCAGAAATGGACATTGAAAAATGATGTACACTTGCCTCAGAAAACAGTTTGATCCAGCTCTCGCTTGCCACCATTCTGTCCAGCCGGAGTTTTGTTCTCTGCTCCCCCGCCCTTCCGTTACACCACGTGAAACTCTGCCCCACATACCCCAAGTCAAAGAGACCACATCTGCTCAAGCACTCCCTGAACTCCTTCATCTGTCCTGCATCTCTATCCGGTCCACCGAGCTTTTCATCAGACTGGGAAATTTCATTGAAATCCCCAAACACCACCCACGGCAACTGACTTTGATTTTTCAGAGCTTCCATCAGTTGCCAGGAAATATATCGCTTGGCTGCATCAGGTTGCCCGTAAAAACCAGTAGCCCGCCAAGGAGTTAAAGAAGAGCGTTCGTGGATCTCGACATCGATATGAGAGTTGGAACAACTCTTAAACCTCACATCCGTGCCCTCCCTCCACAACATTGCCAAACCACCACTTCGGCCATCACTAGGAACCGTTATACCCTGAGTGTATTCCAATTTATTTTGGATTCCTTTAATCCTATACGTACTAGCCTTCGTTTCCGACAAGAAGACCAGCAGGGGTTTCTTCGTTTTCACCTCGTCGGTGAGAGTCCGAACTGACAGGGAAGACCCCAGTCCCCGGCAGTTCCAAGCAATGACATTCATGTGGCTCGGCGGTGCTGCACCGCAGCCACCGCCACACCGCCAACCATTTTCTCCTCTCCATTCTTATTTTTGTTTTGTCCCTTGCTTCCTTTTCTGCGTTTCAGATCACATATGTTAGGGTCTAATTCCTGAAGTGGAATTGGACCCTCACGTTTTCCATTAATTGGATTTCCTACTTCCAGGCCTGCCTTAACATGAACTTCTCTTGCAAGCCTTTTCCAATGCCTACTTGTTGGGCCCAAAGTCTCTGAAATCCAGCCCTTATTTTCGTCAAAACACATGGCCATTGGGCCCAAATCCTTGCTCTCATTATTTGGCCCATCAACATTTAAATTGGACACAAGGTTTGGCGCCTTAATTGAGGAATTTTCTTTCTGGACCTCCTGGTTAATAGCTATCATCACGTGCGTGTCTTCCATTTAATCTGGCTTAACCACAGACTTTTCTATGCTTGACTTCCCAATCTTAGTTACCTTCTCCTCAACCTTTCCCATCACCTTTTGAACCTTTCCAATCTCATGAAAAACTTCTGACATGGGCATAGATTCAGCTAAACCCACCATACTTTGAGTAGGATAGCTGTCTTCCTGACATGGCTTCTCGTTCACGTGACATCCACCAACTCCCAATGCTTCCTTCACCATGTGCGTCAGCTCCGCCGACTTCGACGTAGCATCCACTGTTGCCCCGGATCGCTGCACCGCCACACCTCCGTAACCTTACTTATTCAGCTCCCTTCCACCCCACCGGACTGGTTCACCCCTTAGCCAAGCTCTATATTGAAGCTGGTTTTCTTCATTCAACTTGCTTTGATCCTGATCATCATTGCAATCCTTTAGAGCATGATTAAGAAACCCACACTTGTAGCAGAAATTGGGTAGCCTCTCGTATTTGAAGTTAACCCATTTTGATTCACCTCCTTCGATTGTGATCTTCCTCCCACGCACCAAACGTCTTGTTACATCGATGCGCACACGGACACGCAGACATCTTCCCCACTGGACTCCTGAATCTGGAACATCCACCTCTAACACCGACCCAAGGCTTGAACCAATAGCCCACCCTGTTTCTCTCGTTCTGCTCTTCAATGGTAGGTTATAGATCTGAATCCAAAAGGGGACCCATTTTAAATCTATTTCCTTTGGGGTTAACTCCCCTTCAAATTCTTGGATTATAACTAGCTGCTTTTCATAACTCCAGGGGCACATATCCAGCACTTTCTTTTTGTCTTTCACATCCCCAAACTCTACCAGAAAAACTTCCTCTTCTAATTCAGATATTTGGACCCCTTTATTGGGTTTCCACAACATTCTCAAATTTTTCCTCAGAGCATCCAGATTAATACTTCTCTGAGTCCAAATCTTCATGATAGCGCAGCACTTACCCACAGCTCTTGCTGCTTTCGTGCTAGTACTATCTAAAACAATCCTAACATCTTCCTCCTCCTTCGGGGCCAACTAAATATAGTAAATTTCTTTAAAAAAAGAAGAAGCTATAACTCCACATTCTTTCTTGTTACTAAAAGGATTTTGAACTCTAGCTTTTTTTGTTTACACAGTTAAACCATCACTCAAAAATTCATTGTTTACAGTCCCAACTTCTATATTGAGTAGTAACATCTAAATCTTAAGCAAAATTTCTCTTAAAATATACAACAATTAATTGTGAATAGTTTCCTCACGAATTAGTCACACATTAAGAATCTAAATTTAAAATTTAAAATTTAGTTATATATATTCTTTGAAGAAAATGTAAACAATAAACTGTATAATGTCTACCGTCAAAAAAAAAAACCAAGCAATTTATAAAAATACCTCCATGTAATAAGTATACAAGCCAATCACTAATGTCAAAATTGAATATATAGAAAAAAAAAATAGAATAACTTAATATAAAATAAAATAGTAAAAGCTAATGATTACTATTGTAATGAAAAGGTCTAGAATCACAAAATTTTTCACAATTTCTTATCACAACTGTGATGTAGCAGAGTGGTGATGAAAAAATAGTGGGATTATATTTAATTGATAGTTAACCATTCATATATAGTCTATTACGTCAAAATTAACCAAAAAATTATGAAATAATTTGTGGTACTTAAAACTACTTATACTCTCACTAATGTCACTGAATATTAATCTTGTTTCCAGCACTCACTGCACAGTCGCAGAGAGAGAACAAGTGTTTGTCTCTTTCTCTGAGGCAGCCAGAGACACCTGCCTTAACAAGCATATTGAGGTGTAAAACAGCAGGGGTTGATAAGTCATGCAAAGTGAAGAATGGCATTGCATATTTGCATGTCATACATACGTGTCTGTCCCTTATCAACATTTCTCTCCTATAAATACCAGCATCTTCGAGTTGCCTTTTCACTACTAAACTAATACCTCACAAAAAACCAACCATGGCTAAGCCTATCTTGCTCTATACTTCTCTGTGCTTTCTTGTGCTCTTCATCAACGGATGCCTAGCTCATAGACAGTGGCAGCAACAAGAAGAGTTCAACCAGTGCCAACTGGACAGTCTTGATGCCCTTGAACCCAACAACCGCATCGAGGTGGAAGCCGGTGTGATCGAGTCTTGGGACCCCAACGACGAGCAGTTCCAGTGCGTCGGAGTTCCATTGCGTCGGAGTGGTGGTCGTTCGCCGTACCATTGAGCCTAATGGCCTTCTCTTGCCTCAGTATACCAATGCTTGGTCAATGTAATTACATGATTGATTTTAACTGGTGAACGATTGATTTTAACTGGTGAACGGTGAACCTAAGGTATCTAAGGGCTTGAAGACTTGAACACCTGATATTGATGGTCCACATTGTTGAAAATGTGACACTAACAACCACATAGCATTCCATCGAGAATTCTAAAATTTTTAGCATTTAACACTTCAAAATTTTACTTTATTTATTATACCATCCCACTTTAAGATACATCAAACAACAAAACTTTTATATTTTTTACCATTTCATTTAAATAATATAAACTACTTATTAAAATAATAATAAAACAACTATACACAAACAACCAACCAACCCTCTCAGCCAACATGAGAATAAAAAACTATTTTTTTTTTTACAATTCATGCTACAGTGAGCTTGTATTAATACAAGCTCACTGTAGCAGTATGCCAAATATTTTACCATTTGAAAGATTTGATGGAGTTGCTATTTTGGTGTTTTGATGCTAAAATTTAGCATATACCCCTTTTAGCATCCTTAAGAGCAATAACATTAGGTGTGTTAAATGCTAAATATTTAGCATTTAACACACCAAACATAAAAGAAATCACCTTCATGAGGTGTGTCAAATTTGGCATTTGACAAAGTGATGTTCTAAATATCGAAGTGTACTATAAGATATGCTATAAATATTTGTGCATTTTAATTTTATTCAAAATTTCTCTCTCTAATTATCAATGCTATGAATAACTTAACAAATATATTATCCTTCTATGATATTAAGATTTAATTAATTTAGAGCAATATGAGTACTACTTCACTACGAACAAAATGAAATTGAAAAAATAAATTAACAAATATATATGCAGGATGCTATTTATGCTCCCCATTGGAACCGGAATGCACATAGCGTGATCTATGTATTAAGGGGTCGTGCTCAGGTTCAAGTGGTTGATGACTTTGGTCAGACTGTGTTTGATGATTAGCTTCAACAAGAACAAATCTTAACCGTGCCACAAAACTTTTCTGTGGTGAAACGAGCTAGTAGTGAGGGCTTCGAGTGGGTGGCCTTCAAGACAAACGACAGGGCCCAGATTTCTCCTCTTGCAGGACGAACCTCTGTCCTCAGGGCCATTCCAGCGGACGTACTTGATGGAGCGTGAACTCGTCAGTCAATGTTGTCGGATGAAGCCAACCTGCAGCCTCCTGGAAGGGTCACCGGTGTGGTGCCTGCCACCACGCCTCCGATGGCAAAGTTAGTATGCAAAGAAATCTCAGAGCAATTAGAGAATGCAAGCAAATAATAGTTCTCTCTTAGTGTGTTTGTGTATGTACCTTGTTCTTGATAATGAGAGGGCTTTATATGCATACCTTCATGGCTTCTAGCCGTTGGAGTAGTTATGGAGATCTTAATGCTCCTCCTCGTAACGTCTGGTCTGATTGTAATGTGACTTTAATGTGCTACAACGGCTCATACAGTTGGCCCCATAACCGTTCTTAACTTAATTGTGCTGTAATGAATGTATTGTGTTTTCCTCGTCAGTGACGTGGGCATAAGATATGCTCGTCCAAGCATGCCTTCGTCTGTCTTGTCTAACATCGTCACTGAAAGACGATGTCACTGGATTCGTCATTCCTATCAGTTGCCCCCGGATTCCATGGTCGTTGTGACATGTCATGTTGGCCGTGGAAGATGGAGAGTCTCCTGGGCCAAAAAATGCCTGTTGGGCTTCTGTGCCGCATTAACTGCGCAGTGATGGTTTTTTCTGCGAGGTTGCCACGTGTTGGGTGTGGATTGGTGGGGTCATTTTTGTGACCCTTGGGTTTCCCGCCGTTTTTCAGTTGCCTTAGTTTCTGGGTTAAAAACTTCTCCTCTTCGTACCTTTTCATCTCCCAAACAAAAAAACTTCTGCTGAGTGTCCCTTGGTGAGCTTTCTTCTGCCATTTTTCTTCAGACCGGTGCACCGTTTGCCGCTGCTTTAAGGTATGTTTTTCTTTTTCTTTTCTGCGTTTTCCCTTTTCTCTTCTGTTTTGCTGTGGTTTCTGATTCTTCTTTTTTTTTTTTTTTTTTTTTTTACATATTCAGTTTTTCTTTTTGGGTTTTTTAGCAAGTGTCATCTTCCCTTGTGTTTTTTGCATTTCCATGGTCCGTAACTCTGAAGTTAGGATAGATTGCCCCTCAATTTCCTTCCTATTTGCATGATTAGGAGGGTCTTTGGGGAATTTCCCATATTTAGAAAATTTTGTTTTTGAGGGTAACTGTTTGGGCGTTGCATTGGCTGATCTATTGCCTTTGCTTCGTCAATCGTTCGATTGGTTCGAGGGTCTTGTGAGAGAGGGAGAAACGATGTCTGAAGTTAGGTCTAGCGACCTTGAGACTGGATTATCGTCAAACGGTGATCCAGCGGAGGGGGGTTCAGTCGTCTCTTCTCCTCGTGAGGTTAGGGCTTTTCACGCCCTCGGGGAGGCGTGTGGTTTGGACGCAGACAGTGTAGCTAGATTTAAGGATAGGTTTCAATTTCCAGCTAGGGTTCGTGTCCGTCTACCTAGTACCGAGGATAGGGCCTGCCATTTCTTTCCGGGTGAGGTGTGTTTTTATGAGTCAGCCTTTACCTGCGGGCTTAGATTCCCCGTCCATCCGTTCCTGATGGAACTTTTGGATCGTTTTGGCATTGCTCCTGGGCAGCTCATGCCCAATTCGTGGAGAATAGTGGTGAACTGTATGGAGATATGGTTGGCTGCTAATGGAGATATGATCAGGATAGACGAACTGACATATCTGTATCGTTTGAAAGAGTCCAAGGAGTATGGGTATTATGAGTTAGTTCCCTGGACGAGGGATACTAGGATCGTCAGGGGTTTGCCTTCGTCCTTCAGGTACTGGAAATCCAGGTTTTTCTTTGTGTCGGGGGACGATTTTGAGACTCAATCCAGCGCGGATTGGGGTGATGTACCAAGGTTGCATCGTCGGTGGGGAACCCCGGCTTTAGGTGCGTCAGTCTTTCTATTCGTCATTTTCAGTTTTTTTTTTTATTTTCTGCTACATGATGTTGCTGACCCCTTTGCACCTTGCTGTGTGTAGTTAAGAGACGACCTAAGCTCAAGAGCAGGCATAAAGAGCGCGTTGAGACCGCCATTGGGTACGCCCAGACGATAGAGAGCTGGGACGACCTTGTTAACCCACATACTTTGGCCTTTTATCACCTCGGGCCAGATCCGTCCCCTTACGTTCTTCGTTCAATTGGAATTGAAGGCAAGAAAAGTAAGTACTAACCTCGTCAAGCTTTACTTCCTTTATGCATGTGGACTTTTTCCTAACCATTCCCTTCTTGCAGAAATGACGACCAAGTTCAAGAAGGACATGTATGCAAAGATGAGAGACAAGAAGGACGAACCTTTATCCAACATCGGGAAGAAAGCAGTGCGTGTCAAGGGAATGACCACTTCTGCCAGTACCAATGTCCCCGTCAACGCCATAGTCCTCGTCACTGAACCGACAAGGACGGCATCTCCGGCTACCTCCATTGAAGAGATCCCTACTCCTGCCTCAAAGAAGCAGCGAACATCAGGGAAGGAGAAAACTGATCCACGGTCGTCCACAATATGGGATGACGAGAGATTGGCCGTGGACAGGGCTCACGAGATGTTGACGGCGAATGACTTTAAGGTCTTCTCTGGTGTGCCTTTCAATGACGTCGCCTCTCGTCACATTCAGAGACTCGTCCAGGTAGAGTGTTTTCTGTACTTAAAAAGATTTTTTTATTTTTTTTATTTTTTTATTTTTTTATTTTTTTAACAACGTCCTCACATTCCTTTCCAGGTGCTGGGGGAAAGCATTCACATTACCTCTGAGCATCTTACACAAGAGGCAAGGGTGGCATCCTTAACCTCTAGGATGGAAGCTTTGGAGAAGGATAACTCGGAGCTGAAGAAGAATCTTGTTGATTCAATGGACGCGGCCACCTCTTTAAAGGAGAAGGTCAAAGTTTTGAACAACGACCTGAGGGTTGAGCGTCAGCTGACTTCGGAGAAGGACGAGCAGCTTCTGAATGCTAAAGAAAGTCTGAAGACCATTGCTGCGAGGTCTGTAGAGGCCTTCCAGACTACGGACGAGTATCAGACCGTCCTTTTCAGCTGGTATTTCAAAGGCTTCGAGCTCCTTAGGAGATATCTCGCCAAGCATCCTTTCGGAGTGAACATGGATACTCTGGACTTAGAGGAAGTGGATCAAGAGATGGCCGCTGACGAGGCCGCTCCTCCTTCTGCTGTTCAAACTGAAGCTCCTGGAGAGGTTCCTGCTGGTGGTGATGCCCCTGAGAATGCTCCTGATGACGATGCATCTACCCGAGCCTGATACTTAGAAAAATTTTCTTTCTTTCCTTCTCTTTAAGATGCCCTTCATTTTTTGGGCAGTTATGTAAATCTAATTTTTGAACAATTTTACCTTCTGTCTATTTTGGGAACAACAGGAAAGATTTTTGGCCCAGTGTTTATGGGCTTTCAGTTGTAAAAGAAAATGATGACTCAGCCTATTTCAGGCTTTTAATTTAATGTCACTTACCTGTTTTTTGAAGTAATTATCTTCGTCTTGATATTTTGTCATTTTTTTTTTTTTTATATATCTTTGTCACGATACCTTCGTCGATAACTTACATCCGTTAAAGCGGAATTTTGTTACCTTGTTTAGAATATTTCTTTCGTCAGTAACTTACATCCGTCAAGGCGGAATTTTGTTACTTAGCCATTTTTGGCTTTTAGTGACTTATACCCGTTTTTAGGGATTTTAGTCATCGTCAGTAACTTACATCCGTCAAGGCGGAATTTTGTTACTTAGCCATTTTTGGCTTTTAGTGACTTATACCCGTTTTTAGGGATTTTAGTCATCGTCAGTAACTTACATCCGTCAAGGCGGAATTTTGTTACTTAGCCATTTCTGGCTTTCAGTGACTTATACCCGTTTTTAGGGATTTTAGTTATCGTCAGTAACTTACATCCGTCAAGGCGGACTCTTGTTACTTTGGCCATTTTTGGCTTTACGTGGCTTACACCCTTATTAGGGATATTGCCTTCGTCAGTTACCTTCGGTTGCATAGACCTGCTCACAGAATAATATCAGCTGAATGGATTCTTTATTGATTTTGATAACAAGTACATTTGATCGTTACGTCTATTGATGGTACTTCTTTAAGTGTTCAATGTTCCATGGCCTCGGGAGTCTTTGTCCGTCCAGAGTTTCAAGGTGGTAGCTTCCCTGTCTGGAGTAATGAACAACCCGGTACGGTCCTTCCCATGTGGGGCCAAGTTTCCCTTGAGTTGGGTTCTTGGTCGCCAGTGTTACTTCACGTAGGACGAGGTCGCCGATGTTGAGTCGTCGGAGCTTCACCCTTTTATTGTAATACTCTGTCATCTTCTTCTTGTAATTCGTCATTCTGTGGCAGGCTTTATCTCTGACTTCGTCCAGGCAATCCAGGTTGACTCGTAAACGATCGTCATTGTCTTCCTTGCTGAACATCTCCCGCCTGGTGCTGGTTACTCCGACTTCGACCGGGATCACTGCTTCAGTTCCGTAAGTAAGTCTAAACGGGGTCTCTCCAGTCGGGGTTCTCGCTGTTGTTCTGTATGCCCACAAGACGTTGGGTAGTTCGTCTGGCCAAGAACCCTTTGCATCATCCAGTTTCGTCTTTATGATTTTGAGTAGAGTCCGATTCGTCACTTCTGTCTGCCCATTTGCTTGAGGATGGCCTGACAATGAGAAATGGTTCTTGATGCCTAGTCCAGAACAGAAGTCCTTGAAGCCTTGGCAGTCGAACTGTCGTCCGTTGTCTGATATGATCGTCCTTGGAATCCCGAACTTGCAGACTATGTTCCTCCATACGAAGCTCCGGATCTTTGCTTCAGTGATAGTTGCCAGTGGCTCTGCCTCAACCCATTTTGTGAAGTAATCTATAGCGACGAGTAAGAATTTTACCTGGCCTTTGCCCAAGGGAAATGGGCCGACGATGTCAATTCCCCACTGTGCGAATGGCCATGGGGACGCTATTGTCGTCAGTCTTTCAGCTGGCAGTCGTTGAACATTCCCGAATCGCTAGCACTTGTCACACTTCTTGACGAACTCCATTGCGTCCACCTGTATAGTAGGCCAGAAATAACCTGTTCGCATAATTTTGCTTACCAAAGATCTAGGGCCTGCGTGATCTCCGCAGATCCCTTCGTGGACCTCTCTTAGGATGTATTCAGCGTCTTCTTCGTTCACACACCTTAAGTAGGGCATGGAGAAGCCCCTCTTGTACAGGGTGTCATTAAGAATTGTGAATCTGGCAGACCTCTTTTTGATCTTCTTGGCTTCATTTGTGTCCTGAGGGAGGTGCCCATCCCGAAGAAAGGATATAATGGGCGTCATCCAGCTACTTGTGTTCTGGATTGCGAAGGTTGGAACTTCTTCTATGCTGGGGCTTTTCTGTACTTCCATCATCAAATCTGCATTTGACCCCGTTCCTTCTGACGATGCTATCTTTGATACTTCGTCTGCTGCCATATTCTGGCTTCTGGGAATCTGGACGAACTCTACCTCTTCGAATTCTTGAGTCAAGTGCTTTGTCAACCTGAGGTACTTTTGCATTCTTTCTTCCTTTGCTTCGTATTCTCCCTTGATCTGCCTAATTACTAGTTTTGAGTCGTTCTGGACTAACAGAGTCTTGGCTCCAAACACTTTCCCTAGCCTCAACCCCGTCAGAATCCCTTCGTACTCGGCTTCGTTGTTAGTCGCCGGGAATTTCAACTGAACTCCATACTTCAATACCTCTCCGTCAGGGGTGGTTATGACGACCCCTACTCCTCCCCGCTTTTGGGCCGACGAACCGTCGGTCTGTATTACCCAAGGTTTACCCTTACTGGCAGGGTTTTGGTCATCCGAAAGCGTGAACTCGGCGATGAAGTCTGCCAGAGCCTGTGCTTTAATCGCCGCCCTGGGATGGTATTCTATATCAAACTGGCTAAGTTCAATCGCCCATTGGACCATTCTCCCTGCTGCCTCGGGCTTGCTCATGGACTTCTTGATAGGTTGGTCCGTCATTACCCAGATTGGATTTGCCTGGAAATACTGCCTGAGCTTGCGTGAGGCAATTATCAACGCGAACGTGATTTTTTCGATTTTTGGGTACCTGGACTCAGCCCCCTGGAAGGCTTGGCTGATATAATAAACGGGGAGTTGTATTCGGTTTTCTTCTCGGATCAGGGCTGCGCTGACGGCTGTAGACGAAACAGCTAGGTACAGATACAAGTTCTCACCTTCTTTTGACGGGCTTAGTAGAGGTGGATTGCTCAAGTAGCGTTTGAGCTCTTGGAAAGCTGCCTCACATTCGTCAGTCCAGGCGAAGGCCTGCTTCAGGGTCTTGAAGAAGGGGAGGCATTTATCCGTTGCTCTAGAGACGAATCTGTTGAGGGCGGCGATCCGTCCTGTGAGCTTTTGGACCTCCTTGACGGTCTTGGGCGACGCCATGTTGATTATGGCCTGAATCTTCTCCGGATTTGCTTCTATTCCTCTCTGGGATACCATGAATCCCAGGAACTTTCCTGAGGCTACACCAAAAACACACTTACTCGGATTCAGCTTCATTTGGTATTGTTTGAGAGTGGCGAATGTTTCCCTGAGGTCGTCCAAATGGGTAAGTTCTTCCTTGCTCTTGACGAGCATGTCATCCACGTAGACCTCCATATTCCTACCTATCTGCCTGCTGAACATTCTGTTCACTAATCTCTGATAAGTAGCGCCTGCATTCTTTAGTCCGAAAGGCATTACCTTATAGCAATAGAGGCCTTGGCTGGTGATAAAGGCCGTTTTCTCCTCATCCTCGTCAGCCATTTTTATCTGGTTATACCCTGAGAAAGCATCCATGAACGTCAATAGCTTGTGCCCGGCTGTGGAGTCTACCAGCTGGTCTATTCTTGGAAGGGGGAAACTATCCTTCGGGCAGGCCCTGTTCAGGTCCGTGAAGTCCACGCACATCCTCCACTTCCCATTTGCTTTCTTCACCAGAACAGTGTTGGCCAGCCAGTCTGGATAGTACACTTCCCTGATGAAACCTGCAGTCAAGAGCTTCTTCACTTCGTCAGCGACTGCCTGATCTCTTTCTGGTGCGAAAACTCTTCGTCTCTGCTTGACGGGCTTTTTCTCTGGGTCTACATTTAACTTGTGTTGGATGATCTCCGGGGATATACCTGGCATGTCGTCATGGCTCCAGGCGAATACATCCAGTTGCTTCGGGTATGTCCCCACTGTCACTGTCAGCGTGACTATGCCCTTGGGGTAAACCCTGTCACCACTGAAACTGACGAGGGGAGAATCGAAAGGACGTAGCCTTCTGGGGTCTAGCTTCAATTGTTGAAATGCAGGGAAGTAAATAATGTCAGCAGAACTTCCATTGTCCACGAGGACCCTTTTGGTGTTAAACCCTTCTATGGTAAGCATTATGAGCAGGGGGTCATTGTGAGGCTGCTTCACTCCCCTTGCGTCGTTTTCATTGAAAGTCATGTCTTGATCGGTTCGTCTCTGCTTCAACGGGGGAATCGTGTGGACGCTGTTCACTTGACGTTGATATGCTTTTTGAAGGGATCTGAACGAACCTCCGGTGACGGGTCCCCTTGTGATCGTCTGTATCTCCCCGACCACATTTTGAGGAGGTTGTGACTGACGGTCATTCCCTCTTGACGAAGCTTCTGGTTGGCCTTTATTTCCTTCCCGAAATTTACTATACTCACCCTTCTTTACAAATTTTTGCAACTTCCCCTTTCGTATCAACTCCTCCACCTGCTCTTTGAGGTCCCGACAGTCCTCGGTGTAATGGCCATGATCTTTGTGGAACCGGCAGTACTTGTTCTTATCACGGACATTAGGAGACGAATGTAAGGGCCGTGGCCACTTCAGGTAATGCTCGTCCTTAATCTGCGTTAGAATTTTGTCAACAGGCATAACAAGAGGAGTAAATTTTACCATTCTAGAATTCTTATCATCTTTTCCTCTGGTTCCGTCACTGATTCGGCGATCTGGACGCTCGCGTTTTTGCCCCCTACGGTCGTCTTCCTTTCTACCCTTGTCTCCTGGCCTTTCAACGTCTCTGATGGCGACCAGCACGTCTTCCGCGTTCATGTACTTCTGTGCTTTGAGGAGCATTTCAGCCATTGTTTTCGGGGGATTTTTTGCAAGTGACGAGACGAGCTCTCTGGTTCTCAACCCCGCCTTGAAGGTTGTTAGCTGTACCTTGTCATCAGCCTCGTCTACTTCCAGTGTCTCCCGAGTGAAACGTTTCACATATGACCTCAAAGTTTCCTTCTCTCCCTGCCTGATGGTGAGTAAGTGATCCGCGGTTCTCTTTGGTCGTTGTCCTCTAATGAAGTGTCGCAGGAAGGCATTGCTCAATTGGTCGAAGGTATCGATGGACGATGTTGGCAGCTTTGTAAACCATTCTCGTGCGGCTCCCTTGAAAGTGGTTGGGAAGGAACGACACAAGATCTCGTCTGGGGGCTGCTGGAGTCCCAGGGTCGTCTTAAATGTGTTAAGATGATCCTGGGGATCTTTTAACCCGTCAAACGGCTCAAGTTGGGGCAGCCGAAACTTCGACGGCACTGGACAGTCGAGGACGGCCACAGTGAATGGCGAATCTGTTGCCCTAACCAGTCGGTCCACACTTCGTTCAGTTTTTTCTTTGATGGCGTTCCTAAGCTCGTCCATCTCCTTCCTCATCTCCTGAAGTAGATCCGAGTTCTGCTCGGTTGGAGTGGTGGGCCTTCGATGGTCAATTCTTCTATGGCTATCCCCTTCGTCATCCCGATTTCCCTTGGACCTATTCTCTTCCTGCTGAAGTCTCTGCTTCATTTCCTCATTTTGTTTGGACAATTCTTCGACGGTAGCTGCAAGGGCCTGAATTTGCTGCGACAAGGCTGCGGATTCTTGATTGGGCTCCATCTGAAATAAGTATTTTGAGAGGAAACTACCTTTTCGCGATTGAATGCGAAAAAATGTCGATTCCCCACAGACGGCGCCAAACTGATGGAGCGTGAACTCGTCAGTCAATGTTGTCGGATGAAGCCAACCTGCAGCCTCCTGGAAGGGTCACCGGTGTGGTGCCTGCCACCACGCCTCCGATGCCAAAGTTAGTATGCAAAGAAATCTCAGAGCAATTGGAGAATGCAAGCAAATAATAGTTCTCTCTTAGTGTGTTTGTGTATGTACCTTGTTCTTGATAATGAGAGGGCTTTATATGCATACCTTCATGGCTTCTAGCCGTTGGAGTAGTTATGGAGATCTTAATGCTCCTCCTCGTAACGTCTGGTCTGGTTGTAATGTGACTTTAATGTGCTACAATGGCTCATACAGTTGGCCCCATAACCGTTCTTAACTTAATTGTGCTGTAATGAATGTATTGTGTTTTCCTCGTCAGTGACGTGGGCATAAGATATGCTCGTCCAAGCATGCCTTCGTCTGTCTTGTCTAACATCGTCACTGAAAGACGATGTCACTGGATTCGTCATTCCTATCAGTACTAGCCAACGCTTTTCAACTCCGCCAAGAAGATGTTTCAGAGCTGAAAGTTAATATGGAGCAACAAGGGAACACTACTAAGACCCTCTAGATCTTCTTCTCAGTGGAGGGCTATAGCTTAGATGAAAAATCTAATGTAACTGTGTCGAAACTGTATCATGCGACACTTAGTTCTTGCTTTTTGTAAGGTTGCAAGACTCCTCTCATAAATAATCAATGCTGAGGAGAGTGTCTGCTTAAATAAATCACAGTTATGTGTATCTTTCTGAGCTTATAAGTTTTTTTTTTTTTTTTTCGATGAGAAATACTGCAACTTTTATTAATTTGCTTAAACTCGATAGGTGAAGGGATATTCTCAATCCATGTTACAAAAGTTTCTAAACCTTTGGCATGTTGTGACAAAAGATGGGCTGGCTTGTTTCCATTTCGTCGGACGTGTGTAAGCTGTACGGCCCTGAAGTCTTGAAGCCGCATGATGCATGAGTTGACAATATTCTGTATGGTAGCTGGGGGTGTGATAGAGCCCATGAGTGACCTGTAGAGTATCTCAGAATCAGTCTCGAAGGCAACTTCGCATAGGCCGATGTCCCAAGCAAAATCGATCCCCTCTTCCATGGCCTTTGCCTCAGCTTCCAACGGACCTAGTGGAACCCACAGTTTCTTACTCATTGCAGCCATACATTGTCCTGTGTGATCCCGGGCGACAACACCTATTCCCACCGCATCGAGATGTTGGAAGACGGCACCGTCGACGTTTACCTTATACCAGGGACTGTGCGGTGGAGTCCAGGTTGTATGCGTGGCAACATTTGGAAACGTAATCTGGTGGTTTGCAAGCCTATATTCTTCAAGCAAGGTTGTTGCTAACTGTAGAATGACTGCGCTGGTTTGCCGTGACCCTCCTGTGCGAGCTTTGTTACGGTTCAGCCATAGACTCCATGCTAAAGTAACAGTCAGCTCCACCAAATCGTCCCCAACGTGTTGGTTGAAAATGAGATGCCAAAGGAGGTCAAGGAAGCTGTCGAACCTCAAACCGTGGCCATGAACAGGTATGCCTGATGCTCTCCAAACGTCCTGGGCTTTGTCACATGCCCAAAGAGCGTGTCCTATTGTCTCTACTCCATTGCCGCAGAGTTCACATGTTGGATCGTCTAGGACTCTCCTTGAGTGTAGGTTGAACTTTGTTGGTAGGAGGTTCTTGCAGGCTCTCCAAGCAAAAGAACGAATCTTGCTTGGAACTTTGAGGCGCCATATGGTTTTCCAAAACACCGAAATTTGCTGGTTGTTTGATGTAGAACCTAGAGAGCTGGTAGCGGCATGTGACAGTGAAAGAGCGACCTTGTAGGCTGAGTTCACCGTGAAACGTCCTTTAGGTGTGAACGCCCAGACCATGCGATCCGGTGGCCTTCGAATGCTTAATGGTATGCTTAAGATGGCTTGTGCATCATGTGGGAGGAAGATTTCCTTGATAAGGCCTATTCTCCAGTTCCCCGTATCATGGTCTATGAGTGAACTGACAAGTGACTCGGGATGCAAGGCATGTGGGTGATCGAGTAGTGACTCTAAAGGTGGAGCAAGTGGGCAGCCACTTATCAGCCCAGATCTTGATTGAATTCCCATTGCCAACCTGCCATCTGTATCCATGTTGAACAACCTTTTGAGCAGCCATGATACTTCTCCAAGCATATGGTTTGTTCGGCTAAATTTTGTTTATAGATTTATTATTTTTTCCTTAATATTTTTATGGTCTTCTTTTGACTAATCAATGTTGAGGAAAAGTTTCTACCCAAGTAAATAACTACTGGATATGTACCTTTATGGGAGTTATAATAGGCTAGTATAATGCTATATATAGCTTGTTTGCCTAAATTATGTTAATACATTTTTTATATTCCCTATTTATTTAGTAAATTTTGTTTATATACGATTCAACTCCTTCTTTGAACCCATGTACTCAATTTTAGTGGATGCCTTTCTCAAGTCATTTCTTCTTATTAGAAATGACTTGAATTTTCTATCTGTTTCTTATTTATTTAATATTTTTTTTTTTATATACGGTTAAACTCCTTACTCATTCAAATTCTTTTGGTAAATAAACTCCACATTCTCTTTGAATTCATGTACTCAGCTTAGGAATTTACTGAAGTATGTCTTTGGTGGATGCCTCTCTTTGTGGACAGGTTAATTGGTTCCTCTATCTAGAAATGACTTGACTTTTTGCATTTTTGAAAGGTTCTAGAGGGTATTGTTTGTGAATGCCGATATTAATTTAACAATTACAATTTCCTTCCTTAATTTTTAGTTTTAACTAGTTGCAGACTCACGCAATGCGTGAAAATAAATAATTATTTTGTTTAGTATTATAATGTATAATTTTTTCTCTAAATTTTTTTGAAGATAATTTGTTCTCCCTAAAAATTAAACAATTATTCATTCTAGTTAGGTCTACTTCAATCCCATTTGGTCTATTTTGGTCCTATTTGGTCTATTCGGTCAATTTCAGTCTCCTTCAGTCTATTTTATACTAATTGGGCCTTAAATTGATTTTTTTTTTCCGGTTGCATTTTCAAGTTAAGCTCAAAAATTATTATTTTTTTCCTTAATTTTTGGGTTGAAAGTATTAATTTTATTATATTGGAGTTAAAATCTTTAATTTTGAGTTAAAAAATACAAAGAATATTGGCATTTTATGACACATTTCTGAGTGTTAAATAGAACCTTAGTCATGCCTGACTTCTCGAACCACATGCTTTGGGTAAATTAATACTTAATGACATATTTCTAAGTGTTAAACAGAACCTTAGTCATGTCTGGCTCCTTGGACCACATGTTTTGGGTAAATTAATACTTAATGACATCTTTTTAATTGTTAAACAGAACCTTAGTCATGCCTGGCTCTTCGGACCACATGCTTTAGGTAAATTAATACTTAATGACATCTTTCTAAATGTTAAACAGAACCTTAGTCATGCTTGGCTTCCCGGACCACATGCTTTGGGTAAATTAATACTTAATGACATCTTCCTAAGTGTTAAACAGAACCTTAGTCATGTCTAATTCCTTGGACCACATGCTTTGGGTAAATTAACACTTTATGACATTCTTTTAAATGTTAAACAGAACCTTAGTCATGTCTGGCTCCTCGGACCACATACTTTGGGTAAATTAATACTTCCTATTATTCTACCAAATATCAAACAGAGCCTTAGTTATTTCAGGCTCCTTGGACTACATGCCTAAGATAAATTAGTACTTCTTATTGATTATTTAAATATCAAATAGAATCAGCCACCCTAAACGGTAGAGATCTTTAACAGCATTCATCTTTTAGTATCTCTGGTTAACAATTTTTGCTGTTGACAGTTGGTCACTAACATGACCAATTTTATTTTTACTTCAAAATTTTCTCAATCTCATTAGTTCTTATTCGTGTAATGACATAAGTACTGGGTAGAAAGTGAGTTCACTTGTTGCTGATGAATCCAAATTGGTGCCTTGGCATTTACCCTTCCATTTTACTAGGTGGAGAGCTGAACCCTTCATCATTGAAGCTATCAGATTCTTGCCCGAATACTGCAACAGAACAGATGTGAAAAAACTTCAAATTATAGCATTTGCTTGGTTATTTCCGCAACAAATTTCGATTGCTTTTAGCACACAAACAGTGCTAAAACTCCATTCTTTGCCACCTGTTTGACTGACACTCACCTGAGAACTTTGCAACTTCTTCATTTAGCCACACATCCTATTTAAGCTCTTCCCATAAACTATAGATTAGCAACTCTTTGGCCATTGAAGTACTACACTTTGGAATGGGCACATGGTTGAGATAATTCAAAAGGTAAAGCCTGTTATGGCAAGGGCTTTTTATCTTTGGATTGAACTATCTTGGGAAAACTCCAATTGAGGCCTTAATATAACATATATGGGCATCACTTACAGCCAAGTGTTAATCCTCCATGTAATTATATAACCATAAAAACTAAAACCATGACGCACTCATGCACCACTTAGTTTTGGAATGTTTTTGGACTGTTTATTTGCCACGGTAGTATTTAGGGAAACCATGAATAAAGAGGCCTCCATTTATAGATTACTACTTGACTGACTTTCATAATAGTTAAAAGATTTTGTTAACGTGTGTGCTTGTATACTCATTAAAAAATGTATAAGTATGTTCTACCTACATGCATTTAGTGGCGGAGCCAAGAATGTTTTCCAGAGCCAAACTAAATGTAATAAAGTTCTTTAAAAAAAAAAAAAAAGGCTAGAACTCCACAAAATTGTGCTCTACATTCTTTCTTGATACTAGAACGATTTTGAACTCTTTTTTTGTTTACACAGTTAAACCATCACTCAAAAATTCATTGCTTATAGTCCTAACTTCTATATTGAGCAGTAACATCTAAATCTTAGACAAATTTTCTCTTAAAATATACAACAATTGTGAATAGTTTCCTCACGAATTAGTCACACATTAAGAATCTAAATTTAAATTTTATAATCTAGTTATACATATTCTTTGAAGAAAATGTAAACAATAAACTGTATAATGTATACCGTCAAAAAAAAAAAAAAAAAAACCCAAGCTATTTATAAAAATACCTCCATGTAACAAGTATCGACCCTTCATGAGCCGATATTTACAACCCTCCTGTTGGTCGAATCAGTACCCTTAACAGCCACAATCTCCCAGTCCTCCGCTGGCTCCAACTCAGTGCTGAGTTTGGAAGGCTACAAAGGGTAAGAGCATTAGGGTCCGTTTGAATAGAACTTATTTTGCTGAACCTGAAAACTGAAAACACTGTAGCAAAATAATTTTTAAATGTGTGAATAATGCCGTGGGACCTATTTTTAATGAAAAAGTTGCTGAAAAGTGAAGTTTGTGGATCCCGTGCACTGTTCACGGGACCCACTTATGTGCTAAAAAGTCAAAAATTTCGGCTACTGTTCATGCACAATGCATGAATAGTAGCCGTAGCAGTAAAATTTGCCTCTGAAACGCGTGAAAAAAAAGAAGAAGAAAAAAAAGGAGCAAAACGCAACTCAAAACACAAACGCCATATAAGTCCTATCCAAACACATACTTAGTATCGGCTGTTAAAAAAAAAAATTGTTATTTTGACATATCAAAATGTTATTTTATCTATTTTAATACACTACTTTAATTTACAATATATCTTACATCACATCTTCTAATCTTTTACCATTTTATTTAAATATTATTTCGTTATTCATTTTAATTCTTATTTTATTCTTATTTTTTTGTTCCCAATGGTAAAAGAAGAGAGAGAAAGTTTGCATAGTCCCCAATTTTCATAGAAGAGAGAGAAATTTTGAATAAAAAAAATGCACAAATATTTATAGCATATCTCATAGTATCCTTCTATATTTTAAACATTTCGATATTTAGAACATCACTTTAGTTAGCAAATGACAAATTTATTTGGCATTTGACACGTACAGAGATTTTGTTATGTTTGGTGTATTAAATGTTAAATATTTAGCATTTAACACACTTAATGCTAATGCTCTAAACGCTTACCAATGCTATGATTAACTTAACAAATATATTTTCCTTTTTTGATATTAAGATTTAATTAATTTAGAGCAATATGAGTACTACTCCATTACAAACAAAATGAAATTTAAAAAAGAAATTAACATATATATGCAGGATGCTATTTATGCTCCCCATTGGAACCGGAATGCACATAGCGTGATCTATGTATTAAGGGGTCGTGCCCAGGTTCAAGTGGTTGACGACTTTGGTCAAACTGTGTTTGATGATGAGCTTCAACAAGAACAAATCTTAACCGTGCCACAAAACTTTGCTGTGGTGAAACGGGCTAGTAGTGAGGGCTTCGAGTGGGTGGCCTTCAAGACAAACGACAGGGCCCAGATTTCTCTTCTTGCAGGACGAACCTCTGTCCTCAGGGCCATTCCAGCGGACGTACTAGCCAACGCTTTCCAACTTAGCCAAGAAGATGTTTCAGAACTGAAAGTTAATATGAAGCGACAAGGGAACACTCTAATAAGACCCTCTAGATCTTCTTCTCAGAGGAGGGCTATAGCTTAGATGAAAAATCTAATGTAACTGTTGATGAAGCGTGAGCTCGTCAGTCAATGTATTTGGATGAAGTCAACCTGCAGCCTCCTGAAAGGGTCACCGGTGTGGTGCCTGTCACCACGCCTCCGATGCCAAAGTTAGTATGCAAGAAAATCTCAGAGAAATTGGTGAATACAAGAAATAATAGTTCTCTCTTAGTGTGTTTGTGTATGTACCTTGTTCTTGACAATGAGAGGGCTTTATATGCATACCTTTATGGCTTCTAGCCGTTGGAGTAGTTATGGAGGTCTTAATGCTCCTCCTCGTAACGTCTGGTCTGGTTGTAATGTGACTTTAATGTGCTACAATGGCTCATACAGTTGGCTCTATAACCATTCTTAACTTATTTGTGTTGTAATGAATGTATTGTGTTTTCCTCGTCAGTGACGTGGGTATAAGATATGCTCGTCCGTGCATGCCTTCGTCTGTCTTGTCTAGCCTCGTCACTGAAAGACTTCATCGTCACGATGTCACTGGCTTCGTCATTCCCATCAACTGTGTCGAAACTGTATCATGCAACACTTAGTAAGGTTGCAAGACTCCTCTCTTAAATAATCAATACTGAGGAGAGTATCTGCTTAAATAAATCACAGTTATGTGTATCTTTCTGAGCTTATAATAAATTAATAAAATCCTATTATGGTTCTTTCGGCTAAATTTTGTTTATAGATTTATTATTTTTTCCTCAATATTTTTATGGTCTTCTTTTGACTAATCAATGTTGAGGAAAAGTTTCTACCCAAGTAAATAACTACTGGATATGTACCTTTATGGGAGTTATAATAGGCTAATATAATGCTATATATAGCTTGTTTTGCTAAATTATGTTAATACATTTTTCTATTCCCTATTTATTTAGTAAATTTTGTTTATATACGATTCAACTCCTTCTTTGAACCCATGCACTCAATTTTAGTGGATGCTTTTCTTCATTGGATGCCTTTCTCAAGTCATTTCTTCTTATTAGAAATGACTTGAATTTTCTATCTGTTTCTTGTTTATTTAATAATTTTTTTTTATACGGTTAAACTCCTTACTCATTCAAATTCTTTGGGTAACTAAATTCCACATTCTCTTTGAATTCATGTACTCAGCTTAGGAATTTACTGAAGTGTGTTTTTGGTGGATGCCTCTCTTTGTTGGACAGGTTTATAGGTTCCTCTATCTAGAAATGACTTGACTTTTTGCATTTTTGAAAGGTTCTAGAGGCTATTGTTTGTGAATGCCGTTATTAATTTAACAATTGCAATTTCCTTCCTTAATTTTTAGTTTTAACTAGTTGCATACTCACGCAATGCGTGAAAATAAATAATTATTTTGTTTAGTATTATAATTTATAATTTTTTCTCTAAATTTTTTTTGAAAATAATTTGTTCCCCCTAAAAATTAAACAATTTTTATTCATTCTAGTTAGGTCTACTTCAGTCCCATTTGGTCTATTTTGGTCCTATTTCGTTCACTTGGTCCAATACGGTCAATTTCGGTCCCCTTTAGTCTATTTTATACTAATTGAGCCTTAAATTGATTTTTTTTTGTCAGTTGCATTTTCAAGTTAAACTCAAAAAAAAAATTTCCTTATTTTTCGTTTGAAAGTATTAATTTTATTATATTTGAGCTAAAATCTTTAATTTTGAGTTAAAAAATACAAAGAATATAGGCATTAGAAATTAGAAATATGAGCCCTAAAAATGATAAATATTCAAAAGTCTTATTTGGTCCTATTCGGTTCTTAGGATCCTTTTCAGTCCATTCAGTCTTATTCAGTCCACTTTGATCCTATTTAGTCTTTATTGGTCATATTCTGTCAACTTCGGACCATTTTGTCCACTTTGGTCCTATTCAGTCCATATTGGGTTTATTAAATCCATTCTGTCCACTTTGATCCTATCTGGTCCATTCTATTTCCTTTGGTTCAATTCGGTCCTATTCGGTCCATTCTATCCACTTTGGTCTACTTCAATTCTATTTGGGCCATTCGGTCTATTTTGTGCACTTTGGTTCTATTTGGTCCATTTTTTCCACTTCGGTCCTATTCCATATTGGTCCTTTTATGTCCACTTTGGTCCATTCTGTCTACTTCGGTCCAATTGCATCCCCTATGGTCCTATTCGGTCTATAATGTTCATATTCGGTCCATTCGGTCTTATTCTGTTCTTTTAGTCCACTTTGTTCCATTTAGTCCAATTCGGTCTATTTAGACCATTTCGGTCCATTTTGATCCATTTTTTGTGCATTTACATAGTTGGAGAAGATACGTTTAGGTTGCACCTATTCTAATCCAAATTTATTAAGAAAAATATATAAATCTCAAACTCGTAATATCTAAAATTTTAAGCATAACATTTATTGTTGCTACACTTTTGTTGAGCCACATTAACATAGCATTTCAGTCCACTTCGGTACCGTTAAATTTAAGTGAAAATCTTTCTAAATATAAAAATTATGAGTATACAAATATAATTTTTAGGGCAGTTATTCATTTGTTTTAATATTGTTACTTTTAAATGAATTGCATAAAGTTGATTATACATTTAAGCAATATATATATATATATTAAGAGGATTTAGAAAGTTAGTTATTTTTTTTTTCAAAAATACCCCAAATTTAATTAACTTATTCTTTTTCCTAAAACATAAAAATGAGGTTAAAATCGTAAATTGATAAAAAAAAAAAACCTACCCATGTTCTATAAAACTTCCCACTGCCCTATGTACACAACCAAAACTACCCCCATGTTTTTTTTTTTTGATTAAAAAAATACCTTCCTTAAAAAAAAAAAAAAAACCCTTGTTCTAAAAAATACCACCCTAAGTTCCTAAAAAAAAAAAACTACAAAAAAAGAGTCTCATTGCAAGCACAAAGCGCGTAGGATGAGGCTAATATATATTAAGAGAATGAATTATTATTAAAAAAAATTAATTAACTTATTCTTATTCCTAAAACATAAAAATGAAGTTAAAATCATAAATTGATAAAAAAAAAATTTATAATAAAAAACCTACCCATGTGTACACAACCAAAACTACCCCATGTTTTTTTTTTTAATTAAAAAAAAGGCGGAAATAAAATTGTCGTCCCTATATTTTCACCCCATTCCCACTTTGGTCCCTACATTTTTATTTTATCGCTTTTAATCCCTAAAATGAAAAACATGTTTTATTTTAGTCCCTATCGTCATCTCACTAACGAAAATTGTCTACGTGGCAGACGAAGTGTACTATTGGCACACTAAATACTAACGTGGCCATTAAAATAACTAGTCGCAACCCCGTCTTATTATTTTAAAATAAAATGTAATATATAATTTATTTTTTAAAATATTAATAAAATTATTGTAGGGACCGGTTTCGAGCGCTCTCTAAGGATTGAGAGAGTGGACCCAAGCCCAGCTAACCCTCCAATAAATTTGTAGAGTATGGGCTCAAGAGCTAGGCCTTAGGAAAGAATGCAACAGCCATGCATGGTTGTTCGTGAATGCTAATAACTAAAATGTGGGTTTGAACATACAATGAGGCTCCTCGGACGGGTCTTATGGAGCTTGAAGTTCCTATTATCTCTTTTCAGAAAGGTTACAAGAGTTGAGAGAATATGAGTTGCTACAGTATATCTTTTCTCTCGTTTTTTGTTCGTCCCCCCTTCACGAAGGACTTTTCACATTATATATCTCTCTCTCGGTTGATCTTAGCCCTACATTTGTTGATCAATCCGGTTTCCACTTGAGTGCCTGTCCCATCAGCCGCATTCCCATCCCTCCTGTGGGTTGCAGCGCCCAAGACGGCACTGTTTAGAGGTCCTATCCTCATTAATGCGGCCAGGGCGTTAGTTGAGGGCATTTAATATGGAGGTGACAGTTCACCTGGGACTTGCTCCTCCTCCATGCTTCACTGTCCGGTGCTTGGTTCGTGCTATTTGCTCCTTGGGTGCTTAGGGAGGCTCCCCATAAGGACATGCTGTTTGCCCACTTTCTGACCTCGGTCTCCCGAGGATGTAACCATCCTCGGCAATGCTCCTTGGGCCCTGGGCTCTACACTTTCGTCCTCGGACCTAGGACGCGTCCTCGGCGTGGGCTTCTGGGCCTAGTCTGAAGTGGGCCAGGGTTGCTTGACTTATTCTGGCCCCACAATTATATATTAGGACTAACATGGTGTTTTCTCACAAGAAAATTCCATTTTAAATGTATTAAACTATTAACTAAGAAATTTTCTTTTTTATATAACTATTTACAAAACCAAAAAAGGGCAAGGGTCTTTTTTTTTTTTTTTTTTTTAAGTAATGAATTTTGTGTTCCCTATAAATAAAAAATTATACATTTTTTATTTTATTTTAAATTAAGATTATTTTCATCTATTCATATTATGGGCCAATTTGCTAGTGATAGAATATAGTGTGGATTAAAATTTTCCATTTATGACATTTAGAAAAGAATGAGAAAAATAGTTTTTTCCCACCATTAATAATTTTCAACTTGTAGCATCCTATTTTAATGTTATCTTTAATTCCAAACCAATCTATCTCTTTTGATGTATATAAAGTATAATCATGATCTATCTTCTTAAATACATTACTTATCTCAATACATTCATAAAAATACATTGAATCAAAATATACCTATATGAAGATGCTTTGCAAAAAAATAAAATGTCTCATCAATCATCGTTTTGCAAAATGATATATCAATCATCACTTAACAATGATTAATTTGATTGATTAGGAAAATAATTTTCTATTTATAATCTATTAAGATTATTTTCTATGCAGAAACTGCAAATTTGTCTACTCAAAAAGATTATAGAATAAACAATTATTAGCAAAATATCATAATTAGGTTTCTATGTGCTTCATTATAATAATTAATAATAATAACAAAAACAACCACAAAAATAATAATGAAAATACAATTGCAAAAGCTAAAATATGTCATTCATCCAATTATTTCCATTTGATTAACCTTTGCTTTTATCTAAATAAGTGGCACTATAGAGTATTTCTAATACAATTATTAAGAGTACTTTCTCTACAAAAACTACAGTTTTGTTCACCCAAAATGATTTAAAAATAAATTTTTTTTTAGTAAAGTCTCATAGTTTAACATCTAATTGAATCACTAAAAAAAAAAGAATTTTTTTTTATCAGGAATTGGAATACCAAAATACCTAAATATGCAAAAAAGTTGATACAAATTTGCTAAAAAGAGAAACAAATGTGAAGTGACAATTAAATCAACAATAACAAAAAGAACCATTAGGGAGAAAAAAGTGGTTGAAAAAAAAATGCATCAAAAAAGACAAAATTGGGGAGAGAGAGAGAGAGAGAGAGTTGACCTTTTTTGCAGTGAACAACTTGGAAGGAATAGGGGAGAGAGGTGGAAATGAAGTAAAAGAAATTTATAAGAAAATCAAGTTGGAAGAGGAAGAGTGAAAGCAAATGAAAGGTTCAAAAAAGTGAAATCGTAGAATTTATAGAGATGAAAATTTGGAAGGATGAAAGTAGATGAAAGGTTCAAAAAAGTGAGACTGTAGAATTTATGAAGATATAAAGGAGAAAATTTATAAATTTATAAAGGAAATAAAATAATAAATTTAAGAAGCCAATGATTGGAGAAGATGATAAATTGAACTAAGAAGACAATGGTTGAAAAAGATGAAAGGTTAAACAAAGTAAAAAAAAAAAAAAATAAAAAAAAATAGAAAAGCCTGCATTATTTTAAATTAAAAAATTACAAAAAGAGCTTTTGTAAAATTTATTTTAAAGCTTCCATTATTATATAATAATATAGATGGATATGTATAGACATTGTTTTTGGTTTTAGATTCTTCATTGATTTTATTGCCTAGTTATAACATCTAAATTAAAGTAAATGAATGTGTAAAAGCAAAGTTATATATAAAGTTAAAACCACTCAAGATGAATGTGTATAGTCAATCTCTCTCTCTCTCTCTCTCTCTCTCTCTCTCTATATATATATATATATATAAATAATAATGTCAACAAAATTTACGAATAAAAATTAAATAAGAAAAAGAATGATTATGTAGTCAATGACATGGCGGATGAGGCGGCGCAATATGAGCATAGCAACAATAAATGTTACGCTTTAGTTTTTAGATATATATATATATATATATATATAGATATAGATTTACGAATAAAAATTAAATAAGAAAAAGAATGATTATGTACTCAATGACGTGGCGGATGAGGTGGCACAATATGAGTATAGCAATAATAAATATTACGCTTCAACTTTTAGATATATATATATAGAATATATGGATATAGATTTAAGAATAAAAATTAAATAAGAAAAAGAATGATTATGTAGTCAATGACATGGCGGATGAGGTGACGCAATATGAGCATAGCAACAATAAATGTTACGCTTTAGTTTTTAGATATATATATATATATATATATAGATTTACGAATAAAAATTAAATAAGAAAAAGAATGATTATGTACTCAATGACATGGCGGATGAGGTGGTGCAATATGAGTATAACAACAATAAATGCTACGCTTCAGCTTTTAGATATATATAGATATAGATATAGATAATAAAAAAATTTATTTGACATTAAAAAAATACCACGTCAGCATCTAAATTTAAAAAATTAATTTATCAATTTTAACTAAATAAAAATATTAAAAACAAAAAATTACATGAATTAAGATATAACTATATTTTGAACAAAAATAATAACAACACCAACCTAGATTTAAGTAGAAGAAAAACATTTTCCTTTATTTGAAATTTTCTTTTTCTTTTTTCTTAGAAAACAAACACAAAATTAGGCACACACAAATCCAAAAAAAATTAAAATTAAACCCACACAATCCCATCCTCTCTGACATAGCCCAATCCCAACCATCCTCTTTTCCTTTCTCACTTTTGTTGAGTCAATCCCTGCCATGGTTGAAAGTCATTCACCTTCTCTACCTCGTCCTCTCAAACCCACACCCTAGGCAAAAATACAAGCAAGAAGAAAGCAACAGCGGCTAAGAGAGGAGGTGGTTATGTTGTCAGGTCTAAGGTTGATTTCGTTTGGGTTTGATAGTTTCGAATTTGAGGTTGGAGGTGGTTTGGTTTTGGCTCTAAGGTTTGGATTTGAGGTTAATTTTTGTTTGGTTTCTTAGAAAGTATAAGAAAATTTGGGTTTTGAGTTTTGTGTTTGGGGGCCAAAAATCTAGGTTTGATTTTTGTGTTTGATGCTTTGGTAGTGTGGGGGTATGATTTTTTGGATTTTTTCATTTTTAATTTTGTGTTGATGTGGATTTGATGTTAATTTTTTGGGTTTTAAATTTTCAGGATTTTAACAAGAAGATGTAGACCTTTTGTGAACACTGGATGAGCGATTGTATTCATAACTAGGTCTTTTCTGTATGAACTCTATGGCTGGTGGCTGAAATTCAGCTCAAGTTCGCCTATGAGATGAACCATTGAATGATTCTGCTACATTTAACAAATGGTAGCTATGGTTTGAGTTTTCTGAATGGCTTCTATTATATTTCTTGTGAGGCTTCGGCTTCTTGATGGCTTGGAGAAGAAATAGAATTAAACCTTCCATGATTTCTTCTTCTTGATGGCTGGGTTTCAATTTCTTGTTCAAATTTTTTGGGTTTTAAATTTTGTGTTCATTTTTAATCTGATGTGGATCTGAAGTTTAATTTTGTGTTCTTATTTTTTGGGTTTGTGACTTTTGGTTTTTAATTTTGTGTTCTTAAATCTAGGTTGGTGTTCTTATTGTTTTTGTTCAAGATATACTTAGATCTTAATTCATGTAATTTTTTGTTTTTAATTTTTTTATTTAGTTAAAATTGATAAATTAATTTTTTAAATTTAGATGCTTACGTGGCATTTTTAAATTCAAATTAAAAATTTTTATTATTATTTTAATGGTCACGTCAGCATTTAGTATGCCAACAGTACACTTCGTCTGCCACATAGACAATTTCCGTTAGTGAGATGACGGTAGGGACCAAAGTATGAATGGGGTAAAAATGTAGGGACGAAAATAGTATTTCCGCTAAAAAAAATACTACCCCTATATTCTAAATAAAACTACCCTAAGTTCCTTAAAAAAAAAAAACCTAAAAAAATAAAGAGTCTCACGATGAGGCTGATATTTACTAAAAGAATGAATCATTTGAATAATTTATTTAAATAAAAATTATACATAAATACGCACATATAAATTATTCAAATGATTCAGGGGTGTTTGGTAATATTGTTTTAGTAACGTTATTTGTATTTTTTGAAAATACATATGGTAAAATAATGTGTGAAAATACATATAATATTGTTTAAAAACTAAAAATTGTTGCTCAAAATCACGTACCAAACGGCGCCTCATTCCTTAAAAGAGATTAAGGTGTTGTTTGGATTTTGCCAAACTCATATCCCATATCTCACAAAAACTGAGTTTTGTTAACTCATAACTCAAAAACCGGTGGGCCCCACATGTATATGTTTGTTTGGCTTATTTTTTCAGATGTAACTTAGTTAACAAAACCCAAAATTTTGGGATATGAGTTAACAAATCAGAAAACTCTCCAGCCTTGTTTTCAATTTTTTTGAGTTTTGAGATTTGTTAACTCAATGGCATTATGTGTAATTTTAAGTTTTCATTGGGTCCCACAGCAGTGTTGCATCAAATCACACAGCAGACCAACGGCACTTTGAGTTTACTTTCCCAACTGCCTTCAGCCTTCACCCCTTCACTTCATTTACTTATCATCACTTCCATTTTCCTTCTCCCAAGCCCACAGCACAGCAACAACTGAAGACTGAAGTGCACCGGTCAGCACAGCAACAACTGAAGACTGAAGCGCACCGATCATCACCTTCGCACAGCTCCGTGAACCTGCATTTTTTTTCCGGTGAGAATATTAAGCCCCTCCATCTGTTGGGTTCAAGATTAACCTCATGCTTTCAAAATAAAATGAAGACCCTATCAACTATAAGTACAATTTATGCTTCTCATTTTTTACCAGAAAGTATCAATTAATCTTGAACAAACTGCTTCCAGAATAATGGATATCTGAATTCCTTAAAATTTCAAAAAAAAAGGACATAAACCATTTGAAGTAGTCTTAACGTTAGCAACCCACAATACCTAGGTTGTGTTCAGAGTTGGGATTCCTTCGTGTGGGTTTCTGGAGTTCGATATGAGGGACGGATCTAACGCAGTGGAGGTGGAGAAGTGAGGGGCAGAAAATGAGAGGCGGAGTGAGGCTTGGAAAATCTCAGGAGACGTTGCTGTGTGTGCTCAGAGCGTTTTGAAGTTGGGGAGAGACTGCTTTTGTTGTGGAAAGGCCGTGAAGAGAGGAAAGACTGAGCCAACGCGGGACGGGTTTGTGACCGTTCTGTGCACCTGTGTTGGGAAGTGATTTTTGTGGGACCAGTGAATGACATAAAGGTGAGTAATGAAATTGAAAAATTCACTAAAATATTTCAGCCAAACAGCCTACAAATTGAGATATAGAAATTTGAGTATTTTTGAGTGAAGAGTGATGAGTTATCAGTGATGAGTGATGAGTGATAAAAATTGAGTGATGAGTAATGAGTGAACAAAAAAAATAAACCAAACAGGGCCTAATTCTCTGCATTTTATATAATTATGTCAAGAATTTCAGATAACTATGTTTCATTTATCAAAAGAAAAAACCTTAAAAATTATAAAGTAAGAAAAAAAAGAAAAGAAAACCTACCTTTTATGGAACAGTGTAATCTGCCACTGCATCTCTCTCTCTCTCTCTCTCTCTCTCACCTCTACGATCTACCACTGCTTCTCCATTGAAGCTCATAAGCTCCACCGAAACCCAACCCGAATTTTTTGCTGGATCTACCACCACAAAACGTAATCTCTGTCAAATTTGCTTCTTCTTCATCTTCAGGAAATGGGTTTTTCTGCTAAATCAACAAGCTCTCTTCTTTTTATATGCAATCGCTGGAAAATTACGGTACGCCTTCCATTTCATTCTTATTATTATAATTCTACTCTTACTAGTAGAGAAAATGTGGAAAGCCCAAATGGGTTGTTGGAATATGTGAGAGTTGAGTGCAAATCTGGAAGCTTTAGGAATCTTGATCATGCCTTAGACCTGTTTGATAAAATGCTTCACTTAAGCCCTTTGCCTTCCATTGTGGATTTCACTCAGTTTTTGGGTGCCATTGCAAGAATGAAGCATTACTCAGTAGTCATTACTCTAATTGGACAAATGGAATCGTTAGGAATTGCTCCCAATGTTTATACTCTCACTGTTTTGATTAACTGCTTTTGCCACTTGAACCGAGTAGATTTTGGGTTCTCCGTCTTGGCAAGACTTTTGAAACTTGGTTATCAACCAAACCATATAACTCTAACCACTCTTGTCAAGGGCCTCTGTCTCCAAGGTAACATTGCTGGAGCTGCGAGGCTGGTAGATGAAATGGAGAAGAAAGGCTATGAACCTAATGAAATTACTTGTGGAACAATAGTACATGGTTTGTGTAAGATTGGTGAGACTGATATGGCTATTAGATTGCTAAGGAAGATGGAAGAAGGTAAGTTTAAACCTAATGTGGTGCTCTATAGCACAATCATTGACAATTTATGTAAGGAAAAATTGGTAATTGAAGCTTTGAACCTTTTATCTGAAATGAAGAGTAAAGGCATTCAACCAAACATTATCACTTACACGTGCTTATTTCAAGGCCTATGCAATTTTGGCTGGTGGAAGGAGGCTACTACTTTATTGAATGAGATGGTGCAAAGGAAGATCATGCCAGATGCACATACCTTCAGCATATTGGTGGACACACTTTGCAAAAAGGGGAAGCTGACAGAGGCGAAAGAAGTTTTTCATGTGATGATTCAAAGAGGCATTGAGCCTGACATTGTCACTTACAATTCTTTGATTGATGGATATTGTTTGCAAAACAAAATGGATGATGCAGTCAAAGCATTTAATGTGATGGTTGAGAGGGGTTGTTCACCTAATGTGTATAGCTATAGCATATTGATCAATGGATATTGCAAAAATAAAAGAATTGATGAAGCAAGGAGTCTGTTTCATGAAATGTCCAACAAAGGAGTGACTCCCAATGTTGTGACCTACAACACTCTTATAAGTGGTTTTTGTCGAGTGGGGAGACTCCAGGCTGCACTAGATCTATTTCATAAGATGCAGGCTTGTGGCCAACCTCCAGATCCCCAAACCTATGCTATATTGATGGATGGCCTTTGTAAGAATAAACAAATTGTTGAGGCAATAAAATTGTTTCAGGGGATGGAAGGCAAAACGTTGGGCAACGATATTGTGATTTACAGCATATTGATTGACGGTTTGTGCAATGCTGGGAAACTTACAGCTGCAAGAGAACTCTTTTATAGTCTACCTGTGAAAGGATTGCAACCCAATGTTCGAACTTACACCATAATGCTCAAAGGGCTTTGCAAAGAGGGACTAATAGATGAAGCGAGTGAGCTACTTGAGAAAATGGATGGGAATAGTTGTACACCTAATGATCGCACGTATAACACAATCATCCAAGGGTTATTGCAACACAATGAGACACCAAAGGCAATGAAATATCTCAAAATAATGGACGACAAGGGTTTCTCAGCAAATGCGACCGTTGCAACCATGTTGGTTGACTTGTTGTCATCTAATCAAGTAGATAAGAACATTCAAGAATTGCTTCACAAGTTTGTGTGAAGGTTTTTTAGCTTCTCCAGATCAAGGGCAAGCTTCATATTTTTACCCATTGCTTGTCAATCTATAAGTGACGTGTATTTTCTTTTAGTAAACTTTATATTTTTTACTAGATGAACTTTCTCTTCATTTATATGCTCAAGATTGTTTGTTCTATCTTTTGATGAGATTTAATTGTGCACTTATGTTGCTGCTTTCAACCTATTTTCATGGATAGTTATTTCAATTTTGTAAAATGTAAAGTTAATGCTAAATATATTTGTTCTAAAGTTTGGCCTTCTTTGTGGTCATACATCCATTAGCAAGTGGAATTAACATTAATAAATGTTTCCTCGAATAAAATTAAGTGTTGGAGTTGCATGTTAAATGTTATTCAATAAAAATATATATTACACTTAAATGCAAGGTGTAGCAAATACCTGACTTCTATTTCTAGGCTGAATTTGTCTTAGTTTCACATTCTTTCTTGAAATTTATTGACACCAGACTTGGGAGTTGGAACCAATTAAGATTTGTGTAGTTCGAAATGCTTTTGAACTAAATGAAGAAGATTTGCAACTTTGGTTGCATTATGGTGCAAAAATAACTTGATGATTTGGTGATCATAAAATCCAATGTTTGATGTTGTGGATGCTTAAACAAGTATATGAAAGAAGAAATTCAATTTTATTTTTGGCATAAAATGGGCTAACATATGAGCTTGACTAGTGGTAGATCATATTTACTAATTTTAGTTTGTTAATTTGTGGAACTAATGAGACATTTGTAATTATTTAAGGAATACTTGTTGCTTAGTTATTTGTGCAATCCATTTGTTCATGACTTTTTTCCCCAAAATTCTTCATTAATGAATTCTGTTTGTGCATTTGGGTACTTTGTCCCAGACTTGGGGTTTGTACATTGTGAAGTTCTTTAGGAAGCTAGAGGAATTTATTATGAATGTGTTTTCTTATGTACTTATAAAAGAAAATAGTGTCTTCTTATGTAGATGATTTGTTTGGTGATTAATTTGCTTGTGATCCTTTCTTTTTGGTTTCTGGGTTATGTAGAATTTTTTTTTTTTTTTGAGAAATAAGGGTTATGTAGAATTGGTGGTACAGATTTATGGGTTTTGGGGTTTTGAAGTTTATAAGGGTATCTTAATTAGGATATAGAAAATAATTATGATTTTTTGTTTGATTCATGATTGAAGGCAATGTCAAATTACCCATCATCTAAGTCACATTTTTGTATTTTAATGCCTCCATGATTATATAGGAACCTATTTCAATGTCCTTTTGCAATTATGTGTTTAAAGAATTTTTAATTTTATTTTCCAAAAAAAAAGGGGAAAAAGAAGCATCATTGAGGACCTGTGATCCCTCAACCCATCTGAAGATCTCTCTTCCAGATCTGATTTTCTGCCAAGCTTCAGATCCTCCACAAGTCCCTTTTTCTTCTGCCTTACTAAGGTATTGGAACCAACCATCTGCTACCCTCTTTGCCTTTGGGCTCCAGCCCAATTGAATTTCATGAAAATTCCTTCGAATCCCAGTCCATAGCAAGTAAATCTCTTTCACTACTTATCCAAAAAAAAAACAAACACAGTTTGAGACTAAAGCAAATGCTTCAAGCAGGATTAAAATGAAAGAATCAATAGTATTTTTTTTTCTTTTGGTTAAATCTTATATATATGTAGCTTTGTTACTTTTAAAACTTGATTATTTTCTCCATGATGGTAGTTCAAATGTGCAAAACCTTTTTTTGTTAAAAAAAAAAATCTTCTTCAAGAGCATGTAAAGCTGCTGGAGTCTGTACACTTGTATTGGAAGGACATAGTGATGGAGTTGCTTCTGTTGGTGCATCAAATGAAAAAAGGTATAATATATTGGGATTAATCATCTCTTGAAATGATTCTTCCTTACTAGAAACTCCCATATTAAAATGTTGTACCAAGTCGAACTCTCTGGCTTCAATTGTTCTATAAAATTCTAGCGTCTGAAGTGGTGTAGTAATAACATTATACTTTCTTCTTTTTCTATCCTACTTGTGTTTGAGGTGGCATGCACTGCTTGATTGTTGGTTGATGCTTCTTTCCAATGGTCAATGTTTTAGTAGTCACTTCTTTGTGCTATCAATTTTTATGTTGTTCTATATGTACAGGTGCTAAAGTTTAAAGTGACTACTGCTTCAAAATATCACACCGTGAGGCTATGGAAGGCAATTGGAAAAGGTGGAAAAAGAAAAAGCTACAGTTGGTAGTTAGATTAATTTCCTGACTAAATTATAGGCAACTTTTGTGGAGACCTTTTACTCAAGGTGGAGAAATTACTACCAAAGCATGCTTTTCATGGTTGATAGCAATGACCATGACAATGGTTGAGGTCAGGCATAATCTGCACCGGATGTTGAATGAGGTAATTAAAGGTTCCATCCTGATATCAGCTCAATGAACGTATAATATGTTAATTTAGTTATGCAGCTTTAAAAGGAAATAAAAATTTAATCTTTGAAAAGTTGATTGTGTTCTTACATTACTCTTCTACTAGAAACCTAGGGAGCACAGACATGGGTATGGGTATTATACGGTGACATGAGCAATTTTTAAAAAATTATAACATGATACGGTAGATAGGACACTATTATGAGACAGGTACAACATGGATACGACATTGGTATGGGACTCCAAATGAAGTGTCCATGCTTCATAAAAACTAATACTATATAAATATAATCAACAATTCTCATATTGAATGAAGTTGGATCATTTTTTGCTGTTGTAAACATTGCTATTGTAATACTGTTACTTTATGCATTATTCCGATTTAAGTGTTTTGTTGGAATTAATGACATGTATACCCCTTCATCTCATAGAGTAAAAAGGACCCAAAATTGCCTGTTTACATTCCTAACTGTAAGCAAGTAGCACATTTAGTTACCCACTATGTCCAAATTTTGTTGAAAATTTTCTTGTGCATAATATAATTCTTGTCGAATGCCTAGGCTGCATTGAGGGATGCATTGCTACTTGTATTTCCAAACAAGAAGGATCTTCCAAATGCCGTGGATGCCTTCGATAAACTTGTTCTTCAATCCCAGACAATGCCACCACCGGTATATTGATTGACATTCTCTCTCTCTCTCTCTCTCTCATTTTTTATCCTATGCATGAGAAATTCAATAATATCCACTGATTGGGGCCATTTCTGTGGGTTCTATTATAGGTATATCCAGAGAACATGTGCCACTTCTAGGGAATGACTGTACGAGGGCCTAGAATGGCTTTCCCACTATATTTCTATTAAGGGTAGGCTCTAGTGTTGTATTCAAATTCATTCCTGATAACCTTATGTATAATTATGGACTTATTATTTGAAATTTGTCTCTATCTTTTTGGTTCTTGCAGGCTTAGGAGATCAGATCAGTAAATATTCAGTAACATTTTTGGGCTACAGTCTCTCTCAAATGGGATGTTAGTGTTGTTATGTGGTGTTCATGCATTTTACATTTGATATTGTCTTAAGAATGTATTTGTTTGTTTAGATCATTATTACCTTATGAAAGAAATTGACACTTGCCTTGTAGATTCTAAAAAATTAATGGTTCACAGTTCATAGATATAAACCTTTTTATTTTGGGATCCCCTTGTTTTTGGCTACCCTTTAATGGATATGGTTGAAATATCTTGTCTACTCCCCTAATTTCCATTTATGATTAAAAGGTTGATTCTTCTATTCCTATGGGTCAAATAATTTATTTAAGCAAAACAAAACAATTGATTTAACAAAAAGGATTAAAGTATGGATCTAAAATATTGTAGAAAAAAGGGGAGTTTCTAGTTGTCTGATCTACCAAAGTTTTGAACCATAAATTTGAAAGGGACAGATGCATGTTTGGCTGAAAATGGCCTCTCTTGGTGCAATTAGAGGAGCCTAGAAAATTGGACTAATGGTAAGCGGTGGACTCTCATAGAGCTTTGTTGAATGGCCAAATTAATTTATGCAATAATATTTTTTTTAATAGTATAAACACAAAAAAAAAAAATGCAGGATTTCTAGTGAGAGCTCACAAGCCAATAAAGGTGAACCACCTTCAACACCATTCTCACATTTCACTTCCTCTCAAACTTGCTTCCACTTCCACAGCCAATATTATCTCACTGATCACTCAGAACTATCACAGTTTTGGTAGTTTTAAACTTCAAGTCACTTTGCTTCTCTTTTTCTCTTTACTGTCATAAATTTTTTTTGTTTTTATTGATCACTTCTGAGTACTTGGGATTATAGTTTCTAAGGAACTTACATGGTTTAGGTGCTAAGAACTTAGCATTTCTCATATGCTTCCTTGATTTAGATTTAGATTTAGCTTTTCTTCAGAAACTTCCTTTTGATGTTGCTTTAATTATACTGGCAAAAGTTAAATATATTACCTCAGTTGTTTCAAAATGAAGCACAAGAATGCCCTCATTTTGTTCCATTAATACAGTAGTAAACTAATCAGAAAAGCCATTCTAAAGCTTCCATAGACATAAAACCATGTATATTAATTCAATTGACATCTGTAAGGTATAAAGTATGTGTTCTTAGATGAATTAATAAGTATCAATACGTGGAGCATATAGGTTCTGATATATAAAATCTATTAACAGCTCCCAAACCATTCTTTGTTCTTAAAGGGAACAAATATGACAAAGAAATTGGACTTGAATAAAACCGGACACGTAATTCTTAAAAATCAATTAAATCTATAAATCAATTTCGATGTTGCATTACACATCACTAAAACTATCAAAGTTCATAGTTTAATGCATAACTTAATAGGAGATTAGGAGAAAGAGAAACAATAAAATTTGATAAAACAATACCTGTAGTTGTGTTAAGACGTATATCATTGATTGAAAAATAGCCTTCCTCATCTACTTTGCTCCATAATTGGTATTCCTAATAATTGGGAATTGACATGCAAAAGTAAAATCTCTTTCAAATCTGGTTTAGGCATTTCAAAAATAGTTGAGGAGGAAATAACACATGCCTCTAATTTGTGAAAAAGGATTTCGTTAAAACTTAAAATTAGTAGAGATTTATAGGAAATTCATCAAACAAAGGTCAGGGAAAAAAATTCAAATAGAAAAAAAATATTAGGAAAAAATGAAACCCAATAAAGAAAGTAAATTCAAAGAAAAGATAAAGAACTCTGACCAAACCATATCGTCTCCCCAACGGCCAGATGATTATGGCGAAAACCCATTAAGAGAAATAACTGTAGCCTCTCTCCAACGGAATTGTCTGTCTCTGAAACTTGATTTGTCTGAATGTCCCATGAGAGTCGGTCTCTTAGATCTGATTGGGGATTTCTGTGGTTTTGAAGTATTTCTTGTACAACAACAGTTAGAGATTGGAACTAACACTTCAAATGGAATTTATCTAACTTCGTTAGTTTAGGTGTTGTCTTTTGGGAAGACAAATCATGTTGGTTTGGAATTTACTGAAACAGTGAGTAGATAGTAATAGTAGAATACTGAAACGTTTTAGATTTTCTGAAACAGTGTATGTGTGCTAAAAAACATAGATAGCAAAATAAAGCAAAACTTGTAGGTAAAGCAAAACCTGTAGGATTGTTGTCAGATTTTGAGGAAGCTGATGTAGATAATGGCATTTGGGGGAGGAGAAGGGTAGAGAAATAAAGAAGAAAGAGGAGAAGGAGAATGGCATTTTTTGGTATCGGGTTTGATTTTCACAATTGCTTTTTTTTTTAGCTGAAATTTTTGGGTTAGAAATAGCTTCTTTTTTTTTTATTTTATAATAATGTTGATGTGTAAAAATGTGGGAGTTTCAAAGGCTTCGACTTTATATCTATATATATAAAACAATTAGACTTTCTTGTTGGCCACCAAAGTTTCTTCTAATAGGTGTAATTAGTGTTGGTGGCAGCATTGAAGACAACCCAACAGAGTTGACGATGTGGCTGGTGTGCGTAGCGGCAGGAGCTGGAGCATTTGAATCAACTGCAGTCTTTTCTTTTCAAGGCAACACTTGAGGTGTAAAATTGTGAAGGCTCCAGAGCTGAGGTGGCACACTCTTAAGAGGTCAACTTTTTATTAATATTTGAATTTACCTTGCAACCTTCTATTAACATGAAGCAAACAAACACAACCTATGTTAATATTTCTCACTAAGTGCTTTTTTAAGAATCTGCCAATAACTACCAAAACATTCTGGACTTTGCATCAATTCTTAGTACAATGCCAACAACTACCAATTATCACAATACAACTAACACTAAGTACAATAGAAGCATAATGCATATTAGCATGTACAACAACAACAACAAAAATTCACAGACAGCAGCACCAGCCCTTAGTATAGCAGCACACGGCAGCAATAATGTTAGTTTGAATACTGGAAAATGAAGATTAGCCTTATGCCCATAGGAGCAACATAGAAAGCCTATTGACTAAAACCTTATCTTCTTTCCTTTTTTTTTTTGGTAAGTGAAAAACTTTATCTTCTTTCTAAATCATTTTATTTCAAATTACTGAAGCTCACCCTTCCAAGGGTTCAAAAGAATGATGACAGTGAAGCATAAGCAACTGTGAACAGTTGTCGGCCTAATTAAACCATCAACACAATAATTAGACTACAAATATTAGTTATATTATAATTATTTATACTAAACACTCTCCTTGGTCCAAATTTCCTGCAAAAATGCATACCAAATGTATTTAACTCTAAATTACTCCAATGTCTATGGAATCAAAAAGAAAACCAAAGAAGGACAACCGCATTTTACATGAAATTCACCTCATGAAATTCATTTGAACTAAAAGCAGCCAAAACACCAAAAATTTTACAAATTCCTATGAAGCATATGCACCCTCAAAAAAAAAAAAAAAAGGAACTAATCAACACTGGAATTCTTCACTTACTAAACCTGCAAAAAACCCAAACAACTCAACAAAACAAAGTATTCAACCTTTTGAGAGAGAGAGAGAGAGAGAGAGAGAGAACGTAACAATTAGATAGCAAGGACCCAAGGTCACACACAAACCAAATTGGCAAACACAAATTGAATATACCAATATTAATATGTATGGATAGCTTACATTGGTTGATCCCACAGCCATATAAAAGACGTGTTGGATACATCCGTTTCATAAGAAAATTTTCAGTTAGACAAAACCTAAAATTATAAGCTGATATCCAAAGCATAGCATTAGAGTGCTATTACAGAGCTTTGTCATTTATGTTATATTTATTCAGATTAAAGAAATCTTATGTAGTAAAGTCATAGATTGCAGCATCATTTTCAGCTTTTTTAAATGGAACGTGCTACATTTGTGCATTATTCTGGATATTGACAATAATAAGTTCTTAATATTTTTTGTTCACAATAGTAATAATAGTAATAATTGTAATATGTTTACCTTGATGAAAAGGTTGTATCTTTGACCCTAACTCTGCTATTCCTAATGTGGCGTAGTATTGGGAATTCAGCAATTCCCATGGTCTCGGCCCTCTGTAAGCTAGGAAAACATGATGTGAAATTAGCTGTAATGCAAATATGGTCATGTACACCATAACCTCGGCACTATATAAAATTGAAACAAAAGAAACAAAGAAATGATTTAAAAAAAAACAGAACAAAGCAATAGAAAGGTAGGACTAATATAACCAAAGAGAAGAAATTTACTATGAAATTATGCATTGAGGATGAGAAAGTTAAATATTTCAATTACCTCAATAAGATATGGCAAATCAAATTTGCAAATATTATATCCAATTATGATATCTGGGTCTACTTCACGGATAAAATCCTGCAAGAGAGCCTATTTATTAGACTAAAAACAGGCACAAAAGGGCTGTAAATTAGATTCAAATGCCATTTGAGATTGGTTACATTTTTATGTACATAAGTTAAAAAAAAAAAACGTGAATAAAAAAGAACACGACATGTTATATGTCCATTACCCACTACTATAGAGAGCCCCATTCAAACTATATATATGTAGTGTTAGTACAGCCTCGCATGTGGAGCTTTTTTCACACATAATTATAAATGTTCGTTTAAGAAGTCTTCAATTGTTTTGCAGAAGATTTACATTTTTTGTTTTGCAGAAGTCTTCATTTAAGCAAGTATGTTATCATGTGATTCTGTCAGCAGGTCTCCATGCAATATAAAATCTATCAATATTAATCTGTTATCATTAGTAGTTTTTTCACTTCCTAAACAATTGACATACACTCTTGATCAAATTTAAAAGGGTTTTATGAACTTGTTTTAGAGTAACTCAAATTACTATTATTTTGGATTTAGCTGCTATAAGGGAATCCTTTTTTTAAGTAAAATAAAAAAAAAAACTTTCTAAAAGCTTTGATTACTTTGAAGTTATTGAGGGTAACAAACTCTAATATTAATGCACAAACCCACCATGAAATAAATCATTAAAAAAATCAAGCCTACTTCTTAATATCACTTAAACTTTCAAATTGATAATCTCAGAGACCATTATGATATAATTAATCTCCTTTCTACCATCAATACTAATCCCAATATCTAACATATGAATCATAAAAAAAGTCAAATCCATACCAATCCTAATATCTAACATATGAATCCCAATATCTAATATATGAATCATAAAAAAATTTCAAATACACAATCTCAAAGAATAAGAATTTAAAATTCCTTATGAATTTCGAATTTATATCCAGAAACTATACACTAAAATCAAGTTTTTAAGTGGTAGCCACATGAACCCATATAAGAATTCACAAAATTAAATCTAAAAAATAAAAAATAAAAAAACTAACAAATAACAAAACCTAAATAATATTTAACACAAATTTTTGTTGTTAAAAATACCTGTACTGGTAGTGGTTCTTGCAGTATATGAAGGTGTCAAGAGGCAGGGTTGAAGGTGGGTGATGATTTGACATGGTAGCAGTTTGATAGTCCTACAATTCCTCTCTCAATCTCTTTCGATCTATCTGTGTGTGCACATTTACGATTACCTTTATCGGTTACGAAATCATAATAAGAAATTATATTAAAAAAATTAATGAGATGGAAACAAACAAACAAACCCAATTAATTGAACAAATTCTAAGGTGTGATTAGACTATTATAATCCAAATTGACTTTTGAAACCAACAATGCTCAAACTAAAAGCAATTCAAATATAAACCAATTAGTAAAACTAAATAAAAGTTAAAATGATTCAAGAATATCCGATGCTATTCGTACTAAAATGGATTTAGTCGGAGAGAGAGAGAGTGTGACCTTCTTGGAGGAGTTGGCTAATACTGTCGTCGGGGAAGAGAAAGGCTCAAACGGGAGTGGAGACTGAGTATTGAGGAGACGGAAAGAACAGCAACTCTGACTCTTGCTCGTCCACCGCTTACTCTCCGATATCCTTATATGTGTGTAAGAAGAATAAAAATAACTGTTGCGGCAATCGGAAGAGGTTAAGAAGTTTAAATCAGTTTTGGCTGTTCATTGTATCTTTTGGATTGTGTCAAAGATGGGTATAATTTGATTAATAAATTATAAAATGAGAGAAGAGATCTAACCTTTGGAAATAAAGTACACAGAGAGGCAGTGAGAGGGAGGAGAACAAATAGAAAGAGAGGGAGAAGAAATAATAAATGGTTTTTTTTTTGGGGGGCGGGGGGTGGTGTGTTGTGGGAAGAACGAACTATGCAACTTGAGAAGTTTAAAAGACACGTTAGAGTCTAAAATAATATAAGAGTTGCTAGTGGTAAATTTTTACCACCACTACATAAAAAAAAAAAGTGGTGCAATAGTAGAGTTAAAGGTAAAATTTTTATCTTAATTATTATTGTGCATATTTATATATAGCTGTGCACTGTAGAGTTAAAAAAAAATTCATTTTTTATTGTCCATCTGTTTAAAATAATATTTGTGTTTGTTTTTTTCTATTATTTTATTCTCTAACCGTGCAAGCCTCTGAAGACCACTCCCTCAAACTGACTCTCAAACTCAGTCTCAAACTCGCTCCCTAAAACTCTCACCTCTCTGTCTCACCGCTGCCGGCCTGACTCAATCCTCCACGTCACCGGCCCACCGAAGCTCGACGTCACTGACCCACCAGTTGACCCACTTCGTTGATGAGAACAAGTTTTATTCTTGCATATCTCGTTATTCTTGCTTTTCTCCTCCTTGTGTTTGCTGTGCTTTGTTGTTATGCTATTTGTGAATGGGTATTTGATGGGTTGTGGGTTTTGATGCTCGTTTACTATAATTCTCTGGTTGGTTGATGAGAAATAGAGGAATGTAGTGTGTTTTCAACTTTTAGATATTGGGCCCTTTTGTTTTGACTCTTTGTTTGATGCTGAGAAAAAAAATGAAGGAATGTGATGGAAAATTGGTTTTTTATGTGTAAATCTTGGATCTGTCTATGTCTTATATTGTTTTGGTGTTGATATGAAGGTATCAATGATGGTGTTGGTGGTGTTGATAATAGGGAGGTTCAAATTACCCATTAAGAGCGAGAGAGAATAGCAAACATGATTTGGGACTGCTCATTATAATTGATGCCTATATTTATGATGTAAACTTTTCATGATATAATGTTTTTTATTCACAATATTTAACATTTTTATATTTGGATTTTATGTAATGGATGTGAATTTAAATGCGTGTCAATTTTTATGGATCTAATGCTTTCTTGTTATTTATTCTATTGAATGGTTCCAGTTCCTAATAAGTTAGGCAAAAAACTGAAGTACTTTTGAAAAGATGCATACCAGTAACTCGTCTAGTGAAGAGCAGAAATTTCAAGTCCGAAAATTACTGATCTCAGACAAAAACAAGGGTTTCATAGAGCTACTGAGGCAACTAACTGTTTGTGACTCTGTATCTGACAAAGACTTTGAAGATCGATTTCAGGAGCTCAGTGCCCTTGGAGATGACCACATTATTTCTGTGATAGAAGATGAATCTTCTGGGAAAATTATTGCAACTGGGAGCATTTTCATTGAGAAAAAGTTTTTGAGGAATTGTGGCAAAGTTGGGCACATTGAAGATGTTGTGGTTGACTCCAATGCTCGAGGGTTGAAATTAGGCAAGAAAATTATCGTGTTCCTCACAGAGCATGCTCATTTGATGGGATGTTATAAGGTGATTCTTGACTACAAATTGGAGAATAAAGCATTCTACAAGAAATGTGGCTTTAAACAGAAAGAAATTCAGATGGTTAAGTACTTTATTTGATTTTATTTTTGTTTCACTTACAAACCATTTTTTGGCAACAGTTGTTGTCTAATTGTATTTGGAGAGAATTTTTTTCAATTGGAACGAGGCAAACTCTCTGTGTGCATGGTGTCTAATTCAGATTACTTATTTTACTGCAGTTGATTTTGTTGGGTCAATAAGTAAATCCGTTACAAGATATAGTTTTTCCATAGTTTTTAGTATCAAAATGCTTGATTATAATGTGAATTTGACTATTTGAGTACATTGACATACCCTTAACATGTTCTTAATATTTGGAGTTGCAAGTTGTAACCACCAAATTGTCAAGGCTGATGTTATCTCTAGTTGCAAAGTGAACACGATGATAAATGTTGAAGATTATTTTGCTTTGCTTCTTTTGCCTTTTATGCAGTGAAGACATAATTTGAAAACTGAAACCATCAATTTTTCCTTAGAATCAGATGTACATTGATCATAAAATGATTTGCTGCTAACATGGTAAACGTGGCCTTATTAGCCTTGCTAGCTGTAACAAACATGAATCTTTCATTAAACCTGACCTTATTTTTCAGATTTCGTGGATTACCACATGGACTGCCTATTTTTACAGAAGCAAAACCCATCAACAACAAAGTGTTAAAGACTTGAATGCCAAGGATCATTGTAGCAGTTGCTGTAGCTGGTACTGACCTATAAGCTTATTCAATATGACCTACAATTATGTCTCAAAAGTTTTTTCTCAGCGGCGGCGGCAGTAGTGGCAGCGGTGGCGGCAGTGGTAGCAGCAGCGATAGTGGTTGCGGTGGTTGTGATTGTTGTTTATTGTAGTAGATATATTATTTTATTATAGTGGATATATTATTTTATTGTGATGTTTATATTATTTTATTGTGTTGAAAGTTAAAATAAATCCACTGTTGCTGGATGTTTTGTAAAGTAAGTATGTAAAATAGATAAAGTAACTTTTGGTGGTGCCAAATAGCTAAAATTTTAGCTCCACTGCTGTGGATGCTCTAAGCACTTCACTTAATCCCAAAATGAAAAGACACCGTTGTTCTCTGTTATATAAATATAGATATAGATATAGATTAATTTATGCAGCCATATGCTGCAATAAGGAGCTGTTAATAAAAAGTCAAAAGGTGCCTATTGACCGGAAATGTACCTATTGAATGAAAATATGCTTATTAATCGAAAATGTGCCTATTGGAAAATGAAAAGTCGTATCTATTCGATATTTTTAAATGTATATGTGTTATTAATTTATATATTCATGTGGCGCAATAAGGAGTAGTCAACAAAAAGTCAAACGTTTCGATTATTAGTTACTACTAGTCATTAACCCGTGTGATGCACGGAAATAGCTATTGGATGAGTTTCAAGAAAAAAAAAAAAAAAAAAAAATCATTTTTGAGTTGTAGTAAGCAAAAATGCATGAAATTTATTAAAAAAAAAGTAATATTAAAAGAAATAGCACAAAATGTTATTAGTTAGACAAAAGAAAAGAGTGTTGTTTTATTTATTAGTTTTTTGGGGAAATGAATAAGAGATAGAATATTACGTATCTAGTTTAATTTTTGTTGTATATATAAGTATATATAAGATAAGTTGTAATATATATACCAAAAAGTGCCTATTGAAAAGTCATAACCATTCAAATTAAATATACCAAAAGTTGCCTATTGAAAAATCATAATCCTTCATATTGGATATACCAAAATGTGCCTATTGACCAAAAATGTTCCTATTGAAAGAAAAGGTGTCTATTGACCTAAAATGTGTATATTGAATAAAATGTGCCTATTAAAAAAATGAAAATACACAACTGTACGGTGTTTTTAAATATATACATGGCATAAATTTATGTAGTCACATGTTGCAATAAGGAGTGGTCAACAAAAAATCTAAAGTTTCGCTTTCATATTATACAAGCTCCATCAGTGTGGAATCCACCCTTTTCTTTATATTTTTTTTCAAATTCGATGCATCCAAATATTGGGCTTATGCTCCAATTTTTTGAAATTATTAACAATAGCTCTCATAATGCTATTTTAATTATCAATTAATAATGAGTCCCTTGATGAATTAGTAAAAAGGCTAACCAATAACAAAAGTGGCAGCCACACCAAAATTGAATCTAATAAAATAGATTCAAAATATTTGACTTTACTATATTGACCAAATTTTCTTTATTCATCAAACCCATACACCTTTGCACATAAAAGGCCAAAGCTATGGTATTAGCATTAATGACATGTTTAACTGTCATTTACATCCATGCGATCTTTCATAACATATCCATGTATTGCCAAATACACAACTAATGTATTTAACAAAAGATGTCAACCACATATATATATATATATATATATATATATATATATATATATATATATCTCATAGATTGCATGCCATTAACTCCTGCCATTACAATCTTGCACATAAAGTCAAGAATCAGAACTTTTATAATCAGGGGTGGCTCCAAGACCAGCCAAGGGGGTTCAGAGAAAAAGAACTGATATGTCAATTATATACAATTTCCTTCATCCTTCTTATATGATAACTAGTTGCTAACCCGTGCGATGCACGGGATGGTTAAATATAAAAATTACAACTTGTCAACACAACCTCCTCTTGAAATCAAATAGGAAAATAAGCTTATCTACAAAATAGTAAAGCAAGCTCATATGACATCAATTGCAGCCAATCAAATAATTCAGCAAATTTAGACCTGAAAAATTGCACTCCAATTAGCCTTACATATGGGAGAGAAAAAAAAATGACAGTAATAAATTGCAATTCTAAACACATTTTATCAAACAGGTAAATATGCTGCAAACTCAACAAACGCACAGTAAAGTCGATGCTTATTACACATTACACAAAAACAATCTCTAAATAAATGTTAAGATAGAAGATATATCTTTGTTTTCGTTGTTGTTGTTTTTTTTTATTGACTAATACACTTATCCTAACCCTGTTTGATAGTTTAATTCATAATAGAATATCAAATGGCATTCAAGATCAATGTTATAAGATGCTATAACCTATAACATTAATACTATTTAACAATCATCTCTCCTAACTAAATAATACCAAGTATTCAAGGAAAATAGAACATAGTAAGTTGTTTTGTGCTTTATGATGCCAATAACAATAGGCCTTAAAATTTGATATCCTAAACCAAACTTAGTAGTTGTAAAGTATCAAGTTTTCTTTTTTGTTCTCACGGTTCTCATTTCTTATGTGCATTTGTTAGTGCAGAAAAACCAAGCATTACAGAAAAAAATACTTCAATAAGTAACTATAAGTTAGGCTTATGAGTAAAAAAGACTTCTCAATCTGATGGGTCCAAATTTCTTTTTTAAATATCCTTGACACAACACAAAAAAAAAAAAAAAAAAGACCAAAAATGAAATATCATATTGCGTTCAATCATAGAAACATTATGACCTTTTGCTACGCTATTTTCTAGTATCAGCCAAACAAATTATGCTTTCTCATCTTGTAGTCTGCAATCGTCGTTTCTGTAACTTATATGACAGAAGACTATGTAATGTAATATCTTTTTCACTTACTGAGATAGCTTACCAATACATAATTAAAATAAATAAATAAATTGATATCTAGAGAAGGTTACAATTGAAGGGAGAAGAAGACGAAGCGAGGGTGGGGGACTCAAAGTAAGACAACAGAAAGAAACTCTTGCAAAGCTTCGACAAACATCGTAGGGCTGAAGCAATTGGTAGAGATAACAGGGACTAAAGACACTGAAAATGATCAGCCACAGGTTATTTATTAATTCAAACCATAGATATTGCAATATTTACCTTCAAATAGATATCAGTTGCTATATAAATTTCACCATCAATAACAGAAGCATTTCTCACTGTTTTATTTATTTTATTTATTTTTTATTTATTCAAAGTTATTACCTCACAACAAGCTTATCTAGGCTCCAAAAACCATACCAAACATAGATAGTTTCAACTTTTAGTAGATTTTATAAATGGGATAACATACACACACAAAGAAGAAGAAGAAGAAGAAGCTTGTTCTACGTATTAAACTTTCATGACAAAATAACAATATAAAAGTATGGTTCAATATTAATAGTTTGAGATTAAATTTAACCTCCTTGGTGGGCTAACAAACAAAAATTAAAATAAAGGAAACTATAGCTACAACTCTTTTTTCATCTATATAGTATACCAGTACCACTCCTTCATTGAGGAATTTTATCAATCATATTATACACAACCCCCCCCCCCCCCCCCCCCCCCCCAAAAAAAAATTCATTAGCATTGCTAAAATCAATGCAATAAACTTTAACATGAAAGAATTAAGAAAACCCATAAAAACCAAAAAATAAAAAATAGCCCACAATCCTTTCACACTAAAGAAAATGTGGAAACTTTTTATTACCTTGAGCGAGAAGTTGAGAGTGACAAAAGGATAATATGGAATACCGTTGCTCCAATCACCTCACAAGTCACAACCTTCCTCATTAATTGTACACTACCACCACAATAGCCAAGTTGCTTTCTAAGAAGATTTCATGTACATAACCCAACCATCAAATCACAATGAAAGTTGTCAACCACCTACAAATCAAAAAATCCCAAATTATACTTTTGAAAATATCTGAGATTTTCTCTGCAGCCAAACACAACAATAAAAAGGGGAAACAAAAAAAGGAAAGAAAACATGCTGAAATAAAGAAATGGAACCTTGTTGGAAGCAAATTGAAATTTGAAAAACAAACAAACAATTTAACTGATTCTTAGGTGCAAATTAGAGTCTTATAATCCAAATTGACTTTTGAAATCAATAATACTTGAACTAAAAGCAATTTGAAAATAAAAGAATTAGTAAAACTAAATAAAAGTTAAAAAGATTCACAACTATATGATGCAATTTTGTCAGAAAGGGAGGAAAAGAGTGACCTTCTTGAAGGAGTTAGTGCTTTGGGCTAATAGCATCACTGGGGAAGAGAATAAAAAAGGCCAACAAAACATCACTTAAGAATTTTATCAAACAGCTTGTGTACATGTAAAAGAAACAACACTTAATGAATTATTGTAAAATTCAAATGTAACAAAAAAACTTCCTAAACACATATGTATTAATACTTCCAAATTTGCAATTTGAGCCCATATCTGACCAAAGTTGCCTGGACAATAGATGATAAGAATAAAGTTGAGAATAATAGTTAGTTAGGAGAGCAATAACTTGGATTACTTGAGCAAACAAAGTCTAGAAAGAAATGAGAGGTACACATCAGAATCTATGTTGGGCCTAGGAGAACAACTTGCTACAAGGTTTCGTGAGTAGAGACATCTGTTTCCTGAAAAGTGAAAACCAAAAAAGAAAGAAATATATGAAATAAAGAAAAAACAAAGCACAAATTGGAAGCAAAAAGTAAAATGAAATATAAAACAATTTGTAGTTTTGGTTTTCAGATGGTTCTAGATTTTTATGCTTAAAGTTTTGTCTCCAAAACCAAACACAACAATTAATAACAGAAAACTGAGATTAAAAAAAAATTAGTAAGCATGTCAAATTAACCATTTAAATTAGGGAAAAAAATGGTGGGAGAAAGAAGAGGTGCCTATCAGAGGTGAAGACTGCAGACCGGCCTCTCATCTTTCTCCTTCTCCTTCTCTAAAGGAACTGTCTTCGGTTTCAAAGTTGTGCAGGAAATAAATTACAAAGGGAGAAAAGCATAGGGATAAAAAAGGGGAAATTTTTTTCTCTCTTTTGGCTTTTTGTGGGAATGATTATGAAAGTTACAAAATTAGTAACTACCTAGGAGCCAGAACGTTGCCTCCATAGTTTAGTTTCATCAATTGGTTTTTAAAGCGGGTGTTATCTTTTAAAGAAGTTCACAAATAACTGCCACTTAAGAGACTGAACATCACTAAAATGTGAAAAATATTATTGAAACGTTTCCTTAATCCACCAAAACGAAAAAGTGACAATGTTTCAGTGTTTTTAAATGTAAATACAAAATCAACAACTAGTTAACAGAAGTATAAATTAAGAACCGGAAAAATAAAGGGGAAAATTCATAAAAACATACCTTTAATTTTGGTACTCATTCTAATGCATTTCATGCCTCAATCACTGTGATTAGTGAACGCCATAGCCTTTATCAACAACTGCAGGAAAAACTTATTATTTTTATTTTTTATTATAAAAAAAAAAAAAAAGCACTCAAATAACTTTATAAAAATGTGAAAGCTCGGAAATGTGTTGAAAACACAAGAGCAATTTAGACCCCTCAATTTAATGTTACGGCTCGATAGTTTTTACACTAACTTAATACAAAGTGCGGAATAGTGTAAATGCGAGCGGATAAGCAAATAAGCTACTCTAATCCATAAACTAAACAACACAGCAGTATAATGGAATATAAAAGAGTAGGGAAGAAAGATGCAAACACAGAAAACACCAAGACGTGTTTTCGAAGAGGAAACCGAAGAACTCGGCGAAAAACCTCTCCGCCGCCTTCCAAGCGGAAATCGATCCACTAGACAATCAGTTGGGATACATGGGTTAGCAAGAGACCCTCCAAGCCTAATCTACCCGATGCACCTAAGCCCTCCAAGCTCCTACTCCAACAAGGCTTCTCGGAACCGTGTCTTGTCTAGTTCTCCGGATCCCGCAACAAGCTCCATGTTGCATCTGCCATTCCAGGCTTCTTCCAATGCTTCCCAGCAGCACCAAAACGTCACTCAACACACTCAAAGGGTGAGGTAAGTGTTTGGGCTATCAACCTCTCAATGGTATGGAAATGGAGAGGGAAGAGTTGAGGAAATACCACAAGCAAGTGTATAGAGAAAGGTGAGGATGACAATCTCTAATTCCCAATGTGTTTGGCTAGGGTTTTCTCTCTGAAGTATTCCTCAACATTTGTGGGTAATGAGGGTATATATAGGATAGGTACAAAAAGTGTGAGTCAGTCAGTACAGGCTGGCAGAACAAATTGTCTCGCGGGTGTCTCGCAGGAAGGCCTTACCCGCGAGATACTCGCGAGATACAGCTGTCTCCACCTGGCCTGACTCTTCGCATTCCAGCATGTGCAAGACACATGTTTCACTTCGCGGGAAGCTAAGTCGCGACATACCCGCGAGAATCCTTCAGCCTCCAAATGCTTGAGTCTTCACACACTCTCTCTATCACACAACTCTTACAACAAATCCCACAATAAATATAGGGTATGAACAATTGAAAATAATTACAATCAAATTTGGCATGGAATAAAAGCCAACAAAATACATAGTTGTAAATAACAACTTTACAAAATGAACAAAGAGAACTTAGGAAACAAAAATATAACAAAGAGGTAATGAAATATAAATCAATTATAAAAAATTATAATAAAAAAAAACATAAATGAAATTCCATGCATGTAGGGAGATACCCAAAACGAATGCAACCCAAATAGGCAAAACAAAATCTATTCTAATCCAAATTCCTTAGGCAAAACCCAATATAATCAAAATACCACAAAAACCAAAGAACCAATTCTACCCGAATTCCTTAGTCTAAACCCCAATCTAACCAAACTCATATTTGTCATCTAATTCTTAAAAAATATTAGTAGCGGTTCCGGCAGTTTGGTGGTGGCAAGAGGACGTACGGCTGGTGGAGGTGGCTCATGTATTAGTGGCCCACAAATTTCTATCTCTACCCTTGCAGACTCTGTCTCACTCTCTTCTATTTTCTTTTTTCTGATAATTCTCACTGCTTTTGTTAACCCATTTAAAAAAAAAAAAAATAGAAAAGAAGTCTTACTTTTGAGTATTTTTGTAAATAGGGAAAAACTTGTGTGAAAAATGAGAGAGAGAGAGAGAGAGAGAGAGAGAGAGAGAGATAAAAAAGAAGTGTTTTTATTATTTTTGGTGCAAATGAATATGAAAGGTGCAAAATTTGTAATTACCAAGAGCCCAGAAGGAAGTGTTTGTTTATATATTTTGTAAATTGTAACTACTGCCCAGAGACAAAGCATTGTGTCTCTAATTTAGACAAGACACAATGGTACTAAAAATAGTAAAAATATTACTGAAATGTTTCTCTTATTCCACCAAAAGAAAAGTAACAATTCTTCCTTTTTTTAAATGTATATGTGACATAAATTTATGTAGCCACGTGACGCAATAAGGAGTAGTCAACAAAAAATCCAATGTTTCGGCTATTAGTCATTACTAGTCGCTAACCCATGCGATGCACGGAATAGAACTGAATAAGTTTCATGAAAAAAAAATGTCATTATTTTTGAGTTGTAGTAGTAAGCAAAAATGCATGAAATTAAAAAAAAAAAATGATATTGAATGAAAAAACACAGTTTTATTAATTAGGTAGAAGAAAGTAATTTTGTTTTATTTATTAATTTTTTGTGAGAAGGAATAAGAAATAGAGTGTTGCATCTCTAGTTTAGTTTGTGTTGCATATATAGGTATATATAAGATTTGTTGTAATATATATGCCAAAAGATATCTATTGAAAGGTCATAATCCTTCAAATTTGATATACCAAAAAGTGCCTATTGATAAAAAAAGTGCCTATTAAATGAAAATGTGCATATTAACCGAAAATGTGCCTATTGAATGAAATAGTTGCTATTGAAAAATAAAAAGATACAACTGTTCGATATCCAAACACAAACAAACGAACAAAAAAAATGAAGTCTCATATTTACAATGACAATTGAAATATATTAGGAATTGAATTTTTATAGAATAACACTAATCTTTTAATTAAGGAATTGAATTTTTGCTATTGAGTATAAAGCTTGATTGGTACTGGTTACTAAACAATTAATATTGAAAAGGGTTCTTGTTCAGCTATGACGAAAATATCATATTCCTTGCTAATATATATAAGATAACCAAAAAATTAAATAAAAACTTATTCTTCACCATGACTAGGGCTGTCCACGGGTCGGACTGGGTCGGTTTTGGACCCAACCCAGACTCGATCCGCCAGCGTTGGGTGGAGGGGCGGAGGAACCCGAAAACGACTGTCGGAAAAATCGCTTAGTTCGGTTTCGGGTGATGGTTAGCATCGGTCAGGTCGGGTCGGTTGCCGAAATTAAAAAAGGCATCAAAATCTTTTAAAAAAAAAAAAAAAAAAGGGTTGCCGGAATCTGGAATTTTTGCTGAAAATTGTAAAATCTTGCCGAAAACTGGAAAAATCTCTCCGGAAACTGGATTTTTTTTATGAAATTTGCATTTTTTTGGGCTAGAAATTGCTGGAATTTAGCCGAATCTGGCTAAACTCCACCAGATCTAGTTAGATTTGGTCAAGATCTCGCCGAATCTGGCTTGTTTTTGCAGGATTTGGCCGGATATTTTTGTAGCTCCGGTCGGGTTCGGGTTGCTCGAGTTTTGGAGATGCAAACCCGCCACTCGACCCGTCGGTGTCGGTTTTTAAGAACGGAAACCAGCCACCGACCTACTGGACCTTCGGTTCGGGTCGGAATCTGGTCGGTGTCGGCCGGGTTGTCGGGCTCCGGTCGGGTCTGGACAGCCCTAACCATTACACCAAACCCCCTAGCCCCAATCATGGTTCTCGCAATTTAATTCCCATTGTCCATGACAAAGTATCCCCATTACTCATTCACCTATATTAGTGCGTCCATATTCTCTTCATTAATAACTTACAACTGCTCCATGTTGCCTTAACAGGTGAACTTTAAAGTTCAAAGAAATGATAACTTCAACATGTGGCATTTTGCTAGGCCACACATTTATCTAGTTATTAATCAATACAATGGCAGGGAAATGAACAATTTTATGGTACAAACAACTTTGCAACACAGCCTGAGTCCTCAAACAAAACATAAAATATTGATAAAAATTATAATGAATAGAAACTGCACTTGATGTGGCTCATTGCATAAGTAACAACATTAATGCCTGTCCAATTCAAGCTTCAATGCTGTTTCTTCAGCTTGCTTAAATTGAAAAACACATCCATTTGCAATTAGTTAGTCTTAGCACATAAAAACTTGGTAGAAAGTCAATAAATAAGCCAGAAAAAATAAAAATAAAAATCGTAATTGCTCTGGAGTTTCAATCTTGTCTCATCCACTGCAGATCATATCAAATCCTCCCTGATAAAAAGAAAAGGCGAGCAAATTATTTAAAAAAAAAAAAAAAAAACTTGAAATAGAACTTATATTTAAAATGACATATATAAAGAAACAAATTGATGAGCAGAATATTGTAAAATACCTCAGGTGGTGTGGCACATAGTAAACGGTTTGCTTAAAAGGAAAAAAAAAAGGGGTTTGCTTAAGCGGTCCTAACTACCAGATATAGATAGTGTGTTTTGGCCAACTCATCTCAGTTCGAACCCTCGCTTGGCTCTTTGGCTATTTACATTTTGAAAACCCTAACCCTAGGAGCATGATATAAATACCACATTTCAGCCGCCCCCTTCCTCAATTGTTTTTATGCTCTCACCACACCATCAGATAACTGCCCTCAAAACCGATTCTCTATCTCTCTCTTTCTCAATTCTCAAACTTAGCTGGATCTTCAGGAAAATGGGTACGCTGCTTCGTACTTCCCACTCTTCTTTTCGTTCTTATTGTTATTCTACTCTTACTGCTGCTGCTACTAGTATTGCTAGTGCTAAAAAAAACCCGAATCACAATCACAATCTGAATCAAAATCAATTCTTGAAATCTGTTAGAGATCAGTGCAAATCTAGAAGCTATAGGAATGTTAATCATGCCTTCCACCTGTTTGATACAATGCTTCACATGCGCCCTTTGCCTTCCATTCTGGATTTTACTCTATTGTTGAATGCCATTGCAAGAATGAAGCATTACTCTCTAGTCATTACTCTAATTAAACAAATCGAATCATTTGGTATCTCTCCTGATCTTTATACTCTTACCATTTTGATTAACTGCTTCTGCCATTTGAACAGTCTAGATTTTGGGTTTTCTGTCTTGGCCACAATTACGAAACTTGGTTATCACCCAGACTCTGTTACTCTAAACACCCTTGTCAAGGGGCTCTGTCTTCAAGGTAACATTGCTGGAGCTGTGAGGCTGGTAGAAGATATGGAGAAGAATGGGTATAAGCCTAATGCAATTACTTGTGGAACAATACTGAATGCTCTCTGTAAGATTGGACAGACTAGTATGGCTATTAGGTTGCTTAGGAAATTGGAAGAAGGGAATTTTGAGCTTAAAATAGGGGCGTATAACACAATCATTGATAGTTTATGTAAGGATAGGTTGGTAACTGAGGCCTTGAACTTTTTGACTGAAATGATGAGTAAAGGAATTCAGCCGGACCTTGCCACTTACAATTCCTTGATTCAAGGCCAATGCAATTTTGGCCGGTGGAGAGAGGTTGCTACTCTATTGAATGAGATGACGCGAAGGAAGATAATGCCAAATGTGTATACCTTCAATATATTGGTGGACACATATTGCAAAGAGGGGATGTTGATAGAGGCGAAAAAAGTTTCTGATATGATGGTTCAAAGAGGTATTGAGCCTGACGTAGTCTCTTATAATATTTTGATTGATGGATACTGTTTGCAAAATAAATTGAAGGATGCCATCGAAGCATTGAACATGATGGTTGAGAGGGGTTGTTCACCTAATGTTGTTAGCTATAATACATTGATTAATGGATTTTGTAAAGAGAAAAGAATTGATGAGGCAATGAATCTCTTTCATGAAATGTCCAACAAGGGAGTAACTCCAGATGTTGCGACTTACAACACTCTTATAGGTGGGTTATGTCGAGTGGGGAGACGCAAGGCTGCTCTAGAGCTATTCCATAAGATGCAGGCTTGTGGCCAACCTCCAGATCCCCAAACTTATGCTGTCTTGTTGGACGGCCTGTGTAAGAATGGACAGGTTGTTAAAGCAATAGAAGTGTTTCTTGAGATGGAAGACAAAACGTTGTGCAACAATATTGTGATTTACAACATTTTGATTGACGGTTTGTGTAATGTTGGGAATCTTAAAGATGCAAGAGAACTCTTTTATAGTCTACCTGCGAAAGGATTGCAACCCAATGTTCGAACTTACACCATAATGCTCAAAGGGCTTTGCAAAGAGGGACTAATAGATGAAGCGAGTGAGCTGCTTGAGAAAATGGATGGGAATGGTTGTACCCCTAATGATCACACATATAACACAATCATCCAAGGGTTATTGCAACAGAATGAGACATCAAAGGCAATGAAATATCTCAAAATAATGGTTGACATGGGTTTTTCAGCGAATGCGACGGTTGCAACCATGTTGGTTGACTTGCTGTCATCTAATCAAGTAGATAAGAACATTCAAGAATTGCTTCATAAGTTTGTGTGAAGGTTTTTTAACTTCTCCAGATCATGGACAAGCTTCATATTTTTACCCATTGCTTGTCAATCTGTAAGCAACATGCATTTTTTATTTTAATTTTTTGGAGTAAATTTTATATTTTTTACAAGATGAACTTTCTCTTCATTTCTATACGGAAGATTGATTGTTCTTTTAATTGTTCTATCTTTTGTTGAGATTTCATTGTGCACTCATGTTGTTGCTTTTGACCAATTTTCATGGATGGTTATTTCAAATTTTATCTAATGTAAAGTTAATGCGAAATATATTTGTTCTAAAGTTTGTCCTTCTTTGTGGTCATAAATCCATTAGGTAGTGGAATAAACATTAATAAATGTATATTATGCTTAAATTAAGTGTTGGAGTTGCGTGTTGAATGTTACAATAAAAATATATATTACGCTTAAATGTAAGGTTTAGTGAATACCTTACTTCTATTTCTATGCTGAATTTGTCTTAGTTTCACATGCTTTCCTGAACTGTATTGACACTAGACTTGGGAGTTGGAACCAATTTAGATTAGTGTAGTTCGAAACACTTTTGAACTTAATGAAGTAGCTTTTTTGTCCACTGACTTGAAGATTTGCAACTTTGGTTGCGTTATGGTACAAAAGTAACGTGATGATTTGGTGATCACAAAGTCCAATTTTTTTATGTACGTTGTGGATGCTTAAACAAGTGTATAAAAGAAGAAAACTCATTTTTTATCTTGTCATAAAATGGGCTGACATAGGAGCTTGACTAGTGGTAGATCATAATGGTTTCTACACTGTTGGCTAAAAAAATATCAGTGTCATCCCATAAGGTTTCACAGAAAACAATCTGTCCTTGTACTTTGTAAGAATTCATGGAACCATTTCTGAAATATTTTGAATTATCTAGGTCAGCACCTGCAGAATAGTTTGCGGCATCTCCTGCCTAAATCAAGGGAAATGATTTTTCATTGAAGTTGAAGCTATTAATGGAGAGGTCCTTCTTATATACCTTCTAAGAATCTTAATGTTTAATAAAGTATCTATATGATCTGATGCCCCTGCTGTCCTTGGCACTTGCCCCTGCCTTCAATCAGCCAATTAAGCATTTTCTTTTGTACTGTTAAAACTCTCTCTCTCTCTCTGTGAGCTGAATTGCAAACAGTGAGTGATCGATCTGTGTGGTCCAATATGGTGACAAGAGATCAAACATACTGGCACAAATGTAGATGAAAACTCTTGTGATGAAGCTGGGACCAGTTTTGTGCTCTTATAGTACGCAATAATAAAGCACGCCTAAGAGTTTTCTCAACATGTGGGGATGAGATAACCAGTCACACGTACGTACATTTGTGAACAATCTGACTGCTTGAATGAAGTGAGAAAAATTGTTCGTTTTTTTTTTCCCCTCTTCTTTTCTTTACTTTTGCTAATCAGGAAATGAAAAGGTTCATGCGTGTGTTTCTGTTAACTCTTACACCTCTTATGGTCATGTGGTGAGACTGTCAAATTCAAGGACTGGAGAAAGACATTGATTCTCTTACACCTCTTATTGTACCTTGTATATTCTACGTGTGTTAAATACTAATATTGATAACAATAATTAAAAAAAATAAAATGAATATCTTACATGAAGTTTTGAACATGAACATTATGTGTCAAAATATATCAACAAGCGTGAAAAAACAATTACGTACAGTTAAAAAAAGAAGGCATTATATCATTATCTAATTAAATTTATGAAATAATTCACGTGTAAATGATTGAGTGGCTAAGTATTATATCACATGTAAAAACAAAAGGAAAAAAAAAAAAAAATTGGTGCTACAGTTTCGATTAATACTATTCACATTCGAATGAAAATAAATTAGATTCTATAACATAGTGAAAAGTGTGCCCTAATATTCTAATTGCAAGATCATTTGCTCAACTTTTTGGATTCACTGGGAGAGCTAGCTGGACCATTTTATGGGGATTGAATATTTGTTTTACCATGGAAATTTGACTTACAGGACACTTTCAAAACTAAAAGATAGTACAAACTAAAAGATAGAGCATAGTCGATAACAGTGTGGAGAGCAGAGGGAGTTCTGTCCTTACTCGTACAAACAACCCAACAAAAGGGCATGTCATTCCTACAAGTTGGTATATTTTCAGAAATGATTAACAATAATGTTATTATCTTTAGCTGCACATCAGATATGCCCTTCCAAGTGCATGTCTAGGGCAGAGCTTAAAGGGAATAAAAAAAAATGATAATTGGGCTCCATTAGAGGCGCCACACTACAAAGGATCACATATATGATTTAAAAGGCCACGGGTTCACTTTTTGATAAGATGCAGCATCTTAATATATTGTAAATGCTTGGGAACTTAAGAGAGAGCTGGAATAATACAATTCTTGCAAAACTTACAAATCAGAGTGGCTTGGGGTACAAGGTATATTTGAAATTAGGATCTTCAAATTTTTTAACACCATAATGAGGAAATTAGGAGAGGATGATATGTTTAAGAGTTGATGGATGACAGGGGCTTCACATAAGCTAGAAAAATTAAGAAGGCAACCACACCCTCTACAGGAATATATATAGATACATAAGCCTTTAGAAATGCTCGATATAATGTCTAGTCATAAGCTTTGTAAGATAAATTATGTAGATATATTTGAACTTAGGATCTTCAAAATTTTTAACACCGTAATGAGGAAATTGGAAGAGGATGAAATGTCAAAGAGTTAATGGATGACAGGGGCTTCACATAAGTTGGAACAATTAAGAAGGCAACCACACCCTCTACAGGAATATATAAATACACACACACAAGCCTTTAGAAATGCTTAGTATAATGTCTAGTCATAAGCTTTGTAAGATAAATTAGGTAGATGTATGAAATAGGTATTTTGTTGTTGTTAATGCTAGCCACAGCCACTATTTGTTTATATACTTCATTCAAGCAGTCAGATTGTTCACAAATGTACGTACGTGTGACTGGTTATCCCATCCCCACATGTTGAGAAAACTCTTTGGTTGGATTGGAGCATAATATAGCCTTGAGTCCTGACAATGGTGCAATTGTACATGGCTTGTGGACTTAAAAGATAAAACGCCCTTGTGCTCTTTTAAGATTAGCTAACCAATAAGTTTTTTTTTTTTCCTTTTAATTATAATAGTATTAATTAAGCTCAAATATTAATCAATAAATAAAATAATATTTTTTTAATCAAATGAAAAACAAGAAAAGAGGGAGAAAGAGAAATGTTATGGTTACAACATTTTTACAATAAATCCTTAGTGGCAAGTTGTTAGTTGTTACTGGTTATTATTGGTATACAAAAAAGTAATTTTAGTTGTGGGTTCCAATCAAAACGAGTAACAACTTAACACCTAAGATTTGTTGTGAAAATGTTGTGAATGTAGCACTTCTAAAAAAATAATAAAAAGAGCAATACACAAAAATTTTCTTTACATTTTTCACAACAATTGAGTTGATAAACTTTTACTAGTTCTTATCTGGGTCCATTACTAACATTATCTTTTTTTTTACTAGTTACCACTATCAATTTGCCACACATCAACATGTGTGAAAAAGATTTGACAAATTTTATGTGTCTATAGACTTTCTCAACCCAAAAAAAAAAAAAAAAAAATTCTACATGGTTTATTTTAATTAGTAATTTTTCATCTAAAACAAGATAATACAGTTTAAGTAAGATTTAAATTTTTATATTAAAAAAAATCATAGTTAAATATATAAAAAAAAAAAACCCCAATTCATTTTTTGCTTTAAGCCTTTAAACGCATCAAGCCACACTTATATACAGATCCCCCGTCTCACACTTAGTAGTTTTGAACTCATGATCTCATATATATCATGAGACTTTAAGAACCGCTTAGCCAACTCTTGGGGTTGATAGTTATAGTTTAAAATCTACATGGTTTGTTTTGAACTTTGAAATACTAGGAGGTCTAAGTCAAAACTATAGCCTAGACTCTAGAACCCTTTTGTATAATTTTTATATTTTAGCTTATTAACTTATTTTATTAACTCAATTGGAACATTTTGATTTTTCCAATTAATATGTCAAGGTTCAAATCTTCCTCCCCACTATCAAATTAAAAAAAAAAAAAACAAAATTTAAGTATGATGATACATCATAATTTTTTTTTTGTATTTTTTCAACTCTAAGCAAATAAATAAATAAATAAATTTTTTAGTAAAAAACTAATCCAAACGATCTACTAAACTTTGAATAGGTGCAGACTTGAATTCTATAAATAACCAAATATTATTGAGATAAATATCTATGGTGTTTTGTCATAATTAGTTGAATAAAATTTAAAATAAGATTAGTCAAAGAGTTTTGTAATTCAATGGTATTTTTCTCTGTTCCTTATGAGAAGAATTATGGTTAAAATTCCCCCTCAATTTCTATTGTAAATATTAAATTATCAAAAAATTAAAAATAAAGTAAGATGCAGAGCTGAACATTAATATCCAACAACACCAATAAACAACACAAAATGAGCTATCTAGCTTCAGCATGCTCTTTCCCCTTGTGAAGTCTGGCAGTCTGCAAACACATTTTTACATAACATTACTAGCAACAGGAAACTGAATATTTTTGAAGTAGTGAATATTAAAGATATTGCGTGCTAGCATTTATTCTAACAATGATATTAGAAAAAGAGATAATGAATGATCCTACTTCAAGATTCTTCATTAATTGTCAAAGTTGCAATCAATTTTTTAAGTTATAGCCCAAACACATCAATGCATAAGGGAAATCAGAGTTGGAACATAGAGGTGTACATGACAATGATAACAATTTTTTGTTCTATGTTTTCATATTACTGTCACATTTCATGGCTTCAAACCAAACCTACAAACATGACACACTTATGTGATAATGTATTAGCTAAAAGCTTCTGAAGAAAGATTTTTCTTTAATGGGTATGAATCATATGAAGCACACTCAATCGAAATCAAGAGAAACAGAAAACACGTATATGTAAGCTTCTGAACACATATAACTACAACAGCAGATTCCTTGAAGTTACAAAAGCACTCATAACTAGTTGCACCCAAATTAGCATTTCTTTCCTAATCTCTGAAACTATGTATAAGTACAAGAAATTTTACTTTTAATCCAAATGCTTTTGTTGAAATTTAGAAGTGACTGCTCATTGTTTATTAAAAAAAATATATATATATTTGCATTATCTTCAGCATGCAATAATAACGTTCACAGTGCTGAAACAAAGGAAAAAGGTTTATGAGGAAAAACATAATGCATAGTGTTGTGAACTGGAAAATTAAAAAGATAACTTAGTCGATTCGAGGTGACTAGCCTCCTGAATTTGAGAGAGATAATAGAGTTTTTGGTTTAATTTCTGCCTGCTTCATTCATAATTCCTACGTACATAAATACTAGTAAGGAGATAAGCTTCATCACAACCAAGTCCTAAAACATAGGATCCAACTCCTACTTAAATTTAAATACAAATTGAAATTAAATCCTAATCCTCATCCTAATCTACTACATAATTTTATTAGAATTCTATTCAAATTCAAACTTCTTCAACTACTTCAGAATTATTTGCCATTTGGCCTTGGGACACAACATTCCCTTCCCCTTCAAATGAATCTTGTCCTCAAGATTCTACAACATAGAAATTAACCCTTGCTCACATTGATTGGAGAATATTCGGCCTCGGATTTTGAAGTGTTGAAGGAAAATTATGACCATGGAGACTTGCACCAATTCTTTTACCATTTTTGTGAGCACTAGAAACAAAAATATCTTGCTTCTCATACCTTTGAACTCATCAGGAATAACAAATTCAATGTGTGGGATTGAGATCAACTCATTTGAATTCATGAAAGATCCCTTTGATCAATCTTTTCCACTTCATTGAACCTTTGACCTTCAAACTCAATTTTTGTAGAAAGTGCACCCTCCAACATATTACTTTCTTGAATTGTTGGTGATGCTTGGAGCACTTCACTTTGATTTTCCAAAATTTCATGAGATCCTTGATCTTTTGATTGTTCTTTGAGTTCCAAAAGTACATTGGATTGTTTGTCAAAGACCTCTATCATTTGATCCCACGAATCTTGCATCTTTGCTTCCATCCTTGCTATGCTTTTGGACATGTCCTTGATAATATCTAACATTCGGTTGACAATCTCCGACATGCTCTCCATTCTTTGTTTGCTGGGTTTGACACACTTGATAGATAGATGTGGCTTTTTTTTTTTTTTTTTTTTTTTGGGGTTGGGTGTTGCAGCGGCTGCCTGGAACTATGGTGGCTGTTGTTTGCCTTGGGTTGTAGATGGGAAGGATAGTGTGATAGTGTGGGATGAGAATACGACTGATTTTTTTTTTTTTTTTTTTTTTAAGAAACTAGATGGATCTGTTGGCTCTGATACCAAATGTTGTGAACTGGAAAATTAAAAAGATAACTTAGTCGATTTGAGGTGACTAGCCTCCTGAACTTGAGAGAGATAATAGAGTTTTTGGTTTAATTTCTGTCTGCTTCATTCATAATTCCTACGTACATAAATACTAGTAAGGAGATAAGCTTCATCACAACCAAGTCCTAAAACATAGGATCCAACTCCTACTTAAATTTAAATACAAATTGAAATTAAATCCTAATCCTCATCCTCATCTACTACATAATTTTATTAGAATTCTATTCAAATTCAAACTTCTTCAACTACTTCAGAATTATTTGCCATTTGGCCTTGGGACACAACATTGAACTGGAAAATTAAAAAGATAACTTAGTCGATTCGAGGTGACTAGCCTCCTGAACTTGAGAGAGATAATAGAGTTTTTGGTTTAATTTCTGCCTGCTTCATTCATAATTCCTACGTACATAAATACTAGTAAGGAGATAAGCTTCATCACAACCAAGTCCTAAAACATAGGATCCAACTCCTACTTAAATTTAAATACAAATTGAAATTAAATCCTAATCCTCATCCTAATCTACTACATAATTTTATTAGAATTCTATTCAAATTCAAACTTCTTCAACTACTTCAGAATTATTTGCCATTTGGCCTTGGGACACAACACATAGACAGTAATCATGACAAGCAAGGCACCTGATATATCCACATATTGATTTATTGATGTACTTCCTCTACCACTGGTCCACGCAAAACAGTCAAAGCAACTTGAAACTTTTAACAGCTTTAAATTGAGATTACCATGATTAGTAGTTCTACATGGAGAATAAATATCAAAAGGCATCACGCACCTGAGGATTTGTCACTTCCATTATATCCAGAGTAATAACTGTAAGATTGTTCAATTGATTCCTCAACCTTCAAAGGTTATGACTAAAGTGCATTGGCTACAGAATCATTCATTTTCCTGCTCTTTTTTTTTTTTTTTTTTTTTTTTTGTATATATTTTCTTTTGGGGATGGGGAGGGCAGAAGGGGTAAGCAAAATGAACTTATTATAAAATACAGCAACAAGAAAAACATTAATTTCACTTTTGATCATAGTTAAGAAAACAAAAATTTGAAAAAAATTCATGGAGATAGAAAATGTAAGCATAAATTTCAAGTAACAAGTGGCTCTAGAACTTTCAGGCGCATTACATACCAAGCTTCTGCTATTAAACTAGCCGCGAACCCACGCATTGCACGTGATTATGGTGGTCTCATTAAATTTATATTTTATAATTTGGACGAATTTAATAGAGAATAATATATTTCATTATTATATTTTTATTTATTATAGGAAAAATCATAAATCATAAATATAAATTTGAAAAATCATATTTTTATTTATTATAGGAACAGTCATAAATCATAAATATAAAATTTGTTGTACCAAAATGAAAACAATACAGTTTATCTCAAAAATTAAAAAGGTAAGTTAACGAAAATATTCATTTTTTAATAAAATTTATTTATTACATTTTGTGAATCATTAAAAAGAATATAAAATTTAGTAATTATTCTTTTTGTTTTAAACAAATTTTCTCAAACCCTATTTTTTCTACCCTACAATGCAAAGCACCAAAAAACGTAACTAAAAAACTAATAAAACTTAACAATGATTAGATGGACCAATTAGGAAAACAATTTTTTGTTGATAATCTATTAAGGTTATTTTCATTGTAGAAATTGCAAATTCCTCCACCCAAAACATATTATTAAATAAACAATTATTAGCAAAATCTAAGAATTAAATTTCTCTACATGTATTGTTATAAAATAATAATGATAATTAAAATACAATTGCAAAAGCTAAAGTATGTCATCCATTCAATTATTTTCGTTTGACTATTTTTTTTTTTTTTTTGAATAAATGACATTATGGAGTACTTCTAATACAACTATTAAAAATACTTTATCCACCTCAAAGGATAAAAAAAAAAAAAAAAATAGTAAAGTCTCATAGTTTAACATCTAAATTGATAACTATAGAAAATCAAATTCTAACTTGCAAAACAACTAATTATTAACCCAAATCATATCAATAAAGAAAAAAAATTACTTGTAATTGGAAATTGGAATACCAAACTACCTAAATACGCAAAAAAAAAAAAAAAAAGCTGATATAAATTTACCAAAAAGATAAACAAATATGATGTGACAATTAAATCAACAATAACAAAAAGAACCTTTAGTAGAAAAAAAAGTGATTGAAACAATAAAAAAAATTCACCAAAAGAGAAGCAAAATTGGAGAAAGAGAGAGACTATTAACCTTTTTATCGTGAACAACTTGGAAGGAATAGAGGAGAGAGGTGGAAATGAGTAAGTAGAAATTTATATGAAAATTATGATGGAAGAGGAAGGGTGGAAGTAGATGAAAGGTTGAACAAAATGAAACTATAGAATTTAAGAAGATATGAAGGAAAAAAAAATTCTAAAAATCTAAAAGGAATCAAATGAAAATGAATATATATATATATATATATATATATATATATATATATATATATATTTGGAGGGAATGAAAGATTGAATTGATAAGACAATGGCTGAAGAAGATGAAAAGTTGAGCTAAGTAAGAATTGCCAAAAATAAAAAATAAATAATTAAACTCATCTAGGTAGTTATACTATCTAAAGAACAATAATATTTACAACATTCATTTGTTTATTTACAATATAACGAAGGACAGTATAAAGGAACAAACTAAGTTTAAAAGTAAATAAATTGTAAAATTAAAAAGAATCTTCTAAAACAACATAAACAATGTTCTGACTGGTGGAAAAGGGGTATTTAATCCAAACCTAATCTATAGTGTATATTGTGGGTTCTTGGATAGGCAGTATTGACATGCAAATCTACAAAATCACCTCCACAAAAATAGAAAATGAGAGTATTCAAAATAAATGATTATGTAGTAATCATAATTATTCAGTTTAGATGGAGAAGAATTTTAAATGTAGTTAACATCCTTCTTTAAGTCTATAAAAATTACAAACTCATAAGACTCACCAAAAAGTGGAGAATAATGGTATACCCAATGGAAAGCACTACAATAATCACCATATACTATAACAACATAAGAATTTTCTTTTTCTCAAATTTTAGAGGGCTTGCTTGAGTTGATCATTTTGATTTATTGAGAAATTAATCAATCCCTTTAGGCAATAAAAATTTGTCATAAGTAGCAGAATTGGTCTATAATACTGCAAGATAGATTGGTAAACAGCCTATTGGGAAGATTTTAGGGACAACCACTTAGGTAGCACTATAACTGATGACTTTATGGAACAATAATAGAGAATTAGGAATCAATAATAATAGAAAGTCATTTTCAAGAAAAAAATAAATTTATTTTGTTTACTAAAAAAAAACTTACTGTAACAACATCCTTTATTGCTTGGAAATTTCTAGAACCATGTGTCTAACCCACTCAATTGTTTTGCCTTGAAACAATGCATAGTTATAATCAGTCCCTTCAATTTCTCCAACCATTAACATGGTTGTTTCAAGCTTTTCAGCACAATTTATCAAACATTAAAAGAAACTCCCAAAAAAAAAAAAAAAAAAAAAAACATAGATAATAAATTTAACTTTGTGTTATATGCTTAATTCAAATGACCAGCCCCTACAAAATTCTTCCTAAGTCCACCAAAAACCAATGCGGCTTTTCCAGGTAGGGGGAGAAAAGGAACTCTTCTGTTAGAGCTGTGAAATTATAGAACATAACAAAAAGCTTTCATTATAATATAACTTTGTCAATAATATTGGTTAATAAGGTAGGTCAGAGGATCTGAATTATAATATATGAAATCAAGTCAAATAAAGAAACTAAATTAACTTGCATTGTGTACATAACTAATAAAAAATTTGTCTCTTCCCGAAAAAAAACTAATAAAAAATTCAAACAGAACAACAAGTAATGCATAGTCCTAAAACACAGAACAAAGGATAATGGTTTTTGTAGACTCAAACATGCATGTGGAATAAACTTATAGTAGTAAGCAATCAGCAGAGAAGAAGTAGCACAATTTAACCCCCCACCCCACTCATATTTTATATGATAATGATATAAATCATACAATCGATACATTCAAAACAGGATTGGTAGGGTAAAAATTCATCTGTTATAAATGTTTCATTCAAACATGGTTTTTTCATGTGGGCTTAGTAGGAACTAAAGAAGGAAACCATCTAGGCAATAAACATAAAGATAAAACCAAACCGATATATATATAATTATGTAATTTCAAGACATTACTGATCAGTAGCTTAGTGGTGTGATAAGTGTGTTATGGCCAACTGATCTATAATCCGAGCCTCTGCTTGGCTTTTTTGCTATTTACATTTTTATATACCAATCGAAATTCTACTACATTAACCATACCTCATCAGCAATCATGGCAATAAATTCTACTACATTAACCATACTTTGCTTCTAATTTAATATTTATTTATTTTTCATTATTACAGTAGTATTTATTATTTAATTTCCCCATAACCCATCATTCCCAAAATCCCGACTGAGAGAGAGGAAGAGGGAAGAGGAGATATCGAGAAGGGTGGCCGAGTAGAGGCCGAAAATACCTCCCTGGAGCCGCCGAAGTGGATTTGTGTTTTGGGTTTACTGGAGAAACCGAAAATAGCTCTCTCTCTCTCTCTCTCTCTCTCTCTCTCTCTCTCTCTCACACTATCTCGATCTGTCTCTCCCTAGGAGCATGAGATAAATACCACATTTCAGCCGCCCCCTTCCCCAATGTTTTTTATGCTCTCTCACCGATCAGTAGCTTAGTTCAAGGAAACTGCCTTCAAAACCGATTCTCTCTCTCTCTCTCGCTTTATCAATTCTCAAACTCTTATCGTTTCGTTCTCATTTCCGCTGCCGAATTGTTTGCTTGCTGGATCTTCAGGAAAATGGGTACGCTGCTTCGTACTTCCCACTCTTCTTTTCGTTCTTATTGTTATTCTACTCTTACTGCTGCTGCTACTAGTATTGCTAGTGCTAAAAAATACCCGAATCACAATCTGAATCAAAATCAATTCTTAAAATCTGTTAGAGATCAGTGCAAATCTAGAAGCTTTAGGAATGTTGATCATGCCTTACACCTGTTTGATACAATGCTTCACACGCGCCCTTTGCCTTTCATTGGAGATTTTAATCACCTGTTGCGTGCCATTGCAGGATTGAAGCATTACCCAGTAGTCATTTCTCTAATTAAACTAATCAAAACATTTGGTATCTCTCCTGATGTTTATACTCTTACTATTTTGATTAACTGCTTCTGCCATTTGAACCGAGTAGATTTTGGGTTCTCTGTCTTGGCAACAATTTTGAAACTTGGTTATCACCCAAACTCTATTACTCTAAACACCCTTGTGAAGGGTCTCTGTCTTCAAGGTAACATTGCTGGAGCTGTGAAGTTGGTAGAAGATATGGAGAAGAAAGGGTATCAACCTGATGCATTTACTTGTGGAACGATACTAAATGCTCTGTGTAAGATTGGTAAGACTGATAAGGCTCTTGGGTTGCTCAGGAAATTGGAAGAAGGAGATTTTGAGCTTCATCTGTCAGCGTATAACACAATCATTGATAGTTTATGTAAGGATAGATTGGTAACTGAGGCTTTGAACCTTTTATCTGGAATGATGAGTAAAGGCATTCAGCCGGACCTTGTCACTTACAATTCCTTAATTCAAGGCTTATGCAATTTCAGCCGGTGGAGAGAGGCTATTACTTTGTTGAATGAGATGACACAAAGGAAGATCATGCCAGATGTGTATACCTTCAACATATTGGTGGACACATTTTGCAAAGAGGGGATGTTGAAAGAGGCAAAAATTATTTTTGATAAGATGATTCAAAGAGGTATTGAGCCTGATGTAGTCTCTTATAATTCTTTAATTGATGGATACTGTTTGCAAAATAAATTGAACGATGCCATCGAAGCACTGAACATGATGGTTGAGCGGGGTTGTTCACCTGATGTGTTTAGCTATAACATATTAATCCATGGATTTTGTAAAGATAAAAAAATTGATAAGGCAATGAATCTCTTTCATGAAATGTCCAACAAGGGAGTAACTCCAAATGTTGTGACTTACAGCACTCTTATAGGTGGGTTTTGTCGAGTGGAGAGACCCGAGGCTGCACTAGTCCTATTTCATAAGATGCAGGCATGTGGCCAACTTCCAAGTCCCCCAACCTATGCAATCTTGTTGGATGGCCTTTGTAAGAACAAAAAAATTGGGGAGGTGTTGGCATTATTTCAAGAGATGGAAGACAAAAAGTTGGACCACAATATTGTGTTTTACAACATCTTGATTGATGGTTTGTGTAATGCCGGGAAACTTACAGCTGCAAGAGAACTCTTTTATTGTCTACCTGCGAAACGATTGCAGCCCGATGTTTGTACTTACAATATAATGATCAAATGGTTTTGCAAAGAGGGGCTAATTGATGAAGCGTGTAAGCTGCTAGAGAAAATGGATGGGAACCATTTCTCTCCTGATGATCGAACATATAACACAATCATCCAAGGGTTGCTGCAACAAAATGAAACAGCAAAGGCTATGGAACTTATTAAGATAATGGTTGACAAGGGTTTTTCAGCAAATGCAACCACTGCATCCTTGTTGGTTGACTTGCTATCTGCAGATCCAGCAGATAAAGCACTTCAAGAATTACTTATTATGACTTTGCCAGTCAATCTATAAGGTGTATGTATATTTGTCGGAAGTGGTTATTTTTTTTTTTTTATGAAGTGATGTTTCTTTTCATATCATTGATGTTTTTTCCATTTCAAATTTTCTAGCAAAAGAATACCAATGGTAGGAAAGGTGCTTAACATGTTAATTAAGCATTACGATCCCTGTTTGTATGTTACTGTTCTTTGAAATCTTCTTGTTGGAGTTGAAGTATATTGGAAGCTTAACTTGATCACATTTGAGTAAAATTTTGTCTTAAGGTTTCAAGTAATTGTTTTTGATTGCAGCAATGATGATGATGATGATGATGATGATGATGTTTTTATGGAATCAATAATTGGGTTGAACTCATATTTCTTAGGATGGGAGAGGGTTTAATTTCACTTTTGGTACTCTGTCTCTCTCTCTCTCTACACGCACAAACATACCCCTTGAGGAATGTTTTATGTGTGTATGTGAAGTTATGTGTGACAATGATCGCCGCTATGGAGGCTGGGATATCTATACCTGATTATATTTTCAAATCTAATTATGAAGGAAAAAATGAATTTTTGAGTGGTGATTGCTGATGAGAAAAGATAACTGTTGTATTTTAATTAAGGCTTGATTTGCAGCTTTGAGATATGTTTTCTTTGCAATCTAGAGAATTTAATTGGACACTAACTATTTATTTGTTCAGATCTAAAATATCTTGTTCAATAACAGGTCTACAATATCTTGTTCATATCTTTATTCAAGATATCGCACTCTTTCACTCACACACACACACACAAGTGAATTCACTATCACCACAATGGATCCAAACAAGAGAAAATGTTGACAAAGTAACACAAAGATATAAAGCGAGTGGAACCAGAACAAAGCCAAGCTTGAAGAGCAAAATCCATCTTGCATTAACTCTCACACATTAGTAAAAAAACTTGGAACATAGAAGTGGAAGGCATAACTATTAGTATAACACATTGAGATGCCATATTTATACATGCTACATTTCAAAAAGAAACAATACATAACGCCAACATGAAATGAACAATCAATATGTCAAGACCATACAACATACACAGATGACTATGTAACAATATTTTAACTTTTAAAGTAAAAGATTTGTATGCTTTCTCTTGCTTCCCTCAAAAGAAAATATCATAGAAAAAGAAAAAAGCAGAAGGAAGAGTAAAAAGTTCTCTGGCCATGAACATTGAAGAGAAGCCAATGGCTATAGTTTTCCAATGAAAAATTGGGAGTTTATCACCTCCCATTGAAAGAAAAATTTACAACTCCACATTTGAGCTGCAACTCTGACCTTGAAGACATACAAGCACATCCATAGTACTTTTAATCAGTAGATACAGATATAACGAACAAGTATATTAATAAACTATTTGTCTAACTTCAGGTCATTTAATATTATTACGTCTTTCCAGACTTTAATCAATCCAATGAAGTTAAAACCTCCATATCCTAACAACTGCACTTCGATATAAAATAGGGTAATTTAGAAAAATTAAAAATTAAAGAAAAACATTCTGCACTTTAATGTTTCACAGATTATTAAGGGCAATGGAAAGAGATAGAGTCTGATAATAAAAAGGAGAGGTGAGGTCAGAGTGTTGAGAGACCAGTGTTTTGGGATGATAATAAAATATGCATAAAAAATTAAACTATAAATAGAATAATTTTTTTATAAGATATGTTTTATTGCAAAAAAAAAAAAAAAGAAAAAAGAAAAAAAAGAAGACATACAGGAGCCTAGAGAATATGGAGAAAAAAAAAAAAACCATGTACATAGTGACAATGATGACTATAAATTCCGGAATGGATATGTTACCAGTTACTCCCCATGCTCCAGACCAATCAAATAAAGAACCACTAAACAAAACTACCAAAAGGGTTCTTGTTGTATAAATAGGATATGTATAAACAATTTAAACATATGTTAAATGAGATACACACAGATGCATACACTCGGTGAAAACCTTACCTCCCATGTGGGGTGGAACAGGGCAGGTCAAACGGGGTGGAGCATTTTTGCCCTCTCTAACCAACATAATTAAGGCTCCATTCCATACAAGAGGGCAAAGCAATACACGATTATGGTCCACCAACTACAAAGAGAACAACCATATAACTATAGAACTCGAAAAGCCTTAAAGTTCATATTCGATGACCAACTGTCAATCCAAACAGATTTTTAAAAAGTCAGCATAGCTGTAGCTTCAGCTGTAACCAAATAATAAGCCCAATGTCCAACCACATCCCTAACAATCAACTGATAAATTGATCAACAAATAAGCTCAAAGCCTAGAAAATTTCTTTTCCTTTTTGTGACCACCCTTCCTACCATTGGTATTCTTTTGCTATATTGTTAACATTGGTATTTTTTTATGAAGAGATGTTTCTTTTCATATCATTGATGTTTTTTGAGAGAGATTATGACCACCCTTCCTGCCATTGGTATTCTTTTGCTATATTGTTAACATTGTTCTATTATATAATGTGCTACTTGTTTGCAGTTATAGGTAGTTGGATTTTACAAATTCTTTTGTTGCTTAGAATTTCGCAGGTGACACTTATTTTCATAATAATTAACTAATATATCCAAACATTTGAAAATATATCTATAATAATTTATGATTAAAAAATATTTTCCTTAGGGTTGTTTGATCAATCGGTTCACATGTGCCCTTTTCCTTCCGTTTTGGGTTTTAATCCCACTAGTCATGGAACCCGTGCAATTTTAGAGGGGTCTCATTAATATATATATTTTTCAATTTGAACTAATTTAATAAATAATAATATTCATAATCATATTTTCAATTATTATAGTGACAATCACAAATGTAATATATATAATTTATATCGTTCCAAAATCAAAACAATACAATTTTTCTTAAAAATTCAAAAAGTAAGTTAGTGAAAATATTAATTTTTTAATGAAATTTCTTTATAATATTTTGTGTAGCATCAATAAGTATATCAAATTTGAAAATTATTCCTTTAGTTTTAAATAAACTTTCTCAAACCCAATTTTTCTACCATACAATCAAAAATGCCGAGAAACGTACTAAAAAATTTAATAAAACTTATCAAAACTACAATTTAAAATAAAAAAGAAAGGGAAAAATAAAAGATTGTAACCATTTTTCCTTAAAAAAAAAAAGAAAAAGAATACAATTCCAAAGGGGAAAAAAGTAGAGAAATATTTTTGAAAATAAGAAGTATTGTGTTAATACCGTCATAATGTTAAGAATGGAGTGAATGGATTTGCTTTTATTCAACTGGGTTTGTGGTCGGCTGGTCCTCCAAAAGGAAAAGAGAAAAAGAAAAGAAAGAGAAAAGAATAGAGAAAGAGATCAGAGAAAGAGAAAGCAAATTTGGAAACATTCTTCTTATTTCTTTATTCTCTACAGCTTTTTCTTTAATATCCCTTTGACTAATGCCTTCCCCTCTAACCCGTGTCTGGTACCTTTCCACTAACCTTTACTCCACTAAACCCAATTCCTAACAAATTCCTAACTAACTGAGTTGCCACCCTGTCACAGCTTGCACATTACAATACCAACAATTACAAACAACACTATACAATGCTTAACCGACTAATACACTTGCACAATTGTTTACATTCATGCTACAAAATATCCCACAAATATCCCATTCAATCATACCACAAAATATCCATAACACATAATCTAATCTAACTTCTAATCCAATATGTGAAAAATAAATAGATAAATAAATCATTTTAAACACAAAATTGAATTTATTTTCTTAAAAATCTTAAAGAATACACTAATAAGATAAGGAAGATGAAGAATAACATAAAATTTTCGTAAACACTTAAAGCAATTACCCAAGTATCTAAGAACATCATATAAAAAACACATAACAATTAACTACTAATTTGTTAAACAAAATATTTTTAAATAGTGAAATGAAATTGCACAAAGACCATTATCTTCAACTAAACTAACTGTTCTTCATCAGCTTGTTCAAACTATCCTGTAGTTTTTCAAATAAGCTAAAAACCTGACAACAACATAAAATATAACATATTATAATATGATTTTTTTCCAAATTAGGTCAACAATAAACACCATTCATTAAATGTATTTAGTGTTGTAAATAAAATTGTGGGGGCCCGAGGACGAGGAAGGGATTGTTGAACTGTTAGTGCTGTTGTTGGGGCATCACATGCCCGAAGAGGGAATTCACCCAAGGAGAGGAGGAGAAAAGACAAAAGATTTTTAGGAGCTCCAAGTGGGAAGGACTGGCAGGGGAGAGAGAATCATGAAGGGTAGGCGAAGTTTCCAGCAAGAAGTAGCCTATTGCCTCCGCATTAAATGGTGGGCAGTAGCTTTATCAACTACATTGATGAGGAAGTGACCTGAATAGTGTAATTCACAGCTAAGTAGCTCCTTCTACCACCTTCAGTAGATGTTTCAAAGGACAAGTGTCACGATGAGAATTTTGTTAAGTAAAGATGGGGGGTCAAGATGTGAAGGAGAAGGGAGAGTATAAGGGAAAGGAAATTTCCAGAGAAGGGGATCCAGACACAAGTATCAGAAAAAGAAGTGTTTGAAGAGGAACATTGAGTGAAGTGCATGAATAGTGTATCTTTCTGTGTAATATTGGCCTCCTCGAGCAAGCTTATAACAAACCATTTACATACATATTCCATAATACAAAGTCTTTTTCCCTTATCTTCATCCTCGGGCTAAGCCCTCTCTTATTGTTTGATCCACTCTTTTACAAATACATTGATTTGGGCCTAAGTTGAACTGTACAAAATCACTGTTCTAAGTGGGCTTGGACTGTTAGATTTCTGGGTCCTTACAAAAATGATAAAAAAAAAAATATTTGCATCAAGAAACATATATGAATTAGTCAATAACATGACAATGAGGGTACAAACCTCTAGTTGGAGATCCTCCTATGGGCAGCTATTAGATTGTATCTTTTATACCATCAATGATTAATCAAGACTTGTGAATACATTTTTTATAGACAATTTTTTAAAAATATTTTTTATTCTTCTTTGACTTCATTTTTTAGTTATAAGCAATCAAAAGCTGGATTCTAAAAACACAAACATTCATCAATCTAAGGTAGAAATGCAAGAAAAATAATAATAAAAAATCCAACAAAAAATGAACAAAAAAAATTGAGAGAGAGAGAGAGAGAGAGAGAGCCTTTTTTGTATAGGAAAAATATGCATAGAATGGAAGAGATCAAGTGCCAAATTTATAATAAAATGATGAGAATAAGAAGAGCTAAAATAAGGAAGATAAAAGGGAAAAATAATATTTAAATTTAAAACTGCCTAAGAGGAATATATGTAGACAACACTTTGGTTTGATTTTCCATTGATTTATTATTTAGTTATAACATCAAAATTAAAGTAAATGAATATGTAAAGTTAAAACAGCCTAAAATGATTTTTTTTTTTTTTTTTTTTGTGAGAAGAGCCTAAAATGAATTTGTAAAGTCAATATATTTATATAGTCAATATTATAAGAAAAATTAAATTTAAAAAATAAATATGAAAAAGACTAAGGATGTGGCGGATGAGGTGGCTCAACAGGAGCGTAGTAACAATAATTGCTACGCTTCAATTTTTAGACATATATATATATATATATATATAAATAGATATATAGATGTTGTTAATCTATTGGCATGGCAATTAAAGTTTTCTATATGAGGAAATGAAATAGTAATATAGATATACTACTTAAACACATTGTATCACTTTTTCTTTTCTTTTTCTTTTTTTTTTTTTTTAAAAAAAAAATTTGATAAGAACATTGTATCACTTTATTTCACTATGAATGCTGTGCTACCGAGATACTTAAATCAACAAAGATGGTAATGGTCATCAATGTTTAGGTGGATTTATGCTACATCTAGTTGCATGCATTCACTACTAGGTCTGGATTATAGCAGTGAAGTTTTATTTATTTATTTGTTGGATAAGATACCAGCTTTTGTGTTGCTTGGTCAATGTAATTACATGATTGATTTTAACTGGTGAACAGTGAACCTAAGGTATCTAAGGGCTTGAAGACTTGAACACCCGATACTGGGGGGAATGGGCAAACTAACAATGTAAAGGGAAAGAATATAATAAGTTAGGCAACGTTTTGAAGAATTAAGAAAAATAGCATCTCGAGTTTTAGAAACTCGAGATCCATATTAAAACTCGAGTCTTAGAGACTCGCTTTGTGAGTGTTCTTGGACTGAAAATGCCACATGGATCTCGAGTTTTAGAAACTCGAGTTCCATGCAAAAAAAATTTTAGTTTGATAGCCCCTATAGTGGCGTTTTTAAGTCCTATGGTGATGTTTTAAAGCTCTATAGCGGCGTTTTCCTGCAAATTTTTTTTATAAGTGTTCAATACCAGGTTTAGGAAGCCCAATAGTGGCATTTTTAAGCCCTATAGGGACGTTTTTAAGCCCTATAGCGGCGTTTTTCTGCAAAATTTTTTTATAACTCCATTTTTAAGCCCTATAGTGACGTTTTTAAGCCCTATAGCGGCATTTATGGAACTCGAGTCTTTAAAACTCGATTTCCACGTGGATTTTTTTCCACATCACGCCTATCCGCTTACAAATCGAGACTTAAAAACTCGATTTTTATCTTGGAACTCGAGTTTTAGACACTCGAGATGCTAGTTTTCTACATTCTTTCGCAACGTGACAACTAACTAAAATTTTTAATATTTATTGTTATTTAGAAAAAAATTCCCCGATACTGATGTCCCACATTGTTGAAGACTTGAACCCCTGATATTGATGTCCCACATTGTTGAAAATGTGACACTGACAGCCACTAATGACTCACATTGTTTAACGGAGATAGCAATTATTATATACTTTGTAAGATTCTCAATGTTTAATAAAGTATCTATAAATGGTTGGAATGGAGCATAATATAGCCCTGAGTCATGACAATGGTGCAATTGTAAATGGTTTGTATAGATAAAATGCCCTTGTGCTCTCTTAACATTAGCTAACCAATAAAGTTTTTTTTTTCTTTTCATTATAATAGTATTAATTAAGCTCAAATATTAATCAATAAATAAAATAGTATTTTTTTAATCAAATGAAAAACAAGAAAAGAGAGAGAGAGAAATGTTATGGTTACAAAATTATTTACAATACTTTTACAACAAATCCTAAGTGGCGGGTTGTTAGTTGTTATTGGTTATTATTGGTATACAAAAAAGTAATTTTAGTTATGGGTTCCAGTCAAAACGAGTAACAACTTAACTCCTAAGATTTGTTGTGAAGATGTTGTAAATATAGCACTTCTAAAAAAATAATAATAAAAAGAGCAATACACAAAAAATTTCTTAACGTTTTTCACAACAATTGAGTTGATAAACTATTACTAGTATTTATCTAGGTTCATTACTAAGATTACCTTTTTACTTACCAGTCACTACTGTCAATTTGCCACCATCAAAATGATTTGACAAATATTTTGTGTCTCTAGACTTTCTCAACCAAAAAAAAAAAAAAATTCTACATGGTTTATTTTAATTAGTAATTTTTCATCTAAAACAAGATAATAGAGTTTAAGTAAGATTTAAATTTTTATATAAAAAAAATCATAGTTAAATACTATATAAAAAACCCCAATTCATTTTTTACTTTAAGCCTCTAAATGCATCAAGCCACCCTTATATACAGTCCCCCCGTCTCACACTTAGTAGTTTTGAACTCATGATCTCATATATATATCATGAGACTTTACGAACCACTTAGCCAACTCTTGGGGTTGATAGTTACCGTTTGAAATCTATATGGTTTGTTTTGAACTTTGAAATACTAGGAGGTCTAAGTCAAAACTATAGCCTAGACTCTAGAATCCTTTTGTATAATTTTTATATTTTAGCTTATTAACTTATTTTATTAACTCAATTGGAACATTTGATATTTCCAATTAAAATGTCAAGGTTCAAATCTTCCTCCCCATTATCAAATTAAAAAAAGGAATTTTTTTTTTAAGTACAATGATACATTATAATTTTTTTTTTTTTTTGTATTTTATCAACTCTAAGCAAATAAATAAATAAACTTTTTAGTAAAAAAACAAATCCAAACGAACTACTAAACTTTGAATAGGTGCAGACTAGAATTCTATAAATAACCAAATATATTATTGAGATAAATATCTATGGTGTCTCGTCATAATTAGTTGAATGAAATTTAAAATAAGATTAGTCAAGAGTTTTGTAATTCAATGGTATTTTTCTCTTTTCCTTTTGAGAAGAATTATGGTTAGAATTCCCCCTCCATTACTATTGTAAATATTAAATTATCAAAAAATTAAAAATAATGTAAGATGCAGAGCTGAACATTAATATCCAACAACACCAATAAACAACACAAAATGAACTATCTGTCTTCAGCATGCTCTTTCCCCTTGTGAAGTCTGGTAGTCTACAAACACATTTTTACATAACATTACGAGCAACAGGGAAACGATATATTTTTAAAGTAGTAAATATTAAAGATATTGCGTGCTAGCATTTATTCTAACAATGATATTAGAAAAAAAGATAATGAATGATCCTACTTCAAAATGCTTCATTAATTGTTAAAGTTGTTGTGGTGGCCTGCATGATCAACAAATGGAGGGCCAAGATCATCTAAAGAGGACTATATATTGTATGAGATCCTCCAGGGAGAGGGGATCAGAAAAACGGTAGAAAGAACACTGTAGCATAAAGAACTGAAACTGTATTCAAGTTCTAGAGTGATATATTCAAGATTTACTCTCCTCGGACTTTGCCGAGGAGGAATTTCTTTGCAAAAGACTTGTCTTCCTCTGTTTTTCCTTGCTTCATTACCTTCTTTGGTCCATTGTGAGCGTTGTCAAACCCGTTGAAGCCTAGTTTTTCAGCTCACTCTCTAAAAATTCATTGTGTTGGCCTCTTTGGGCTTGAGTCCTTCTACTGTTTGGGCTCAGGAATCAAAACCTGCCCCTACAATTGCAATCAATTTTTTAAGTTATAGCCCAACCACATCAGTGCATAAGGGCAATCAGAGCAGGAACATAGAGGTGTACATGACAATGATAACAATTTTTTGCTCTATGTTTTCATGTTACTGTCACATTTCATGGCTTCAAACCAAACCTACAAACATGACACACTTATGTGATAGTGTATTTGCTAAAAGCTTTTGAAGAAAGATTTTTCTTTAATGGGTATGAATCATGTGAAGCACACTCAATCAATATCAAGAGAAACAGAAAAATACGTATATGTAATATCTAAGCTTTTGAACACATATAACTACAGCAGCAGATTCCCTGAAGTTACAAAAGCACTCATAACTTAGTTGCACCCAAATTAGCATTTTTCTTCCTAATCTCTGAAACTGTGCATAAATACAAGAAATCTAACTTTTAATCCAAATGCTTTAGTTGAAATTTAGAAGTGACTGCTCATTGTTAATTAAAAAATATATATTTGCATTATCTTCAGCATGCAATAATAATGTTCACAGTGCTGAAACAATGGAAAAAGGTTTATGAGAAAAAACATAATGCATAGACAGCAATCATGACAAGCAAGGCACCTGATATATCCATAGATTGATTTGTTGATGTACTTCCTCTACTACTGGTCCATGCAGAACAGTGAAAGTAACTTGAAACTTTTAACAGCTTTAAATTGAGATTACCATGATCATTAGTTCTCCATATAAATATCAGAAGCATGGTTGTCAAAATTGCGATCTGGATCGTAGGATCGCACGATTTTACGATCTTACCTCACCAATACGTTTAGGATTGCACTAGGATCGTAAAAATGGTAGGATCGTATGTAGGATCATATAGGATCGTAAAAATGGTAGGATCGTATGTAGGATCATATAGGATCGTATGTAGGATCATGTAGGATCATATAGGATTGTAGGATCGTATGAGATCCTACCGATCCTAGCAAAAACATAATTTTTTGGTTTTTTTTTATGGGATAGATTTTTTGTTTTCATGAAGCTTTAAGGGTTTTAATTTTTTCATGTTGTGATGGTATGAATTTTTATTTTATTTTTATAAAATTATTTTAACCTATGCAAATGTTTTTTAGTTTTTAGTTTACTTGAAATCAAAATGAAGGAATGCTTCATCATTTCTAAATGAAGAATTTGATGTTGGCTTTGCTGCCTTTTAAACTATAATGTTGTTAAATTTTTTTTGATCAATATATTAATTTGTGTTCTAATATTACTAAAATATTTTTTTATATATAATTTTATCAATTATGCTTGTATTTGTATATTGATTGATTGATTTTTTTGAGCATGCTCTTTAATTGTTGTTGAGTGGTATAACTTCAATAGTTGAGTATGAAATTGTATCTTGATGTCTTTTACAGCTATAGTATACAAAGATATAATGTCTACATAGATGATGAAATGGATGATGATGATTAGGAATTTAGGACGGTGGTTATAAGAACCATAGAATGAGAATAATTAAATGTTCACTTCACCTTAATATTCATCTTTGCGTTTGGATTTCATATTGTAGTTAGCTAGTTTCTATTTGCTAACTTATTTTGAATTTAAAACTTGGAACTTAGAACTTGGAAAATATTTTCCATGTGTTTTGATAAATATTTTGGTATTTGGTTGCTAATTAAACATTTATTGAACTTTTTAAATACATTGGGTCAAAATTTAAATGTAGTTGTTTTGTTAGTATAGACTTAGCGATATATGACATGCAAATTACATCATACGATGCAAATCTTAGTTTTTTTATTAATGAATTTATAATTTTCATGATTATTCAACATACAAAGTCATTATCAATATGTTTTTTGCTTTAAATCTGAAAATATGTAGGATCTTACAATTCATGATCCGATCCTACGATTTACAATCCCACCAACCTTCAACGATGCTACGTAGGATCCCAATTTTGACAACCTTGATCAGAAGGCATCACACACCTATTCTTCATGCTTCATGGAAAATTTGCCATTTGGACGAAAGACATATGCCCTAGAAATTTGAAAAATAACTCAGAAAGGGATAATTCAACAACTCTTTCAACTTTTAAGTCATGCAATTTCAGAACATAAATAAAAGAGAGGTTGAGAGAGATATGTAACACAAGATGAACTTAAGTGTACTTGAGGATCTATCACTTCCATTACATCCAGAGTAAAACTGTAAGATTGTTCAACTGATTCCTCAACCTTCAAAGGTTATGACTAAGTGCATTAGCTACAGAATCATTCATTTTCCTTCTTTCTTTCAGTTTTTTTTTTTTTTTTTATATATTTTCTTTTGGGGATGGGGAGGGCCAAAGGGGTAAGCAAAATGAACTTATTATAAAATGTAGCAACAAGAAAAACATTAATTTCACTTTTGATCATAGTTAAGAAAACAAAATTTTGAAAAAAAGTCAAGGAGATAGAAAATGTAAGCATAAATTTCAAGTAACAAGTGATTATAGAACTTTCTAGTGCATTACATACCAAGCTTCTGCTATTAACAAAACTAGCTTTTAACCCATGCAAATGCACGAGATTTTTATTTAAATTTTTTTATAATTTTGTTGTTGTATTTTTATAGCATCTTAAAAGTATTTTTCTTTCTTGTTTAACATCATCAAAAGTAAATCAAATCATACTTCATCATAGTAACATATATTAACACACTTTAAATAAGGGGAAAAAATTAAACTTACAGTAGTGGAAAAAAAAAAAATACCTTTCTTCATAACATCATACAAATTTAGATTCATAGCTCAAAATAACATTTATAATCCTAAAATAAACCAAAATTCAAATAGTTTAACCCCTTGTTTATGGACTTCATGCTTTGTCTCCTAAAAGTCTTATGGGTCTAATGTTGTGAGCATCCAAGCCATTGATGATTTTTTGCATACCTGGACATATCAGAAGTTTAAAAAAAATATATGTTAAATTGATTCCAAATGAATAACACACACAAATGCGAAATTTGTTGTGCCATCTAAAATCTAAATACATGAATCAGTGTTAGATAGCTTATCATTTCTTTTTCCTTTAAAATCGCCTAATAAAAATCTCTAAATCGAAATTAAAAAAAAAAAAAACAATTATTTTTATTGTAAGCATTAAATGTAGCTCGTACTCATTTTCTACAAAGAGTTACAAAGGGGAAATTAGGCTTTCCTAACCCTTCAATTTAATTTAGTAGCTGTTATCGAATAGTAGCCAAAAGTCTTATAAGTCAGGGATGAGTGATCTGCATTAACATATGGGGGAAAATATGTCATTATAAATACAAAATTCCTAATAATAGCCAATATAAATGAGGCGCTAGAAGCTGAGATCCAATAAGACATGATTGTGTGCCATGTAATTAATAATAATTATCTAAAATTGAGAAAACATGGCAGGTTTATATAAATGAACCATTACAAATTTTGAATCAATACCAAACTCAAATTTAACAACATAAAGTAATCCATATATAAAAACGCTATTTGAAATTGAAACTCTCATTTATAGAGTCATCACCAAACTGAAATCCCTCAAAATCAGGAAAACTTAATCTTTGGGGTAGGCTGAAATCTGAAAACCATCTTAGGTCATATGCAAGGGTTTTTTTGAAGAGGATCATAGATTAGTTCATGAATGAAGTGAAAGGGCTTTTGGTTTTTGGTCAATTTCTACACTAACTAAAGCGATTCAATACCATAGTTTTTTTGGCTTTTAGAAATTTCCAAGTTTTACCAAGCGGCACATAGAGTTTGAATGGCTCTCTACAATCTTCTAGGGAAGACTCTTTCCCATACATTTGATCATTTTGGAATTAACTAATCTGGGCTAAAGTATGGGGTATGTCTCAATTAGTTTTTAGTTACAGCTGTACAGTGATCTTTGCCATATAAAACACTTGGCTGTTTTTTAAGAAGAGTTGGTAGATCAAACTGACAGGTTAGGATGGCCTAAGTTACCTTGTATTTATTTGGTATTTTAGTTTAGATTTGGTTAATTGACACATTTGGGTTTGTATTGGTTTTGTTTTGCATAATTTTGTCATTTTTTTTTAAAGTATGTGGATTCAATTAGTTTTTGTTTTGGACTAAACAGAACAGAACTATAAAATTCTATTAGGTTTTTTTCCATTAGTTTACAGTAACAAAATATATTGTTAGGATTCTCTTTTGTTGCAATTAATAACAAAATATAATCAGTTTGCCTAATCTGTTGCAATTAATTAATCTAGCATAAAGTATAGGGTATATCTTGGCTGTTACTACTTAGGCTCTACAAAACTATCTCTCTTGTTATTTTTTTTTCCATAAGGATTTTGTAAGTAAAAATAGATGACTATATCTGCTAGGTATTCCACAAAAGGCCTCCAATAAATTTTTTTTTTTATATTTATAATTCAATAATAATCATGTATATTTAATTTGCTTGCAGCTACATTAATGATCGGTTTGCCAAAAAAAATGTACAATGACCATCATATATAATTCTAAGTGTAACTTTGCTTTAATAATAGAAAAAAAAAAAAAAAAATTCCAAAGCCAAAGTAATTCTTCAAGCACCTTAATGTTTTAAGGGGGAAAAACTTAAATGCCATGAACATAATGTATATTGCTTTTGGATTAGATTAAATGCCATGAACACCACAATTGAGAAACAACAACAACAATAGAGATACTTTATAATGTGCCCCATCAAGATTGATAGGAAAATCATACATTCTTATCCACTTCAATCGGTTTTCCTTTAACCACATAAATTATTCAATAGACTATGGATGTTATATATAAGTAACAACATCAAAATAGGAACTTGGTGCTTCTTTCCACATCATAAAACGTAAATTATAAACAATAAAAAAAAATTAGAATAAAAAACAACAGCAGAATTTTATCAAACAATTTGTGAGCATATTACTAAAATGTAGTTACCATTACCATTACCATTAGTGGAATCTTTCTAACGTGGAGACCATCAATTACATACAGTTGGATCAATGTTTGGGTAGGAAATGGCAGAGTTTTTTGAAAGACTACCAACACATACTTATTTAACTTCAAAAGGCTAAAATTGAGTGATTTGTATGACTCAAGCTGTAACATCCGCCACTGCAGTTCGCTTTAATGCTCCAACAACCATTATATAGTCCCAGGACATCATTCTAAATTTAGAGGTTAGAGCAAATGGCTAATTGTTTACAAAGGGGCAGAACAACCTCATAAAATCACAACAATACATTTAAAAATATAAATAAATAAATAAAGCGTACGTATTATGACCCACAGCCTCGATTCTCCCTCTCTCTTTTTTTTCTTTATTTTGTTGGTAATACTACTATTTGAAGAAGTCAACAAAAAGCAAAATTAGACAAAGCAAGCAAGGGAAAAAAAAAAATTAAACCATGCTCTTCATATTTATAACCAAGCAAGCAAGAAAGAAAATTAAACGTATTAACAATATGCACAAAATTTGTTGTATATCAAAGTAAGTTGTCTACAATCACAAGAAAATTAATTATGTCATATGTAAAGGAAGAATCATGCTCTTCATATTTATAACCAAATTATTCATTTCCATATAAATTGATTTTAGACAGCCGTAGTATATGTATAACTACTCAGATTTATGATCATATATCAAATTTAAAAGGAATTTCATCGAACATATATCATGGAACACAAAAAGAACATGTAATTTTAGATTTAAATAAATATTATCAGGAAATTTTCTATCATAACCAAATTAATACTTTCCGTAATAAATTAAAATTTTTACAACCATAGTATAGCTACTCAGATTTATCACAACATGAGGGAAAATAAATTTGAATGAAAAGATCTCACATTAAATTTAAAAGGAATTTCATCAAGAAAAAGATTATTCAAAGCAACCCAAAAAGATGATTCAAGAAAAAACACTTACTGGTTTCATCTCATCTAGCAATTAAGCTCCCAACAGATAGGCCCATGAGTAGAGAATATTGGCCAACAGCCTTGATGACCTTTAAACTGGAATTCTACATTTTGATTGAGCAATGAGAAACACAGTTTGAGACCCAAGATTAAAAAAATAATAATAAAATAAATGAAACAAATTTGGACTTTGATTTTAGGGCTAACAGTGGACCTTTGTACTTGCTTGGCACTTTGCTAGCCAATGTTGCTGTAAAGAGAAGTCTTGCAAGTATTTTTGGAAAATGTACACGTTTTCTAAAAGAATAGATTCAAAATAAATCTAAAATCAAGTTCAAGGAATAGATGCAATCCATAGAAGCCAATAATTCATTTTAAGTTGAAGAAACAGAATCCAAATAAAAACGTTTGTTGGCAACATTTGTCATATTGTATGGAAAATGCCATTTTTAGAAAAGGCCAACAAAACATCACTTAAGAATTTCATCAAACAGTTTGAGTAAATGTAAAAGAAACAACACTATGAAAATGTGCAATCCACGAATTGGGTTTTATGTAATACTACAAAATATGTAAAAACTTTCAAATCCCACGTTCAGAAATAGGACATTTCATTCATATAGCAAATTTCAACGAAACCCACCAAACAAAAAGAGGGAAAAAAGAGTTTTGATCTTTGGAGTTATAAACCTGTTGAGCATCCTTTAAACCATTGTGAAGGAAGGTTAGCCTTCTGGGTCAGAGTAATGGACAGGCTAGTAAGCGATCATGGAGGCCACTCTTGCCTTCAACGGCAGCATTGTTAACAGCCCCAATTTAAACAGTTTGGATTCAAACTTCATGCTTCTTAATCGTTGCTAGATTCAGAAAAAGGCGAGAGGTAAGAAGGAAGGGTTGTAGAATGAGAAAAGGTTGCTTTGGGGCTTTAGAGAGAGGGCTAGAGAGAAGAGCGTAATTTATGAAAGGTGCAAATTTGTAACTTTTTAGGGCTAGAACGTTGTGTTTGTTAATTGGTTTTTAAGGGGGGAAAAAAACTAAAAGTACCAGCTAATGATGGCGAGAATTAGATTAAGAGTTTGAAACTGTAGGTTTTGGCAGAGTTGAAGAGATAAACGAATGAGAGGGGTTGGGCAAAGAGAAAAACGGATGAGAGAGGGACTGCATGGTGTGTTTGTGAAAAAGTTTGATCATGGAGGCCACTCTCGCCTTCAACGGCAGCATTGTCAACAGCCCCAATTTAAATAGTTCGGATTCAAACTTCATGCTTCTTAATCGTTGCTAGATTCATAAAAAGGCGAGAGGTAAGAAGGAAGGGTTGTAGAATGAGAAAAGGTTGCTTTGGGGCTTTAGAGAGAGGGCTAGAGAGAAGAGCGTAATTTATGAAAGGTGCAAATTTGTAACTTTTTAGAGCCAGAACGTTGTGTTTGTTAATTGGTTTTTAAGGGGAAAAATGACTAAAAGTACTAGCTAATGCTAGTGAGAATTAGATTAAGAGTTTGAAACTGTAGATTTTGGTAGAGTTGAAGAGATAAACGAATGAGAGGGGCTGGGTAAAGAGAAAAACGGATGAGAGAGGGACTGCAGGGTGTGTTTGTGAAAAAGTTTGTTTGATATTTTGTAACTACTTGCCAAGAGTCAAAACATTGTCTCTCTAATTTGCTACAAACCTCTGAACACAATGCTAATAAAAAGTGAAAATATAACTAAAATGTTTCTTTTGCTCCACTAAATGAAAAGATTCAATTGCAGCCAATCAAATATTTCAACAAATTTAGACCCACCAAATTGCACTCCAATTAACCTTACATTTGGGAGAAAAAAAAATGACAGTAGTAAATTGCAATTCCAAACACATTTTATAGGTAAAGATGCTGCAAACTCAACAAGCGCACAATAAAGTCAATGCTCATTACACATTACACAAAAACAATCTCTAAATAAATGTTAAGATAGATGATATATCTTTGTTTTCGTTGTTGTTGTTGTTGTTTTTTTTTTTTTAATTTATTGACTAATACACTTATCCTAACCCTTTTTGATAGTTTAATTCATAATAGAATATCAAATGGCATTATTTTGGAAAAAAAAAAAAAGACTCCTACTATAAAACCACTACTATAACTTCTTCATCCATATCCTTCTATTTAGGTACTAACATATCTGATTTTGAAAGAAAATAAAATGCTAAATTTTAGGGAAATTTAAAAGATTAAGGTGGGGAATTGGTGTGACCCTATCCTTATTTAAAAGTTTATCAAAAAAAAGAAAAACTACACATTTAAAAAAAATCCCATGTAATATTTTAAAAAATCTCACTTTCTATCCCATGTTTAAAAACTACTTTCTTTTGTAAAAAAAAAAAACATCTCACGTTTTCCTTCTTTTTTTTTTTTCTTTTTTTTTTTTTTTAATTTCTTCCATATTTTGGAAAAAAAAAAAAAGACTTATACTATAAAACCACTATTATAACTTCTCCATCCATATCCTTATATTTAGGCACTAACATATATGATTTTGAAAGAAAATAAAAGGCTAAATTTTAGGGAAATTTAAAAGATTAATGTGGAGAATTGGTGTGACCCTATCTTTATTTAAAAGTTTATCAAAAAAAGAAAAACTACACGTTTAAAAAAATCCCACTTTCTATTTCATGTTTAAAAACTACCCAACCACCTTTTTTTTTTTTTTCAAATTCAAAGTTTAAAAACTACATGTACTATTCTAATCCTAAAATTTAGCCACTTACGACACATCCATAACAAAAGTGAAAAAAAGTTTAAATTTCAAATATATTTATTTTACGGTAAAATGATCAATAATAGTTAGCCACTTACTATACATCCATAACAAAAGTTAAAAAAAAGTTTAAATTTCAAAGATATCAATTAACCTTAAAACTGAGAAAATGTACGTAACATTTTTTATGGAGTAGTAAATTAATAATTATAAAAAAAAAATGTAAATTGAATTTCACATTGAATTATACAAATGATAAATATAATTTATGTTACAAAAGAAATTTTTTCACAACAATTTCTTAGATAACAACCACTTCATGTGAGGTTTAAATTGGGTAACTATTAACATGATACATCAAATATATAATAATACCCTTTAAAAAAAGTAGCGTAAATTACATTTTAAAACAATAGTGTAAATTACATGGAAAAACTTGTTTACATAATTGACCAATCATGAAAAAAGTAGAGTAAATTACCACTTCAAGCAGCTTAATTCCCTTAAAACCCAACACCAAATTGACCAATCATGCTCACATTCGCTCTAGCCTGCAATGCCTCTATAAATTCCTTGGTCCCAGACCTCGCAATTGTACCCAAATTGTTCACCAAATCTATAACCCAAAAACATAAAAAGTGTTAGCAATCTAAAATCACATTAAATATTATGTTCTTGACCAAAATAGAGAAGAATAATATATAAATACTTGCACACATAAATAGAGAGAGTCTTGTTGAATTGAATCTTATCCAATACCTACACACATAAATGCAAAACCAATCAGTCTTAATTCTCATCCAAGGAGCTTAATTCCCTTACTAAAAATACCGTAAATTCAAAAAAAAAAAAAACTCAAAAAAGGAGTTTACCAATATTCTTTTTCAAGCAGCCAGTTCAAGCACAAACCCTCCTATTTAAAATCTCGAAGTCAACCACGATAATAAGCCACTGTGAAAAGATAGAACCTAAAAAGTTGTTGGAGCCTCTGACAGTAAATGTCTTCAATCCGAAAAAAAATAAAGGAGGATGTTGAGCTAAATTAAATGCTTTCAATCTAAAGAAGTCATACTTTATTGGATTATCCTTTAATTTTGTCTCTACTTAAACATAGGAGTGTAGAGGCATTTTTGAACTAAAAAAATGAGGAATCTAAATAGGAGAAGCCCCTTAAATAATAGTATGTATATATATATATATATATATATATATAATTTCATTATATTATTTTTATTTTTATTTTGAGAATCATATTATTATTTTTTTTATAAAACAAAGGATTTATTTATTAACTAAGGAGCACTGTTACAAGTATTGTCCATTGGGCACTCACGAGGAGTGCTTAGTTGCAAAATATCACACACATTGACACATATGTTACATAAACAAAATTTAAACATTTATTATATTCTCTAAAATTGCATTGGTGCTCTCGTCTCCTTTTTGCTAGTTCATCATGGAAGGACAGTCCGTTCTTAAAGATGTTTAAAATTAAAAACCATGGTTTTAAGGTTTCTTGACTGATATTATTGCAGCTTATTAGTTACAATGTACGAATACTGCCTACTCTCACTTTGGGGTGTGTGAAAAACCGAATGGATTGACTGAAATTTTGAATTTCAGTTCGTTTTCTCTGATTTCAGTTTTTTTTTTTTTGTTTTCGGTTCAGTGGCGATGCTGGATTTTTTTACCCTGAAATCGACCAAACCGAACTGATATATATATAATTACGTAACTTGAAGACGTAACTGATCAGTAGCTAAGTGGTGAGCTAAGTGGGTTTCGGCCAACAGATCTAGTTCGAGCTTACATTTCTAAAACCTAGGAGCATGATATAAATACCACATTTCAGCCGCCCCCTTTCCCAATTTATTTTATGCTCTCTCTCTCTCCTTCTCAATTCTCAAACTCTGTCGTTTCGTTCTCATTTCGTCTGCCGAATTGTTTGCTGGATCTTCAGGAAAATGGGTACGCTGCTTCGTACTTCCCACTCTTCTTTTCGTTCTTATTGTTATTCTACTCTTACTGCTGCTAGTATTGCTAGTGCTAAAAAAAACCCGAATCACAATCAGAATCAAAATCAATTCTTGAAATCTGTTAGAGATCAGTGCAAATCTAGAAGCTTTAGGAATGTTGATCATGCCTTAGACCTGTTTGATACAATGCTTCACATGCGCCCTTTGCCTTCCATTGACGATTTTAATCACATGTTAGGAGCCATTGCAAGATTGAAGCATTACCCAATAGTCATTTCTCTAATTAAACGAATTGAATCATTTGGTATCTCTCCTGATGTTTATACTCTTAATATTTTGATTAACTGCTTCTGCCATTTGAACCGTCTAGATTTTGGGTTTTCTGTCTTGGCAACAATTTTGAAACTTGGTTATCACCCAGACTCTATTACTCTAAACACCCTTGTCAAGGGGCTCTGTCTTCAAGGTAACATTGCTGGAGCTGTGAGGGTGGTAGAAGAAATGGAGAAGAATGGGTATAAGCCTGATGCAATTACTTGTGGAACAATACTGAATGCTCTGTGTAAGATTGGACAGACTAGTATGGCTATTAGGTTGCTTAGGAAGATGGAAGAAGGGAATTTTGAGCTTGATTTGATAGCATATAACACAATCATTGATAGTTTATGTAAGGATAGATTGGTAACTGAGGCTTTGAACCTTTTATCTAGAATGATGAGTAAAGGCATTCAGTCGGAACTTGCCACTTACAATTCCTTGATTCAAGGCCTATGCAATTTTGGCCGGTGGAGAGAGGCTACTACTCTGTTGAACAAGATGGTGTGAAGGAAGATCATGCCAGATGTGTATACCTTCAACATATTGGTGGACACATTTTGCAAAGAGGGGATGTTGAAAGAGGCGAAAATTATTTTTTGATGGGAATTTAGACCCCTTAAACAACCAGATTGCGTAGCCTAGATTAATTAGCCAAGTTGTTACTTAGTCAAATTAAACAATTCTAGGTTAAAATAATCAAACAATCATATCAAGAATATAATGCAGCGGAATAATAAATGAACACAAGATATGATCACCCAGGAAACCACACGGTAAAAACCTGGGGAGGATTTGACCCACCGATCCTCAAGGCATAACAGAATTCACTACGAAAGAATTGAAGTTCTTACAAAAGGACTACAAGCTCCCCGCTCGACTTCCTAATGCTACCCACTAGTATAACTTCCTGACACGACCACGCGCAGGCTCCGAATCCACGGACTACTTCTTTCTTGAATTCCTCAATCAGCTACAAGCTCCCCGCTTGCTTTTCTTTTAAGTTCCAATGGTTGCAACTGTAATGATTTTCAAGATGTTGAAATCATCTATACCTTGAAAACCCTAAGTTTTGTGTAAAGGAAGTCTCCTCAAAGATCTCACACGAGATTCACACAAAACAGCAATGTATGAGCAACAAAGCAATATGGACAACCTCCAAAAACGTGGCTAGGGTTTAGTTTATATACCTAGGGTAAAAACATAAAACCCTAAACGTTTAATGAAGTAGGGCTGAGTTAGAAATTCTGCAGAAAAATCAACCTGTGCGATTTTCGATCGATTGAGTCTATTCTTCGATCGATCGAGCCAGGCCGAAAGTCCCAAGTACTTCTGCAGCCACTCGATTCCAACTTTACAATATTAAACCAACTTTGAGCAAGCCTAAACAAGACTAAATACATTGTTTTGATCATGGTTTGCCAACATTACAAATTAGAGTTCTAAATACATAAAATCCTAAGACCTTAGAACCTAACAAACTCCCCCTTTGGCAATCCGTGACAAAACCCTAATTAACAGCTCAAAGTTTTACAAATAAAAAGCCCTTTACAAAGTTAATGCTCATAAAATCAAATTCAGCCTAACTACTATCCATCGGTTGCAAGTGTAGACAGCAGCTTAGTTGAATCAACCTGTATAATCCTGAAATACTCAACAAACGCATAAACGCATGTGTGACATAAAAGAGTAAAACAACAGGTATAACATTCTTGTAAGATTCACACAACACAAAATAAAGACATATAAGAATGATCAAGTCATAAATATAAATCAATACGCAGTGAATCACAAAGCAACAAGAATCAATAAAAAATAACATGTATATCAATCAATGTTACTCCCCCTAACATGAATATCCCAAAAAAAATGATATACAAAGTGAAGCACCTAGATACAATCTAAAACTCAAAGGTCTCAAAAAATCTCCCCCTAACTACAAAAACTCCTCTACAAGTCAAAAACTCCACTCCCCCTTTTTGTGACGGAATGCCAAAGGGCAATCACAAGTCGCCATCAAAAGGAGGTGGTGAGGGTGAATGAAGACGCGCTAAATCAGCTAGGAGAGCACGAATCTCATCCAGCAAGTCCCCCAAAATCTGACCATGAGCCGCCTGAACGGTCATGACAGTCTCCAAAGTACGACGAACATCGAAGTCGGCCGAAGGAGGTGGAGGAACATCAGCATCAGCAGCATCAGCACCAACTGGATCAGGAATATCCTCACCAGCAAGACCTGCAGAAGAAGAAGAAGGAGGTGCGCTACTAGACGGCTCAGACCTAGGGTGTTTAGAACCAGCTCGAAGATAAGCGGCCCTCTGTCTAAGAAAAGACGCACCTATAGGAGCTATCACATGAACAGGCTCAGAGGAAGGAAAGCCACTAAGATCAAGATAGAGAAGAATCCTATGAAGAAAAATAGGATGTACAAGAGCATGAGCAGTGGATGAACTCCTATAAACATCGTTCAAAGAACGAAGAAAAAGATGGGGAAAACTAATAGGAGCATCTGTAACTAAGGCATACAAAAAGACACACCTCTCAAGAGGAATGGTGTGAACATGGGAAATGGGCCAGATAGAATGGCAAGCTATCCTAAAGAAAAGATAATGTAACCCGGAGAGCTCAACAGAAGTGATCCGAGGATCAGAACCCCACTGGACAGTAGTACCAGTGATGTAAGACAAAACATCGCTCAGCTCGGGAGACTCATCATACGGATAGACAGGATGCTGGACCAATGGTACCCCTAGAGCATCAGCCACTACCTAAGGAGTAATGGTGTACTCTACGCCTCGTATCCAACTTTTTACTAAAGTGTTGAAATCATAGATGCGAATAGAGATGTTCGAATAGAACTCTCTAATCAAGGCAGAAGGTGGAGGAGGATCAGAAACATCCACCAGAGGTAACCAGCCCCTACGCTCAAAATTTGCCCTAATGGCAGGATCGAGTTCATCTAGCAGCACAGAACGCTCAGCCCAAATCTTTCTCATAATGTTTAGCTTCTCAAAAATCTCTTGGTTTTTCTCACTCGGAAACTTCTCAAGGTCAAAGGAAGGAGGGGACGGAGAATGAGAAGGAATAGTCCTACGGGCTCTAGTTTTCCTAGGCATGATGCTAAGGAATGGACAGAGACACAAAAAGAAAACCAAAAGAAAATACAAGAAAAACAAAACCAAAGGCAGACTGCAAGTTAGCACAGAAATCAATAGAATGAAAATCTATATGATGCATGAGCAGATACAATGCCATGATGCATGTACTAATGCAGTGAGCAATTAAGTTCAATTGAGATTAAATTGACAAAATTGGCTTGAACAAGAAATTTCTATCAAAATTCCCAAAAATTGAAAACCATGTGTTGAAATTTTTTAACCAAATTGATGAATTGAGCATTACACAACATAGCACAAAGAGTATAATGCTTAATTACAACAACACAACAAGCCAATTTCAACAAATTCTTCCCAATTTAACAAAAGCCCCAAATCGGATCAAATAGAAACCCTAGAATTTTCAATTTTTCACCAAACACAAAATTAATCAAATTAACCATCAAGGATCATGTTTATGATGTGTCCCCACAAAAACCCAATGATCAATTGCATAAAATATGGCTTGAATCAAAAGAAAATTCCAAAAATGCAAAGTGCGAAAATTGCCCCTTAAATGCATGAATATATGCATGAAATGATGAAAATTAAATCAAAAGGAAGGGCAAAATAGACTTACCGGCTTGAGGAGAGAGAGATTTTGCAAAAACTTCGGAAGAAAACGACAAAAATTGCAATGAGGAGTCTTACCAACTCGGAGAGAGAGAGGAAAAGTTTGAAAAAGTATGAATAGTGATTTTGAAAAAGTCAGATCTGAACTTTTAAAAAGCTTTTTCACGATATTCGATCGATCGAAAATTACATTCGATCGATCGAATGTGACAGTCATTTTTAAACAAACGAGAGCACTTTTTCGATTGATCGAAAAACACACTGGATCGATCGAATTGGGCAGAAACTAACTAACTTTTGAGAAAAATCACAGTTTTGAAAGACACAAACCAGAATTTTCAAAATACTTCCTCAAAGCATTAAATTGTAAAAACAAAATGCATGAGTATGAGATGGAATGATTTTTCAAAAACCCAAAATTTTAAACCCAATTTTCTCAAAACAAATTTCAATCATTCTCCCATTGAATTTTCTCAAGCAACAAATATGTTGTGCACAAATCTCAAGATATTTTCAAACTTGGTTGGTCAGACCAAAAACACACACACTAGCATGTACAGTGTTTAACAAAGAGTAACTTGTGTAGTGTGTGATACTAGCAAAAATTGAGATACATATGAGGTGATATGTGAATAGTAATCAAAAACAAAGTCTACACAATTCATCACATAGAATTTAAAAGAGACTATCACCTAAAGAGTTACATCATATAACTCCCACATCTCCTAGAACAAAAGCTTGCAATCATGTAAGTTTCTTGTATTTTTGCCTCTTAGAATGTGAAATATATTATGTGAAATGGCATCAAGCCTAATAGTACACACCGGTTTGAATTAAGTGAATTGGCATCAAGCCTAATAGTACACACCGGTTTGAATTAAGTGAATTGAGCCGAGCATCACCTTGTGTTCTTTTTGTGCATGTGTAACAAGTACACAAAATCTTATGATATGCACTAAGGTGTTCATGATTGGCTAGTAAACAGTGGTGAGATGGTTATTTATGCCTTTCTCAAAAGAATCAAGTCCGACAGTTAAATAACATATGACTTCATGATTAAGACAAAGTGATTAAAAACCACACACATCTTTCCCACACAACATACACTACAAAGTTTTAACTAGTCAAGTGCAATGAATAAGTTCATCAAAGTTAAACAAGGTACACAAAACATGACATGTGTCAAAAGATAGACCAACCTTGTTTTTCAAAAATCAAGAAAAATAGTGTCTAACATAATTTTTGCTTTCTCCTTTTCCTTTTTATTTTTTATTTTTTTTTATTATTAAATAAATCCTAGAATGAAATGCATGAATGTAATGCAACGCAAGTCCTAGAACAAAAAAAAACAACAGGAAAGCCACAAAAACCAAAGAACAATGGTCACCAAAGAATAGAGCAATTAAGCACAAGGACCATGTCAAAAAGACTCAATTAGTTCAAGTCTTTTGCATCCAAAAGTTTTTAGATGCACCACGAGAGTTCTTATTCACATTCGAGTGATTCCTAACTCCAGGATTGGAATAAAGGTTTAACACCTTTACCAATTCACCAATTAGTGCCATAGGATCTTGTGCTTGAGGCACAAGCACTTTTGGTTTAGTTGCTCTCTTATCAGCTTGACGCTTGTAACAGTTAGGACGAATGTGTCCAGACTTACCACAATAATGACAAACCCAAGCAGGTTTACCATGCATCTTGTCCTTAGATTTGGTAGGCTCCTTAGGTTTAGATTCTCTTAAGTCTACCCTAATCTTCTTAGGTGGTGAAACTTCTACGGGTTTAACTACCTCACTCACAGGTGGTTTGACAGTTTCACTCACAACCTCACTCACAGAAGGTTCAGAAGAAGATGCAGGAACAAAATTTATGGAATGTGGTGTAGAATAAAAAATGCTTTCAACATATCCTAACCCAGTTTTATCAGAAGGATACTTTTGAACATTCAGCATGTGATCAAGTTTAGAACTAGCAGATCTAGCAACAGATAAATCATGTTCCAAAGTTCTAACTTTATCAAGCAAAAACATGTTCTCAGATTTAACATTATTCAAAAGCTCATTAGCATCAAACAGTTTAACAAGCAAAATTTTCTTTTCAAGCTCAAGAGAATCAATTTTCTTTAGGCCAAGTTCAACTTTCATAGCATCCTTTGCAGCAACTTTGCAAAGTTTGTTATAGGCCTCTTGAAGATCTGCATCTTCAGAGAGTTCCCCATCAGAAGGGTTCTCCTCAGCAGATATGCTTTCATTGACTGTAGCAGTAGCCGTGAAAGCAATGAAGTTTCCATCCTCGTCACAACCGGACTCATCATCAGAAACCTCATTATCACTAAGGGTTACAGCCATAGCTTTACCCTTAGTCCTCAAGAATGTAGGACATTCAGATTTTACATGACCATACCCTTGACAGCCAAAACACTGAGGACCCAAAAAGTTATTTGAAGATTGACCAACTTTTTCATTAGGTTTTTCAAAGTTATTAACCTTAGTGGGATCATTCTTCCTAAAATTTCTAGGTTCAGCAGTGTAAGTACCTCTTACCTTTCTATTGGTATTCCTAAGAAAGTTTTTAAAGTTTTTGTCAAGGTACGCAATTTCTGTAGCAGAGAGCTCATCATCAAATCCACTACCATCAACATCATCAACTGACTTAAGAGCCATTGATTTGGATTTGTTCACTTTAGGTAGATCAGACTCATAGGACTGAAGAGATCCTACAAGCTCATCAACAGGGATGGTGTCCACATCCTTGCTTTCAGTAATGGCTGTCACCTTGGGTCTAAAATCTTCAGTTAAGGATCTAAGTATCTTCCTAACAATTTTAGGTTGATCATAGATTTCACCCAAATTAAAAGCAGAATTGACAATATCATTCAGTTTGGCATAAAATTCATCAAAGGATTCATCATCAGACATCCTAATACTCTCAAACCTAGAAGTCAATTGTTGCAATTTATTAATCTTAACTGCCTTTGTGCCTTCATGCACAGTTTGGAGGATTTTCCAAGCAATATGAGCAACCTCAACATTAGAGATCCTCTTAAATTCCTCCATAGAAACAGCATTGAAGATGGCATTCATAGCTTTGCTATTGAAGCCTGCTGCTTCTTTTTCAGAAGTTTGCCACTCACTCACAGGAGTAGTGGGCTTCTCCCATCCGTATTCAACGGAATTCCAAACCCTTTCATCAATGGATTTCAGGAATGCTTTCATCCTTACTTTCCAATAAGCATAGTTGTTCCCATCAAAGTGAGGAGGAACAAACAGAGAGTGTCCATGCTCCATGACAACAGGGGTCAAGGATCAGCTCAGAGATAAAAAATCTCAAACAGAAGAGCTACCTGCTCTAATACCACTTGATGGGAATTTAGACCCCTTAAACAACCAGATTGCGTAGCCTAGATTAATTAGCCAAGTTGTTACTTAGTCAAATTAAACAATTCTAGGTTAAAACAATCAAACAATCATATCAAGAATATAATGCAGCGGAATAATAAATAACACAAGATATGATCACCCAGGAAACCACACGGTAAAAACCTGGGGAGGATTTGACCCACCGATCCTCAAGGCATAACAGAATTCACTATGAAAGAATTGAAGTTCTTACAAAAGGACTACAAGCTCCCCGCTCGACTTCCTAATGCTACCCACCAGTAGAACTTCCTGACACGACCACGTGCAGGCTCCGAATCCACGGACTACTTCTTTCTTGAATTCCTCAATCAGCTACAAGCTCCCCGCTTGCTTTTCTTTTAAGTTCCAATGGTTGCAACTGTAATGATCTTCAAGATGTTGAAATCATCTCTACCTTGAAAACCCTAAGTTTTGTGTAAAGGAAGTCTCCTCAAAGATCTCACACGAGATTCACACAAAACAGCAATGTATGAGCAACACAGCAATATGGACAACCTTCAAAAACATGGCTAGGGTTTAATTTATATACCTAGGGTAAAAACATAAAACCCTAAACGTTTAATGAAGTAGGGCTGAGTTGGAAATTCTGCAGAAAAATCAACCTGTGCGATTTTCGATCGATCGAGTCTATTCTTCGATCGATCGAGCCAGGCCGAAAGTCCCAAGTACTTCTGCAGCCACTCGATTCCAACTTTACAATATTAAACCAACTTTGAGCAAGTCTAAACAAGACTAAATACATTGTTTTGATCATGGTTTGCCAACATTACAAATTAAAGTTCTAAATACATAAAATCCTAAGACCTTAGAACCTAACATTTTTGATAAGATGATTCAAAGAGGTATTGAGCCTGACGTAGTCTCTTATAATTCTTTATGATGGACATTGTTTGCAAAATAAATTGAACGATGCCATTGAAGCATTGAACATGATGGTTGAGCGGGGTTGTTCACCTAATGTTGTTAGCTATAGCACATTGATTAATGGATTTTGTAAAAATAAAAAAATTGATGAGGCAATGAATCTCTTTCGTGAAATGTCCAACAAGGGAGTAACTCCTGATGTTGTGACTTACAGCACTCTTATAGGTGGGTTTTTCTAGTGGAGAAACACATGGCTGCTCTAGGGCTATTCCATAAGATGCAGGCTTGTGGCCAACCTCCAAATCCCCAAACTTGTGCTGTCTTGTTGGACGGCCTTTGTAAGAATGGACAAGTTGTTGAGGCAATAAAAGTGTTTCATGAGATGGAAGACAAAACACTGGGCAACGATGTTGTGATTTACAACATTTTAATTGACGGTTTGTGTAATGTCGGGAATCTTACAGTTGCAAGAGAACTCTTTTATAGTCTACCCGCAAAAGGATTGCAACCCAATGTTCGAACTTACACCATAATGCTCAAAGGGCTTTGCAAAAAGGGATTGCTAGAAGAAGCAAGTGAGATATTTGAGAAAATGGATGGGAGCAGTTGTTCACCTGACGATCGCACATATAACACAATAATCCAAGGGTCACTGCGACATAATGAGACATCAAATGAAATATCTTGAAATAATGGTTGACAAGAGTTTTTCAGCAAATGCAACCACTGCATCCATGTTGGTTGACTTGCTATCTACAAATCTAGCAGATAAAGCACTTCAAGAATTACTTATTAAGACTTTGCCAGTCAATCTATAAGGTGTATGTATATTTGTCGAAAGTGGTTATTTACTTTTTTTTTTATGAAGCGATGTTTCTTTTCATATCATTGATGTTTTTTTCATTTCAAATTTTCTAGCAAAAGAATACCAATGGTAGGAAAGGTGCTTAACATGTTAATTAAGCATTATGATCCCTGTTTGTATGTTACTGTTCTTTGAAATCTTCTTGTTGGAGTTGAAGTATATTGGAAGCTTAGCTTGATCACATTTGAGTAAAATTGTCTTAAGGTTTCAAGTAATTGTTTTTTATTGCAGCAATGATGATGATGATGTTTTTGGGGAATCAATAATTGGGTTGAACTCATATTTCTTAGGATGGGAGAGGGTTTAATTTCACTTTTGGTACTCTGTCTCTCCCTATACTCGCAAAAACATACCCATTGAGGAATGTTTTATGTGTGTATGTGAAGTTATGTGTGACATCTTAATATATTGTAAATGTTTGGGAACTTGGAGAGAGCTGGAATAATACAATTCTTGCAAAACTTACAAATCAGAGTGGCTTGGGGTACAAGGTATATTTGAAATTAGGATCTTCAAATTTTTTAACACATAATGAGGAAATTAGGAGAGGATGATATGTTTAAGAGTTAATGGATGACAGGGGCTTCACATAAGCTAGAAAAATTAAGAAGGCAACCACACCCTTTACAGGAATATATATAGATACATAAGCCTTTAGAAATGCTCGATATAATGTCTAGTCGTAAGCTTTGTAAGATAAATTATGTAGATATATTTGAACTTAGGATCTTCAAAATTTTTAACACCGTAATGAGGAAATTGGAAGAGGATGATATGTTAAAGAGTTAATGGATGACAGGGGCTTCACATAAGCTAGAACGATTAAGAAGGCAACCATACCCTCTACAGGAATATATAAATACACACAAGCCTTTAGAAATGCTCGGTATAATGTCTAGTCATAAGCTTTGTAAGATAAATTAGGTAGATGTATGAAATAGGTATTTTGTTGTTGTTAATGCTAGCCACAGCCACTATTTGTCTATATACTTCATTCAAGTAGTCAGATTATTCACAAATGTACGTACGTGTGACTGGTTATCCCATCCCCACATGTTGAGAAAACTCTTTGGTTGGATTGGAGCATAATATAGCCTTGAGTCCTGACAATGTTGCAATTGTACAGGGTTCGTGGACTTCGAGATAAAATGCCCTTGTGCTCTCTTAACATTAGCTAACCAATAAATTAACCAATAAAGTTTTTTTTTTTTTTTTTTTTCATTATAATAGTATTAATTAAGCTCAAATATTAATCAATAAATAAAATAATATTTTTTTAATCAAATGAAAAACAGGAAAAGAGGGAGAAAGAGAAATGTTATGGTTACAAAATTTTTTACAACATTTTTATAGTAAATCCTTAATGGCAGGTTGTTAGTTGTTAGTTGTTATTATTGGTATACAAAAAAGTAATTTTAGTTGTGGGTTCCAATCAAAACGAGTAACAACTTAATGCATAAGATTTGTTGTGAAAATATTGTGAATGTAGCACTTCTAAAAAAATAATAAAAAGAGCAATACACAAAAATTTTCTTTACTTTTTTCACAACAATTGAGTTGATAAACTTTTACTAGTTCTTATCTGGGTCCATTACTAACATTATCTTTTTACTTACCAGTTACCACTGTCAATTTGCCACACATCAACATGTGTGAAAAAGATTGGACAAATTTTATGTGTCTATAGACTTTCTCAACCGAAAAAAAAAAATTCTACATGGTTTATTTTAATTAGTAATTTTTCATCTAAAACAAGATAATACAATTTAAGTAAGATTTAAATTATATATATATATATATATATATAAAAAGACCCCAATTCATTTTTTGCCTTAGGCCTCTAAAATGCATCAAGCCACCCTTATATATAGATCCCCCGTCTCACACTTAGTAGTTCTGAACTCATGATCTCATATGTATCATGAGACTTTAAGAACCGCATAGCCAACTCTTGGGGTTGATTTTTACAGTTTAAAATCTATATGGTTTGTTTTGAACTTTGAAATACTAGGAGGTCTAACTCAAAACTATAAATAAACTTTTTAGTAAAAAACTAATCCAAACGAACTACTAAACTTTGAATCGTGTCTCGTCATAATTAGTTGAATGAAATTTAAAATAAGATTAGTCAAAGAGTTTTGTAATTCAATGGTATTTTTCTCTCTTCCTTATGAGAAGAATTATGGTTAGAATTCCCCCTCCATTACTATTGTAAATATTAAATTATCAAAAAATTAAAAATAGTGTAAGATGCACAGCTGAACATTAATATCCAACAACACCAATAAACAACACAAAATGAGCTATCTGGCTTCAGCATGCTCTTCCCCCTTGTGAAGTCTGGCAGTCTGCAAACACATTTTTACATAACATTACTAGCAACAGGAAACAGAATATTTTTAAAGTAGTAAATATTTAAGATATTGCATGCTAGCATTTATTCTAACAATGATATTAGAAAAAGAGATAATGAATGATCCTACTTCAAGATGCTTCATTAATTGTCAAAGTTGCAATCAATTTTTTAAGTTATAGCCCAACCACATCAGTGCATAAGGGCAATCAGAGCTGGAACATAGAGGTGTACATGACAATGATAACAATTTTTTGCTCTATGTTTTCATATTACTGTCACATTTCATGGCTTCAAACCAAACCTACAAACATGACACACTTATGTGATAATGTATTTGCTAAAAGCTTCTGAAGAAAGATTTTTCTTTAATGGGTATGAATCATATGAAGCACACTCAATCGAAATCAAGAGAAACAATGTAAAGTTGTTATTTACAACTATGTATTTTGTTGGCTTTTATTCGTGCCAAATTTGATTGTAATTATTATCAATCGTTTATACCCTGTATTTGTTGTGGGATTTGTTGTAAGGGTTGTGTGATAGAGAGTGTGTGTGAAGACTCAAGCATTTGGAGGCTGAAGGATTCTCGCGGGTATGTCGCAACCTAGCTTCCCGCGAAGTGAAGCATGTGCCCTGCACGTGCTGGAATGCAAAGAGTCAGGCCTGGTGGAGACAGCTGTCTCTCGCGGGTAAGGCCTTCCCGCGAGACACCCGCGAGACAAGCTGTTCTGCCAGCCTGTACTGATTGAGTCACACTTTTTGTACCTATCCTATATATACCCTTATTACCCACAAATGTTGAGGAATGCTTCAGAGAGAAAACCCTAGCCAAACACATTGGGAATTAGAGATTGTCATCCCCACCTTTCTCTATACAATTGCTTGTGGTATCTCCTCAACCCTTCCCTCTCCATTATCCATATCTTTGAGAGGTTGATAGCCCAAACACTTACCACACCTTTGAGAGTGCTGAGTGACGTTTTGGTGCTGCTGGGAAGCATTGGAAGGAGCCTTGAATGGCAGATGCAACATGGAGCTTGTTGCGGGATCCGGATAACTAAGACAAGACACGGTTCCGAGAAGCCTTGTTGGAGTAGGAGCTTGGAGGGCTTAGGTACATCGGGTAGACTAGGCTTGGAGGGTCTTTTGCTAATCCATGTATCCCAACTGATTGTCTAGTGGATCGATTTCCGCTTGGAGGGCGGCGGAGAGGTTTTTCGCCGAGTTCTTCGGTTTCCTCTTCGATAACACGTCTCGGTGTTATCTGTGTTTGCATCCTTCTTCCCTACTCTTGTTCATTTCATTTTTACTGCTGAGTTGCTTTAAATATGGATTAGAGTAGTTGTATTGCTTATACGCTTGTGTTTACACTATTCCGCACTTATCATTAAGTTAGTGTAAAATCAACCAAGCCGTAATTTTAATTTGGGGGTCTAAACCGCTCGTGTGTTTTCAACACATTTTCGAGCTTTCAATTGGTATCAGAGCGGGTACACTTGCTGAGGTTTAATTACCTAAGTGTGATCCTTGACCCTTCTTGAGATGGACCGGTCTCAATCGCTCAATGTTCCACCATTTTTTGATGGGAACAATTATGCATTCTGGAAAGTTAGAATGAGAGCATTCTTATGCTCTATCGATGATACCGTTTGGGATGCGGTTGAGATAGGTTGGACCAAGCCGGAGGCTCCTAAGTCCACTTGGGATAAGGCAGCTCTAGCGGCAGCCAATGCTAACAGTAAAGCTTTAAATGCTATCTTTTGTGGTGTGTCCCCTGATGAATTCCACAGGATCTCTCATATGACAGTAGCCAAGGAAGCTTGGGAGATTTTGGAGACTACCTATGAGGGTACAAAGAAAGTCAAGGACACAAAGCTTCAGATGCTCACCACCAAATTTGAAGAACTCAAGATGAGTGATGATGAACCATTTGATTCATTCTATGGGAAGCTCAATGAAATTGTCATTGCTAAACTCAATCTTGGGGAGAAGATTGAAGACACTAAGGTGGTGAGAAAAATATTGAGGTCCCTGCCTAAAAGTTTTAGAGCAAAGGTTACAACCATAGAAGAAAGCAAAGACTTGGATGAGATTAAGATTCAAGAGTTGATCGGGTCTCTCCAAACGTATGAGCTGGGACTGCCTTCCCATAAAACGAGCAAATCGCTTGCTCTTAAAACCATCATCGAAAGAACAAATGATTCCTCCGAAGAAGATGGAGTGGAGAAGGAAGTAGCATATCTTGCAAAGAACTTCCGCAAGTTTCTGAAAATGAAGAACAGTGGGAAACCGTTCAATAGAGGAAAGTTCTCTCCTTCAAGAGGTGATAAGAAAGAGGTTAAGAGAAAAGAAGGGAAGGATTATCAACCTTCTCCAGACATTGTGTGCTATGAGTGCAATGGCCACGGACATCTAAAGAAGGAGTGTCCGAATTTTCTGAGGGGAAAAGGGAAAGCATATGCTACAACGCTTAGTGATTCTGACTCTTCTGATTCTGACTCGGAAGAGAGCTGTGACGGTGAGGGAAACTACTCCGCCTTCATGACCATTGCTCATGTAGATTCCTCGGGCGACTTGGGTGCACTTGAGAAGGAACTTGGTGAGCATTCTGATTCAGAATCTGTTGGAATTGTGGAAGAATCAGACGCTGAAGAGGAGGAGAATACAGCTAATCTTCAAGAAAATTACTCCTTACTTCTTGAGAAGTCAGGGGAATATGCAAGAATAGCCAAGGCAGCTGTGAGAAAAACGAAGAAAGCAGAGGAAGATTACCGAAGTCTCATGATCAGACATAAGGAGGCCAAATGCGAAATAGAAAGACTGAATGGTGAGCTATCAGAAGCATACTTGAAGATCAGATTTCTTGAACAAGAGTTGGTGCAAGCGCAAGCCAAGATAGAAAGGGTCTCCTCCAGAAAATTGGATGATGTTATCTCATCCCAAAAACATTCCTCAGACAAGTCCGGATTGGGATATACTGGAGGGAGTAGCTCATCAGTCAAAGCTACCAAAGAAGTGAAATTTGTGAAGGCCGTAGAACCAATTGTAGAGGAGGTTGTTCCTGAGAATGTTAAGGTTGAAAAGAAGAATGTAAGTGAGCAACGGATGATGAATAAGCCTCGAAATCAAGCTATAGGCAGACACAAAACCAGAGCAAGATCTTTCTCAAGACCTCAACGGGGACCTAGAACGGATTATGTGTGTCACTACTGCGGATTGCAAGGACACACCAGACCCAACTGTCAAAAATTGAGAGCAGACAACAATGCAAGCATTCCTCGATCACATGGAAGAAGGAATGACAATAGAGCTTGGGGTGGTGAGAACTCAAGAAGCCAAAATCGTGATCCCGGAGTGACAGACGTGATAAAGATGATCGGTGCCTTCACCACTTGCTTGGAGAGTTTTACCAGGAGGTTTGAAAGTCCCAACTCTCGTACCCAATCCGTCAAGGATATCACCCCAAACGCACGTGACGTGTGGGTGAAGAGGGGTACTCATGCATAAGCATTATAATATGTCCATGCATCAATTCTTTCCATGTGTAGGGACATTTGTTGTTGCATCATTTCATGCATTGCTTTCATTTTAATTCTCTTTTGTCTGGTTTGAACTTGTTTTTGTTGATCTTACTTCTCTTGTTTTGTTTTGGGTGTGTTTCAAAAAATTCAAAAACCCATAAAAATTTAAAAATCTCAAAAAGTTTGATCACTTGTTTTGTGCATATCTCATGTGAGTTTGGCCTAGTACCTTCGTACTTATGGCGTAGTGCATTTACGATCTTAGCTTGATATGTATGCACTCTTTTCTACGTGGAAGAAACCCTGAAAACTATGTGTGACTGTTGTAAATAGATCTTCAAGCCTGTCATGAATGATTGGTCAATAGTCTTGTTGGTCTTGATACTTGCATAGACTTGTGTCTATATCTCTTCCCACTTTATTTTTATGTTTTTGTAAAAAGAGCTCACCAATTGTAAATCTCCAAATGAAAAGAGATATTGAGCTGCAAAAGCCTGTCACACACACTAGTATTTGACTTGGAAAAAGGGAAAGCGACTCTTTTAATGTAAATTTTATGGTGCTCAAAAAGCCAAAGGCTTATCATCAATATTGAAATATCATAAATTTCAAGCACCAATCTCAAAAAGAGATGTTTTTGTCCAATCAAAATGAAAAAGGACCAATTGTTATGATTTATGTGAAGCCAAATGAAAAGCTTCTTTGTTATGTTTTCATTGTGTGGGAGGTCATATATACTCATTTCTATAATAGAGATAGTCCACTTGATTTCGTATCAGTTGTATATGACTCGATTGAATTGATCATTGAAGCTTCGCTCTGGTCTAAGGACTATTTCACATTTGATTCTCACACACAACACACAAGTCTTTGATTCAATCAATGCCTATCTCATTTGTGTGATTGTATATGTTCAAATGTGATGTGCATGCCCATGAACTTGTTGATCAAATCCAAAAAGATTTTTGTGAGTTTTATATGTTTTTGAAAGTGATTTTATACTTTCTTGTGTTTCATTTTTGGTCAAAATGCAGTTTGTGTGTTTTTCATCAAAAACCTGGTTCAGGGGATGTTTCACGAGAAGCTCGCGACTTAGAGCTTCCCGCGAAAAGTGTTTGAGGGAAATAAACTTTTTGCAAATTCACTCAGAGACTTTCGTGACTGTCTCGCGACCAACAGCTTCTCGCGAAATGCTGTTTGGCAAAAACTGGAATTTTTCAAAATTAGACAGAGAGTTTCGCGACTTAAAGCTTCTCGCGAAAAATTTGTGCTTCAGTGGCCACTTTCGCGACTGTCTCGCGACTGTCTCACTACTCTCTAACCCACGAAAAACACGTGTTTTCAGTTTTATATGGCTGATGTGACAGATTTTCAAATCATACCTCCTTCCCTCGCATAAACTCCCTCGAAGCCATTTTCAACTCAATTCACTATTCCATCAAAATCTTTTCAAATCAAGCATATTTTCTGCATTTTCTTTCTCAAGGTATGTTTCCTAAAGCATCGTTTTCATGTTTTTACTTAGTTTATGCAGATTTGTGTTAGGGTTTTGAGTAAAATTGGGTATTTTCGAAATTTTGGGTGTTTTTCTACATTGGGTTAAATTTTTGGAAGTTTTTTGTTTGGGTTGTGTCCCTCTTCATCTTTGTGCATCTGTGTTGGCCCCTTGTGGCATTTTATCGTGTATTGAAGGTTGTTTCCACCATGTTCATGCATTGCTCATACTTAGAATAACTTTGTGCATATTAGGTGTTTGATAAAATGTCCAAGTGACATTCTTATGCTTAATTGGTCTCAAGTGAGTTCCACTTTTAGAGTATCCATATGTCTTACCATATTTTGTTCTAGTTGGTCTTTAATCTTGTGTGTTTCATACACTTTGCTCATTGTGCACACTCTTGACACACACCTAGGCACAGTTAGGCACCCCTCATGCATCCCATGCCGCACACACTCATCAGCACTTGCACACAGACACACACACTTGCACTGTCTCTTAGTTTTATGCATTATGTTTATGCTTTATAGGTTTGTGTTTTTAAGCATGCTATTAAGGGTCAACCATGCTATGTTTTCAGTTAGTTTAACTCTGATTTGGAACTAACTTGAATCTAATCAAGTTTTGTCTTGTGGTTTGTGTTTGTGCAATTTTTTTTGCTTTGTTAAATTGTGCAGATGTCTCCCACCAAGCATGCAGCTACAAAGAAGAAGTCTTCTAAACGTGCACGTACTGAATCTGATCACTTCAAGTCCGCGGAAGCAGATATGAAGTACAATGACTGTTATAAGAACAGGACGATCATCATGGAGAGAGTTGTTCAACTAGAAACTCTTGAGGACACTTTCATCCCTGAAGTGTTCAGAGATAGAACCTGGACCAAGCTGCTAAACCTGACTGGAGTGGTTTATTCAGAGATTATCAGGGAGTTCTTCTCTAATGCCACTGTCAATGGAGATCGTATTGACTGCTGGGTAAGACACAAGGAGTTTGTGATTACAAGAGAAATCATCCAAGACTTATTGGAAACTCGTCCCCCATCTCAGCCACTCACAGTTGCATATGAGGACAGACTTGGTTCTACTGCTGAGATGATTAAACTCCTTGGTGGTGAACCGAAGAAATCATCCATGAACACCATCAAGTTCTCTCCAGAAATGAGGACACTAAGCTATGTGATGATTCACAATCTGTATCCGGTCACCAATCTCACCACTCTATCTGCTCCGAGAACAAGATTCCTATATGATCTCTTTACTCACAAGGAGATTGACATTTGTGGCCATATCATGCATGTCCTGAAGAAGAGCATCACAAAGCAGAACTTACGGACTGTGATGCCGTTCCCCTCCTTGATCATGGGATTGATTGCCAAGGCAAAAATCAAGCTACCTAGTGGCCTCACAGCTGTTCAGAGAGACTACCCCATTGGTGGTCATACATTGACTCGGAGCATTGCACACATCAAGGGCTCCAAGACTGGTGTGCATACCATCCCACAGCCTCGGGTTGAGCAAGATGAGGGTGGAGATACAGAGGAGGAGATTGATAGGTTCACCTCGACTCCAGAGCCATCTGCACAGCCTTCTTCTTCTGCTCCACCACAAGGCTTGAGCAAACTTGATCTATTGCTGGCTAAAATGGATCAGATGTCTACAGTGCTGGATTCTCATGTACAGCACACTGCGGATCAGTTTGCATACCTTCAGGGTCAGATCACCGCGCTCTCTTCCCAAATACAAGACTTATCTATGGAGCAAGGTTCGGATTCAGAGTCCGAAGAGTTCTAGCCCTTTGGCCATTCCGGTCAAAAAGGGGGAGAAAATTTTGAGGGGGAGCTGGATCAGAGCTTGCACAGCGTTAGGGGGAGCATAGTTTAGAAAATTAGTAACATTGGTTATTGGTTTTTCAAACGGTTTTTATTCAGTTTCCTTTAGTTTTATAAATGGTTTATGTTTATTGTCTTACTGTTTTAGGTTTAAAGTTTTGACACTTATGCTTTGACTTCAGTGTTAATTTCAGTTCTTTGTGTTTATCTCTATGCTTTGTGGCATACCTGCTTTGTGGCTTTTGTTTGCACCCATGTTGCTTATGTAAGCTTGAAGGGTGTTTGGTTTGTATGCACAGTTTGTAGGCTTTTATGGTTTGTGCCATGCATATGCAGTACCTTGTTTATGCAGCCTCTGTGCTTTGCTAAATTAGTACTTCTAACTTAATGCTATGCATTTTGTTTGTGTTTGTACTGTCACTCTTGTGTCCTAGTAGGATTGTTCCTAGATGCAAATACTTTGTGTATTTAGCATTGGTTGAGTGTTGGATTTGCAAATGATACTCTTCAAATGAGCTTATCATCTTGCATATCCGAATGTTCATTCCTTGTGCGAATGAGCATAGTAATTGCTTGTGTATAGTGATTACTTGTTTGATCTTGCCATGATCTAGTGTTTCTATTTCATTTTGCTTGATCATGCTAGTATTGCTCCATATGCTTTTCAAGTTTTCTGCATACAATGATATTATTTTGTTGTTGTGTTTCAGGAGTTACTTGTTCATATGTTTCAAGAGCTTATCAGAATCTAGAATTATGTGTGAGTGAGTTTTGCCTTTGTTCCCAAACTCACGTTTAAGTCTAGAGTCTGTTTTAGGGTTTTGTCAAGGAATAGCCAAAGGGGGAGATTGTAAAGATGTTATTTACAACTATGTATTTTGTTGGCTTTTATTCCGTGCCCAATTTGATTGTAATTATTATCAATCGTTTATACCCTGTATTTGTTGTGGGATTTGTTGTAAGGGTTGTGTGATAGAGAGTGTGTGTGAAGACTCAAGCATTTGGAGGCTGAAGGATTCTCACAGGTACGTCGCGACCTAGCTTCCCGCGAAGTGAAGCATGTGCCCTGCACGTGCTGGAATGCGAAGAGTCAAGCCTAGTGGAGACAGCTGTCTCTCGCGAGTATTTCGCGGGTAAGGCCTTCCCGCGAGACACCCGCGAGACAAGCTGTTCTGCCAGCCTGTATTGATTGAGTCACACTTTTTGTACCTATCTTATATATACCCTTATTACCCACAAATGTTGAGGAATGCTTCAGAGAGAAAACCCTAGCCAAACACATTGGTAATTAGAGATTGTCTTCCCCATCTTTCTCTATACAATTGCTTGTGGTATCTCCTCAACCCTTCCCTCTCCATTATCCATATCTTTGAGAGGTTGATAGCCCAAACACTTACCACACCTTTGAGAGTGCTGAGTGACGTTTTGGTGCTGCTGGGAAGCATTGGAAGGAGCCTTGAATGGCAGATGCAACATGGAGCTTGTTGCGGGATCCGGATAACTAAGACAAGACACGGTTCCGAGAAGCCTTGTTGGAGTAGGAGCTTGGAGGGCTTAGGTACATCGGGTAGACTAGGCTTGGAGGGTCTCTTGCTAACCCATGTATCCCAACTGATTGTCTAGTGGATCGATTTCCGCTTGGAGGGCGGCGGAGAGGTTTTTCACCGAGTTCTTCGGTTTCCTCTTCGATAACACGTCTCGGTGTTATCTGTGTTTGCATCCTTCTTCCCTACTCTTGTTCATTTCATTTTTACTGCTGAGTTGCTTTAAATATGGATTAGAGTAGTTGTTTTGCTTATACGCTTGTGTTTACACTATTCCGCACTTATCATTAAGTTAGTGTAAAATCAACCAAGCCGTAATTTTAATTTGGGGGTCTAAACCGCTCGTGTGTTTTCGACACATTTTCGAGCTTTCAAACAGAAAACATGTATATCTAAGCTTCTGAACACATATAACTACAACAGTAGATACCCTGAAGTTACAAAAACACTCATAACTAGTTGCACCCAAATTAGCATTTCTTTTCTAATCTTTGAAACTGTGCATAAGTACAAGAAATTTAACTTTTAATCCAAATGCTTTAGTTGAAATTTAGAAGTGACTGCTCATTGTTAATTGAAAAAAATATATATTTGCATTATCTTCAGCATGCAATAATAATGTTCACAGTGCTGAAACAAAGGAAAAAGGTTTATGAGCAAAAACATAATGCATAGACAGCAATCATGACAAGCAAGGCACCTGATATAACCACTGTCCACAGATTGATTTGTTGATGTACTTCCTCTACTACTGGTCCACGTAGAATAGTCAAAGCAACTTGAAACTTTTAACAGCTTTAAATTGAGATTACGATGATTATTAGTTCTCCATGGAGAATAAATGTCAGAAGGCATCACACACCTGTTCTTCATGCTTCATGGGAAATTTGCCATTTGGACGGAAGACATATGCCCTAGAGATTTGAAAAATAACTTGGAAAGGGATAATTCAACAACTCTTTCAACTTTTAAGTCATGCAATTTTAGAACATAAATAAAAGAGAGGTTGAGAGAGATATGTAACACAAGATGAACTTAAGTGTACTTGAGGATCTATCACTTCCATCATATCCAGAGTAATAACCGTAAGATTGTTCAACTGATATCCTCAACCTTCAAAGGTTATGACTAAGTGCATTAGCTACAAAATCATTCATTTTCCTGCTTTTTTTTTTTTTTTTTTATATATTTTCTTTTGGGGATTGGGAGGCCAGAAGGGGTACGCAAAATGAACTTATTATAAAATGCAGCAACAAGAAAAACATTAATTTGACTTTTGATCATAGTTAAGAAAACAAAAACTTGAAAAAAATTCGTGGAGATAGAAAATGTAAGCATAAATATCAAGTAACAAGTGACTATAGAAATTTTAGGCGCATTACATACCAAGCTTTTGTTATTAACAAAACTAGCCGTGAACCTGCGCATTATGCGTGATTAGGGTGGTCTCATTAAATTTATATTTTACACTTTCGACTAATTTAATAGAGAATAATATCTTTCATTATCATATTTTTATTTATTATAGGAAAATTCATAAATGTAATATAGGAACAATCATAAATCATAAATATAAATTTGAAAAATCATATTTTTATTTATTATAGGAACAGTCATAAATCATAAATATAAAATTTGTTCTACCAAAATGAAAACGATATAGTTTTTCTCAAAAATTCAAAAGGGAAGTTAACAAAAATATTCATTTTTTAATAAAATTTATTTATAACATTTTGTGAATCATTAAAAAGAATATAAAATTTAGTAATTATTCTTTTAGTTTTAAACAAATTTTCTCAAACCCTATTTTTTCTACCCTACAATGCAAAACACCAAAAAACGTAACTAAAAAACTAATAAAACTTAACAATGATTAGATGGACCAATTAGGAAAACAATTTGTTGTTGATAATCTATTAAGGTTATTTCCATTGTAGAAATTGCAATTTCCTCCACCCAAAACATATTATCAAATAAACAATTATTAGCAAAATTTAAGAATTAAATTTCTCTATATGCATTGTTATAATAATAATAATAATTAAAATACAATTACAAAAGCTAAAATATTTCACCTATTCGATTATTTTTGTTTGACTAACTTTTGTTTTTTTTTTTCTTTTTTTTTTAATTTATGAATAAATGACATTATAGAGTACTTCTAATACAACTATTAAAAGTACTTTATCCACCTCAAATGATAAAAAAAAATAATAATAATAATAGTAAAGTCTCATAGTTTAACATCTAAATTGATAACTATAGAAAATCAAATTCTAACTTGCAAAACAACAAATTATTAACCCAAATCATATCAATAAAGAAAAAAAATTACTTGTAATTGGAAATTGGAATACCAATCTACCTAAATACGCAAAAAAAGACGATATAAATTTACCAAAAAGATAAACAAATATGATGTGACAATTAAATCAACAATAACAAAAAGAACCATTAGTAGGAAAAAAATGAGTGATTGAAACAATAAAAAAAATTCACCAAAAGAGAAGCAAAATTGAAGAAATAGAGAGATTATGAACCTTTTTATCGTGAACAACTTGGAAGGAATAGAGGAGAGAGGTGGAAATTAGTAAGTAGAAATTTATATGAAAATTATGATGGAAGAGGAAGGGTGGAAGTAGATGAAAGGTTGAACAAAATGAAACTATAGAATTTAAGAAGATATGAAGGAAAAAAAATTTAAAAAATCTAAAAGGAATCAAATGAAAATGAAAAAATAAAAATAGTTATTGGAGGGAATAAAAGACTGAACTAATAAGACAATGGCTGAAGAAGATGAAAAGTTGAGCTAAGTAAGAGAAAATAAAAAATAAATAAGAAAATATGCTAAAGATGTAGTGCATAAAGAGCTTTAAAAAATTTATTACAAAACTTCCATTATTATATTTGGTATGAATATGTATAGACATTGATTTTGGTTTTGGTTTTTTAGTTACAAAAATTTCATTATTTAGATATAAACATTTAAATTAAAGTAGATGAATATGTAAAGGCAAAATTATATGTAATGTTAAAACCACTTAAGATGAATGTGTAAAGTCAATAATCTATATATATATATATATATATATATATATTAAAAAGAATAAAAAATAATTTCTAAATTAAAGTAGATGAATATGTAAAGAGAAAATTATATATAATGTTAAAACCGCTCAAAATGAGTGTGTAAAGTTAATAATCTAATTACAATTTTTTTAAAAAAGAAATAAAGAATAAATAAGAAAAATAATAATTATGTTGTCAATGTCATGGCGATGAAGTGACGCAACAGGAGCTCAGCAGTAATAAATGCTATGGTTTAGTTTTTCCAAGCAAGAATATTAATTATTATAACTAATTTTTAAATGATCTAAAATCACACAAAATCATCATTTACATAAGTAAATTCCCCCGCCATTTGTATCTACTTTGAAAGGTTTTGAAGGTGTGATAGAATATTAAATTGCAATGTTTTTATTTATTTATTTGCTATTTGAGATACGATATCAGGACAAAATTCATGCCCACCATATGTAAAATAGACAATTATTGTAAATCTTAAACCTTTTATAAACATCACAAACGTTTATAAAAATTATATTATCTCTATATTATTTCTAAACTTACAACATACTCAACACATTTGCTAAATCATGCAGGATGGTAAATGACCTTCCTGTACAATTTTTTGGAGCAATGTACAATTCTGCACAAAATAATAATAATAATAATAATAATAATAATAATAATAATAATAATAAGAAAATTGCAACAAAAAAAGAAGGACCAAAATAAACAAAAATAGTGCAACATATAAATAAATAAACAAAATACTTCATAATAAAAACATGATAAAATATTCTATCACACCTCCAAAAACCTTCAAAGTAGATGTATTTGTATTTAAATTGAATATAGATATATATAAACGCCCATGATACCTAATAATTTTAGTGCATAAAAAAAAATCACCATAAAGTGATAATTGTGCTCAATTCATTAGTAAAAATATATACTAAAAACTGAAATATTAAGTGTAATGATAATATTACCGCATACTCTTGGCGCGATGATTACTCCATAAGTATAAGTGTTTGTGGGATGTGGGGGGGCAAGAGTTGAGGTTTAAAGTCTTCAAGAGAGAGTTTCACACACGTATACATTTAGATTAAACTAGAGTGAAATTTTATCTATCTCAAAAAAAAAAAAATGATATTAAAAAAGAAATTATATTATTAAAATTGAAAAACACTATCCATATTCAACTGTAATACAACCAAAACATCACAATTTCAAGAAAAAAATGTTACAAAAAACCATGCAAACCATATATATATATATATATATATATATATATTGGACAAAGAAGCAATACAAAGCTTGATTAACCTATAAATAAATAATAAATTAAAGCTTGATTAACCCAAAATCTTACCCAAAATTTTGGACCTGTGTATATTCCAACATATTTTTCAATGCAACTCGTAATTAAAATAAATATATAATTAATTTGCAAACTTTAAAAATTAGATTTTTTTTGTAACAATTTTTCAGAGTAGAATAAATATATCAATAATATTCAAAATATCTTTATTTTGAAATAAAGAGAAGTTTTTATAGTATCAGATTTTAGTGAGATTTAAAACATAACATTATGAAGTTCCCACCAAGGAAGTGAATTTCGTACCGTTCCGGCCGGTACAGCCGGTATATACCGTACCGGCCAGTAAACCGGTACAGATACACCCCTTATTTCGTACCGGAAAAAATACCGGACGTACCGGTCGCGTACCGGCCGTACCGGCGAAATCCGGCTGTTCCGGCCGGTAAATGCATACCGGACCGAAACAAGAAAAGGAAGAAGAAAAAAAATTTTAATTTTCACTCAATAATCAAAACGAACAACAGAACTATTCTTGATCTTTTCTCTCAAAGATCTCCAAACTCAGTCTCAATCAAAATACAAACTCAAATCACAATTTTAAAACTAATCAAATTAGAACAAAAAAAAAAAAAAAAAAAGCAAAGCTGACCCATCTGAGCCTCGGTGGGGAGGAGGATATGCGGTGGTGGGAGAAGGACAAGCGGACGATCTTCATGTGTGAGAGAGAGCTCCAACCGAAGTGCTGCTAAGTGCTCCAGCCGAAGTGAAGAAAAGAAAAAAAGAAAAGTGCTCCCAGAGCTCCAGCCGAAGAAGAAAAGAAAAGGAGAAGAAAAGAAAAGAAAAGTAAAAGAAAAGAAGGCTCCAGAAAGTGCTAGAAAAGATAAAGATAAAGGGAAAGTGTGGTGGAGAAAAAAAGAGGAAAAAATAAAATAAAATAAACGTGTGGAACATTTAAAGCACCCATTTTTAAGCCCTCTTTTAGTTCACGTGTGAAAGCAAAAAGGCTTAGTATTCTAAATTTAACTTGATTTTTAATTCTTTTTATAGATATAGATGTATAGACTTGGGCTTGGACTTGGGCTTGTGTGGGATTTAAGAATACAAATTAGTCTAATTTATGAATTTATATATATATATATATATATAGCGGTAAACCCGAAACGGTACACCGGTATTGACCGGTATCCGAAATATATCGTACCGCTGGTCAAACCGGTACAGTCTCCGGTACGGTATTGACTCCCTTGGTTCCCACATGGTCATTGGCATCATGTTAGTAAAATGGCTCAATCTAGCAGTATTATGTGCAAGGCAGCAACGGTAATGATATAGAAGGCGGATGGCAAACTTCTCCGAATCAGCATGACACAGCACAACATCTTCTTTCTGTGTTCTAGAAAAATATAATCCTATTAGATTTGGCAGCATCTCTAGATATATAGAGCTCTTCTTTTTTACTGTTTTCTGCCTATTAGATTCATCAAATTCAATAAAATCTAAGTTAGACATTACATCAAACATTTGGAGTTACCTTTAATTTTTTGGGTAAATAATTCTAAGAAAATAAATGATTGTCGTAGCTAATGGCAAAACAATGGGGGACATATAATTAGAACCTCACCAGCTCATTGCTTATTTCCTTAATATTTATGAAAAACTAAAGAATGGAACACCTCAAGAATTTTCAGATTTGTGAGTAGCTTGGGATAAAAACAAAATAAAGATATAATTAAAACCTCACCAGGACGTTGCTTATTTGGGTTGCGCCGCTAACATTGTCGATAGGTTGGTTTTGCCCCTAATCGTTGGATTATCTTAACCCTTGATTAATTATAGTCCCACTCCCACCTCGATGCCATCTCTAGCGTATGCAAATTTGAACTCAACAATACAAAACAAATTGAATAAAATCTAATGAAATTGTAGAAACTATGCATACAATATTATCATCATCATCAATTGTGCCCATCTCTAAATTCTTGATAGTGTTTTTTGAGGAGAGAAACTTAGGGAAGAAGACCTGAGGGTGAGGGATTTAAAGGGGGAGGTGGAAGGTAAAACGTGGGAGAGAGAGAGAGAGAGAGAGAGAGGGAGAGATAGCTAACATATTTGTATTGTTTATTACTACATCTGGATTCCATAGATAGAAAATAAAGAGTCTATTGTTTTAATGGTTCCTTTTTTTTTTTTTTCTTTTTTTTTCTTTTTTAAATCTTTGGCAAACTAAACTTTCTCCTAGCCTCCTCCACAATAAAAATCATTTAATGCATTGATGTTAATGTTATGGTATCTGTTCATCAATATCAGCCCAATTGAAGGAGCTATCTTAGGAGCTATCTTAACGGACCAGCAAATAAAATTTTTTTTTTTTTTTCTTTAGAAGAGGCAAATAAAGAAGTTAATAATTGATTAAGGTAAGGGAGTAATTAATTAACACATGGATAATGACGTGGCGATAAGGTGGCGCAACAAGAGCTCAGCAGCAATAAATCCTACACTTCAGTTTTTAGATATATATATATATAAATATAGACTAGCATTTAACCCGCGCAACGCACATAAACATTTTACATATTTGAAATACTATCAACTTGACATAACAATATAGTACATATTTAATATACCATCCACTTGACATAAAAATACAATAAAATACTCATCTAGGTTTTCTCAAAAAAAAAAAAAAAAAAATCATCCAAGTAATTTAGTATATCCATTTTGTTTTATAGAACAACTAAAATTGTGTATCTCAATTATAGTTATACTATCTAAAGAACAATAATTCTTACAACATTTATTTATTTATTCATATTTAAAATACTATTAACTTGACATAACAATACAATACATATTTAACATATCATCAATTTGACATAACAATACAATAAATACTCATCCAGGTTTTTTCAAAAAGGAAAAAAAAAATTCATCCAGGAAGTTATACTATCTAAAGAACAATAATATTTACAACATATATTTATTTATTTACAATATAACGAAGGACAGTATAAAGGAAAAAACTAAGTTTAAACTAAGAATCTTCTAAAACAACATAAACAATGTTCTGACTTGTGGAAAAGGGGTATTTAGTCCAAACCTAATCTATTGTGTATATTGTGGATTCTTGGATAGATAGTATTGGCATGCAAATCTACAAAATCACCTCCACAAAAATGGAAAATGAGAGTATTCAAAATAAATGATTATGTAGTAATCATAATTATTCAGTTTAGATCGAGAAGAATTTTAAATGCAGTTAACATCCTTCTTTAAGTCTATAAAAATTACAAACTCATAAGACTCACCAAGAAGTCGAGAATAATGGTAAACCCAATGGAAAGCACTATAATAATCACCATATACTATAACAACATAAGAATTTTCTTTTTCTCAAATTTTAGAGGGCTTGCTTGAGTTGATCATTTTGATTTACTGAGAAATTAATCGATCCCTTTAGGCAATAAAAATTTGTCGTAAGTAACAGAATTGGTCTAGAATACTGCAAGATAGATTGGTAAACAGCCTATTGGGAAGATTTTAGGGACAACCACTCAGGTACACCATAATTGATGACTCTATGGAACAATAATAGAGAATTAGGAATCAATAATAATAGAAAGTCATTTTACAAGAAAAAAAATGAATTTGTTTTGTTTACTAAAAAAAAACTTATTGTAACAACATCCTTTATTGCTTGGAAATTTCTAGAACCATGTGTCTAACCTCCTCAATTGTTTTGCCTTGAAACAATGCATAGTTATAATCATTCCCTCCAATTTCTCCAACCATTAACATGGTTGTTCAAGCTTTTCAGCAAAATTTATCAAACATTAAAAGAAACCCCAAAAAAAAACATAGTGAAGGAAATTTAGACCCCTTAACACAACCAGATTGGTTAGCCTAGATTAATTAGCCAAGTTGTTACTTAGTCAAATTATGCAATTCTAGGTTAAAGCAATCATACAATCATATCAAAATAATAAAGCAGCGGAATAATAAAAGACACAGTGATATGATCACCCAGGAAACCACATGGTAAAAACCTGGGGAGGATTTGACCTAGCTATCCTCAAGGCAAACCCGAATCCACTGTGTGAAAGAATCGAAGTTCATACAAAAGGACTACAAGCTCCCCGCTCGACTTCCTAATGCTACCCACCATTAGAACTTACTGACACGACCACGTGCAAGCTCCGAATCCACGGACTCCTTCTTTCTTGGATTCTCCACAAGATACAAGCACCCCCGCTTGTGTTTCTTTAAGCTCCAATGGCAGCAACCAAGTTGATCATCAAGATGTTGATACTATCTCTAACTTGAAAACCCTAAGCTTTGTGTAAAGGAAAGCTCCTCTAGATCTCACAAGAGATTTACACAAAACAACAATGTATGAGCAACAATACAACTGAAGCAACTCTAAAAACGTGGCTAGGGTTTTGCCTTATATACCTAGGGCAAAAACATAAAACCCTAAACGTTTAATGAGTTAGGGCTGAGTTGGAAATTCTGCAGAAAACGCAATCTGGTCGATTTTCAATCGATCGAATCTATTCTTCGATCGATCGAGTCAGACCGAAATGCCCCAATGCATCTACAGTCTCTCGATTCCAACTTTACAATAATTAAACAACTTTGAGCACTCTATAACAAGACTAAACATATTGTTTTGATCATGGTTTGCCAATATTACAAATTAGAGTTCTAAATACATAAATTCCTAAACCTTTGGAACCTAACAAACTCCCCCTTTGGCAATCCGTGACAAAACCCTAATTAAAAGCTCAAAGTTTTACAAGTAAAAAGCCCTTTACGAAGATAATGCTCATAAACTCAAATTCAACCTAACTACTATCCATCGGTTGCAAGTGTAGACAGCAGCTTAGTTGAATCAACCTGTATATTCCTGAAATACTCAACAAACACATAAACGCATTTGTGACAGAAAAGAGTAAAACAATAGGTATAACATTCTTGTAAGATTCACACAACACAAAATAAAGATATATATGAATGAGAAACTTATAAATATAAATCAATAAGCAGTGAATCACAAAGCAACAAGAATCAATAAATATAACATGTATATCAATCAATGTTACTCCCCTTAACATGAATATCCCCAAAAATGATATACAAAGTGAAGCACTTAGATACAATCTAAAAACTCCACAAGCTCCTCAAAAAATAACAAAAAGTCTCCCCCTAACTACAAAAACTCCTCTACAAGTCAAAAACTCCACTCCCCCTTTTTGTGACGGAATGCCAAAGGGCAATCACAAGTCGCCATCAAAAGGAGGTGGTGAGGGTGAATGAAGACGCGCAAAGTCGGCTCAGAGAACACGAATCTCATCTAGCAAGTCCACCAAAATCTGACCATGAGCCGCCTGAACGGTCATGACAGTCTCCAGAGTACGACGAACATCAAAGTCGGTCGAAGGAGGTGGAGGAGCATCATCAGTAGCAGCATCATCACCAACTGGATCAGGAACATCCTCACCAGCAAGACCTGTAGAAAAAGAAGGAGGAGGTGCGCTACTAGATGGCTCAGACCTAGGATGTTTAGAACCAGCTCGAAGATGAGCGGCCCTCTGTCTAAGAAAAGACGCACCTATGGGAGCTATCACATGAACGGGCTCAGAGGAAGGGAAGCCACTAAGATCAAGATAAAGAAGAATCCTATGAATGAAAATAGGATGTACAAGAGCATGAGCAGTGGATGAACTCCTATAAACATCGTTCAAAGAACGAAGAAAAAGATGGGGAAAACTAATAGGAGCATCAGTAACCAGGGCGTACAAAAACACACACCTCTCAAGAGGAATGGTGTGAACATGGGAGATGGGCTAGATAGAATGACAAGCTATCCTAAAGAACAGATAGTGCAACCCAGAGAGCTTAGTAGAAGTGATCTTAGGATCAGAACCCCACTGGACTGTAGTCCCAGTGATGTAAGACAAAACATTGCTCAGCTCGGGAGACTTGTCTTACAAATAGACAGGATGCTGGACCAATGGTACCCCTAGAGCATCAGCCACTACCTGAGGAGTAATGGTGTACTCTACGCCTCGTATCCAACTCTTTACTAAAGTGTTGGAATCATAGATGCGGATAGAGATGTTCGAAAAGAACTCTCTAATCAAGGCAGAAGGTGGAGGAGGATCAGAAACATCCACCAAGGGTAACCAGCCCCGACGCTCAAAGTTTGCCCTAATGGCAGGATCAAGTTCATCTAATAGTATAGAACGCTCAGCCCAAATCTTTCTCCTAAGATTTAGCTTCTCAAAAATCTCTTGGTTTTTCTCACTTGGAAACTTCTCACGGTCAAAGGAAGGAGGGGATGGAGAAGAGGAGGGAATAGTCCTACGGGCTCTAGTCTTCCTAGGCATGATGCTAAGGAAAGGACAGAGACACAAAGAGAAAACCAAAAGAACACAAGAAAACAAAACCAAGGGCAGACTGCAAGTTAGCACAAAAAACAATAGAATGAAAATCTATATGATGCATGAACAAATACAATGCCATGATGCATGTACTAATGCAGTAAACAATTAAGTTCAATTGAGATTAAATTGACAAAATTGGCTTGAGCAAGGAATTTCTATCAAAAACCCCAAAAATTGAAAACCACTTATTGAAATTTTTAAACAAATTGATGAATTGAGCATTACAAAACACAGCACATAGATTATAATGCTTAATTACATCAACACAACAAGCCAATTTCATCAAATTCTACCCAATTTAACAAAAGCCCCAAATCAGATCAAGAACAAACCCTAGATTTTTCAATTTTTCACCAAACTCAAAATTGATCAAATTAACAAGCAAAGATCATGTTTATGATGTGTCCCCACAAAAACCCAATGATCAATTCCACAAAATAGGGCTTGAATCAACAGAAAATCCCAAAAATGCTAGGTCTGAAAATCTCCCTCAAATGCATGGATTTATGCATGAAATCATGAAAATAAATTCAAAAAGAAGGGTAAAAGAGTCTTACCGGTTTGAGAAAAGAGATCTCTTGCCAAAAAATTCGGAGGAAAACAACAAAAATTGGAATAGTTAAGCTTGCCAAGTCGGAGAGAGAAAAAAAACTTTTTGAAAACTTTTGAAAAAGTGTTTGAAAAAGTCAAGAACAGTGTTTTTAAAAACCTAATTCGCGACTTTCGATTGATCGAAAAATACATTCGATTGATCGAATTAGACAATCATTTTTAAACAAAATAAAACACTTTTTCGATTGATCGAAAATCAGACTGGATCGATCGAAATGGGCAGAGGCTCACAAAATTTTTGAGAAAAATCACAGTTTTGAAAAGCACAAACCATATTTTGAAAATAACTCCTCAAAACATTAAATGATGAAAACACAATGCATGAGTATGAAATGGAATGATTTTTCAAAAACCCAACTTGAATCCCAGTTTCTCCAAGGAAAATTTCAGCCATTCTCTTTTGAAATTCTCAAGCAAAAAAAATGTTTTGCACAATTCTTAAAGTATTTTCAAACTTGGTTGGTCAAACCAAAAACACACACAATAACATGTACAAAGTTTAGCAAAGAGTAGCTTGTGTAGTGTGTGCAACTAGAAAAAACTTGAGATACATGTGAGGTGATATGTGAATAGCAATCAATCACAAAGTTTACAAAATCCATCACATAGAATTTAAAAGAGACTATCACCTAAAGAGTTACATCATATAACGCTCACATCTCCTAGAACAAAAGCTTGCAATCATGTAAGTTTCTTGTATTTTGCCCCATTATAATGTGAAACATATTATGTGAAATGGCATCAAGCCTAATGGTACACACCAATTGTAATTATGTAAGATGGCATCAAGCCTAATAGTACACACCAATTTTAAGCATTAAGCAATTAAGCCGAGGCATCACCTTATGTTCTTTTTGTGCATGTGTAACAAGTACACAAAATCTTATGATATGCACTAAGGTGTTCATGATTGGCTAGTGAACAGTGGTGAGATGGTTATTTATGCCTTTCTCAAAAGGACCAAGTCCGTCAGTTAAATAACATGTGACTTCAAGATTAAGACAAAGTGATAAACACCATAACCATCTTTTCCACACAACATGCACTACAAAGCTTCAACTAGTCAAGTGCAATAAATAAGCTTATCAAAGCTAAAATAGGTACATAGGACATAATATGTGTAAATAAATTGACCAACCTTGTTTTCAAAAACCAAGAAAACAATGTCAAACACATTTTTGCTTTCTCCTTTCCTTTTTTTTTATTTTTTTTATTTTTTATATAAGAGAAAACAAATAAATGATTGAATGAAATGCATGAATGTAATGCAATGCAAACCCTAGAAACAAAAAAAAACACAAAGAAAACCAAAGAACAATGGTCACAGAGGAAAGAGCAATGAAGCACAAGGACCATGTCAGAAAGACTCAATTAGGTCGAGTCTTTTGCATCCAAAACCTTTTAGATGCACCACGAGCATTGGAGTTCTTATTCACATTCGAGTGATTTTCAACTCCAGGATTGGAATAGAGGTTCAACACCTTTACCAATTCACCAATAAGTGCCATAGGATCTTGTGCTTGAGACGCAGACACTTTTGGTTTGTTTGCTCTCTTAACAGCTTGAAGCTTGTAACAGTTAGGACGAATGTGTCCAGACTTACCACAATAATGACAAACCCAAGCAGGTTTACCATGCATCTTGTCCTTAGAAAGGGTAGGTTTAGTTTCTCTCAAATCAACCCTAATCTTCTTAGGAGGTGAAACTTCTACAGGTTTGACTACCTCACTCACAGGCGGTTTGACAGTTTCACTCACAGCCTCACTCACAGAAGGTTCAGAAGAAGATGCAGGAACAAAATTCGTGGAATGTGGTGCAGAATCAAAGATGCTTTCAACATATCCCAACCCAGATTTATCATAAGGATACTTTTGAACATTCAACATGTGATCAAGTTTAGAACTAGCAGATCTAGCAACAGATAAATCATGTTCCAAAGTTTTAACTTTATCAAGTAAAAGCATGTTCTCAAATTTAACATTGTTCAAAAGATTATTAGCATCAAACAGTTTAACAAGCAAATTTTTCTTTTCAAGCTCAAGAGATTCAATTTTCTTCAGGCCAAGTTCAACATTCATAGCATCCCTTGTAGTAATTTTGCAAAGTTTATTGTAGGCCTCTTGAAGATCTGCATCCTCAGAGAGTTCCCCATCAGAAGGGTTCTCTTCAACAGATATGCTTTCATTGACTACAGCTGTAGCAGTAAAAGCAATGAAGTTTCCATCCTCATCACATCCGGATTCATCATTAGAAACTTCATTATCGCTAAGGGTTACAGCCATAGCTTTACCCTTAGTCCTCAAGAATGTAGGACATTTAGATTTCACATGACCATACCCTTGACAGCCAAAACACTAAGGACCCAAAGAATTATTTGAAGATTGACCAACTTTTTCTCTAGGTTTTTCAAAGTTATTAACCTTAGTGGGATCATTCTTCCTAAAATTTCTAGGTTCAGCAGTGTAAGTACCTCTTGCCTTTCTGTTGATATTTTTAAGAAAGTTTTTGAAGTTTTTGGCAAGATAGGCAATCTCAGTAGCAGAGAGCTCATCATCAAATCCAACACTATCAACATCATCAATTGACTTAAGAGCCATTGATTTGGATTTGTTCACTTTAGGTAGGTCAGACTCATAGGACTGAAGCGATCCTACAAGCTCATCAACAGGGATGGAGTCCACATCCTTGCTTTCAGTGATGGCAGTCACTTTGGGTCTAAAGTCTTCAGTTAAAGATCTAAGTATCTTCCTAAAAATTTTATGTTGATCATAATTTCACCCAAATTAAAAGCAAAATTAACAATATCATTCAGTTTGGCATAAAATTCATCAAAGGATTCATCATCAGACATCCTAATGCTCTCAAACCTAAAAGTTAATTGCTGCAGTTTGTTTATCTTAACTGCCTTTGTGCCTTCATGCACAGTTTGGAGGATTTTCCAAGCAGTATGAGCAACCTCAACATTAGAGATCCTCTTAAATTCCTCCATAGAAACAGCATTGAAGATGGCATTCATAGCTTTGCTATTGAAGCCTGCTGCTCCTTTTTCAGAAGTTTGCCACTCACTCACAGGAGTAGTGGGCTTCTCCCATCTGTACTCAACGGAATTCCAAACTCTCTCATCAATGAATTTCAAGAATGCTTTCATCCTTACTTTCCAATAAGCATAGTTATTCCCATCAAAGTGAGGAGGAACAACAAGAGAGTGTCCATGCTCCATGACAATAGGGGTCAAGGATCAGCTCAGAGATCACAAAATCTCAAACAAAAGAGCTACCTGCTCTGATACCACTTGATGGAAATTTAGACCCCTTAACACAACCAGATTGGTTAGCCTAGATTAATTAGCCAAGTTGTTACTTAGTCAAATTATGCAATTCTAGGTTAAAACAATCATACAATCATATCAAAATAATAAAGCAGCGGAATAATAAAAGACACAATGATATGATCACCCAGGAAACCACACGGTAAAAACCTGGGGAGGATTTGACCTAGCTATCCTCAAGGTAAACCTGAATCCACTATGCGAAAGAATCGAAGTTCATACTGATGGTGCAAGAAAAACACCAACACCAACTACTCGTCCATATTGCCGTCCATAGCGATGCACAAAACGGAGAACGAGTGGTTGATACACTCGTCCTTCGTTAACCGTCTACTTTCATCCTCCTTACGCTCGTCCAATGAAGGACGAGCAAGCAGTATCCTATTTGCTCGTCCAATGAAGGACGAGCAAGCGGTGACCCTCGTCCTTCGTTGAAGAGGGACGAACGAGGGTCACCAAGAGTTGTGCTTCAACACAACTCTAACCAAGAGTCATGTTGAAGAGTCATACTGTTTGAATCTCAACACCGGTCCCGATGAGGTGACTCCTACGACAGTTATAGAAGTTACCCTGTGAATCCTCCAAACTCTACGACGATTGAAGAAATAACTGATTTCTAACACTATATAAAGACCCTTCTACGCAGAGGTAAGGGGACTTTTTCCTCTCTTTGAGAATTCCAGATAAAAAATTATTGAAGTCTTTGAAGTCTCTTCTTTCTACTTCAAATCATTGACTTTACCATCGGAGGACCCTAGACCGGCCTCCACCGGTCTTTCCCTGATTGAATTTGGTGTTTTCAGGACTTGGCCTTCAAGATCAGCAGCATCCGAAGACTTTTCAGCCCACTGATCCATTAGGACTTATCAGTTGGCGCCGTCTGTGGGAAAGAATTGTTTGTCGCGTTCAAACTTCACTTGTTGAGTTCGTGATTTCTTTCTCAGACAAAGGGCTGAAATGATCCGGACCAGATCAAGGGTTACCAGTCCAGGCCCCCAAGAGAGTAGAGACGCTTCCAGCAACCCCCATCATGCCCAACAATCTGCACCAGCCATGCAACCCCCTCCTGGCCAGCACGTGCAAGCAATGGCTGCCGCTATGGCAGAGTTGACTTGCCAGAACAAGAATTGAGAAGGGAGATTTCCCTTAAGAGCCAACGGCATGAGGCCTATGGGGAGGACCCTGGACAGAGTCAAGGGGATGGAAGACATGCAGAACTGGAGAGCCAATCAAGGGGTACCATTCCAAGAAAGGTACCACACTTGGAAAAGGAAGTAGATCAGATAAGGAAAGTTATGGATGAGATGAGGGAGAACATGAGGAGGACTAACCCCGTGGAAGACCTAGTTCACCGAACAGACTCTCCCTTCACAGCCTCTATCAATAGCCATCCCTTGCCTCCGAAATTCAGAATGCCTTCATTGGACTCGTATGATGGAACACGAGACCCTTTTGACCATATTGCCACTTTCAAGACTACCATGCACCTCCAAGGAGTTCCTGATGAGATAATGTGTAGAGCCTTCCCCACCACCCTCAAAGGGCCCGCACGAGTGTGGTTCAGCAAAATACCTCCCAATACAGTGACGTCCTTCGAGGAGTTAAGCAAGTTGTTCGTCAATAATTTTATTGGAAGGCAGAGGCATAAACGCTCTTCGTCTAGCTTGCTAGCCATAGAGCAAGGAGAAAATGAGAGTTTGCGGTCCTTCATCACGTGGTTCAACAGAGACGCCTTGGCAGTGGACGAGGTGGATGATAAGCTCCTTCTGGCGGCATTCCACAATGGGGTTCATTCTGACCTGTTTATTCACAAGTTATATGAACAGGCGCCTCAGACCATGGCTGAACTCGTTCATTCAGCCCAGAACTTTATGAACGCGGAGGATGCTATCATAGCCAAGAAGAGGAAGAGAGTTGAAAGAGCGGAAGCCAACCCAATGCGCCAGTCGGAACAAGGTCCTCGTCCCAAGAAGGGACGAACAGAAGATAAGAAAGACCGAGAGAAGAAGGCAGGTCCTTCAGCGCGGAATCAACAGTACACCCCTTTGAATGTGCCACTCGAGCAAGTCCTTATGCAAATCAAGGACGAGCCTTCCTTGAAGTGGCCGGAGAAGCTGAAGGGAGATCCCAACAAGCGCAATAGGAACAAGTATTGTCGCTTCCATAGAGACCATGGCCATGATACGGACGAGTGCTTTGATTTGAAGCAGCAGATAGAGAATCTTATTAGGCAAGGGAAGCTGAGAAATTTCCTTGGACGAGATCATAAGGACGAGAAATTGAAGGGGAAGGTAGAGGAATCATCGCGACCGCCGCTCGGAGAAATAAGAGTCATCATGGGGGGAAGTATAACCGGACAATTGTCCAAAACAAAGAAGGCATACCTGAAGGAAGTGCAGAACGTCCAACTTTCTGGACGGTCACCGAGAGCTAAGCCCATGGACGAGCAGGCGATGACCTTCACGGACGAGGAAGCTGAGAGAATCCACCATCCTCACGATGACGCTATTGTTATCACCTTGCTTATTGCTGATTACACAACCAGAAGAATGCTGGTAGACAATGGAAGTTCAGCAGACATTCTGTATTATCCTGCCTTTCAGCAGATGAGGGTTGGACGAGATCAGCTTCGTCCAGTGCACTCGCCTTTAGTAGGTTTTGGAGGAATGAAGGTACAGCCTGTAGGTACTGTTACGTTGCCAATGGTGGTGGGAGCATACCCACAACAGTTGACTACCGATGTGAATTTCCTAGTAGTAGATTGCTCGTCCTCTTACAATGCCATAGTTGGAAGGCCGACCCTAAACAGGTGGAAGGCAGTTACGTCTACTTACCATCTGTCATTGAAGTTCCCGACGGAGCATGGGGTAGGGCAAGTACAGAGAGACCAACTAGCAGCAAGAGAGTGTTATCTGGCCATGTTGGCTACAGACGAGCAATTTCAAGCAATGAATATAGAAGAAGGGAGAATTGTGGCAGAGCCCATAGAAGCATTGGAAGATATTTCCTTAGATGAAAATAACCCTGAGAGGTGTACCAGGGTTGGGGCAGATTTGGATGCAAAAATTAAGAAGGACCTCACTTGTTTTTTAATAAAAAACAGGGATGTGTTTGCTTGGGGTCACGAAGAAATGCCGGGTATAGATCCTGGCGTCATTACCCATCGTCTGAGTGTTTGCCCTTCCTCCAAGCCAGTGCGACAAAAGAAGAGGGTGTTCGCCCCTGAGAGGGATAATGCTGTTAAGGAGGAAGTTCAGAAGTTAATTGTGGCAAAGTTCATTCGAGAGGTATACTATCCTGACTGGTTAGCCAATGTAGTCATGGTCAAGAAGGCAAACAGCAAGTGGAGAATGTGTGTTGATTTCACAGACTTAAACAAAGCTTGCCCCAAGGATAGTTACCCGTTGCCGCGCATTGATCAGTTGGTAGATTCTACTGCCGGCCACAAGTTGCTCAGTTTCCTGGATGCTTTCTCTGGTTATAATCAGATTAGGATGGATGAAGTAGACCAAGAGAAGACGTCCTTCATCACCAGCCAAGGACTATTTTGTTATGAAGTGATGCATTTCGGTCTGAAAAATGCTGGAGCAACATACCAACGACTGGTCAATCACATGTTTCGTCCACAGATCGGGCGGAATATGGAAGTCTACATAGATGATATGTTGGTGAAAACTCAAGACGAGGAGAGGCATTTGGACGACCTGCAGGAAACATTCGACACACTGAGGCAGTATCACATGAAGTTGAACCCTAACAAATGTGTTTTTGGAGTATCATCAGGAAAATTTTTAGGATTTATGGTCTCCTACAGAGGAATCGAAGCAAACCCTGATAAAATTCGAGCAATATTGGATATGAAGCCTCCGAGCAATGTTAAAGAAGTCCAGTCCCTCACCGGACGAGTTGCCGCCCTCAACAGGTTCGTTTCTAAAGCTACTGACAAATGTTTGCCATTTTTTAAGGTTCTTAAAAAAGCATTTGAATGGACCGACGAATGTCAAAAAGCTTTTGAAGACTTGAAGATATATCTCACCAAAGCCCCGTTGTTAAGCCCGTCCGTGCAAGGAGAAGAGTTGTACTTATATTTGGCAGTCACCCCTCACGCAGTAAGTTCAGCTCTAGTGAGGGAAGAGGGCAAGGTACAAAGACCTGTGTACTACACCAGCAAAGCATTGAGGGGAGCAGAGGGACGATACCCGTTAATGGAGAAATTGGCTTTTGCATTGATAACAGCCTCCAGAAAACTCAGGCATTATTTTCAGGCTCACGTCATTAACGTCATGACAGATCACCCACTCAAGAAGGCAATGAACAAATTAGAGGCTGCAGGACGTTTGATTCAATGGGCCGTCGAGCTCAGTGAGTTTGATATAAAGTACCAACCAAGACATGCCATAAAAGCTCAAGCTCTGGCAGATTTCATTGCTGAGTTTACGTTAAGCTGTGATGATGACGGTGAAGATGAAAAGAGCAAGAAATGGGTCGTCCGTGTGGATGGCTCATCTACACTGTACGCAGGAGGAATAGGCGTGGTTTTACAATCTCCAGAGGGGGACAAACTAAGACACAGAGTTCGTTTGCAGTATCAGACAACTAATAACGAAGTTGAGTACGAAGCTCTTCTCAAAGGGCTGGAATTGGCTAAGTCTGTAGAAGCGAAGTCACTCCTCGTCTTGGGAGATTCCCAATTAATTATGGGCCAAGTGAATGGGATGTATGAGGCTAAGGAAGAACGAATGAGGAAGTACCTTAACAGGGTAATGCGCCTTATAAAAAAGTTTGAGGACGCCAACTTCGTTCAAATCCCAAGGGAGGAGAACATGGAAGCTGATGCCTTAGCAAAAGAAGCCTCAGCGAATGAAGCCGTGGATAAGTTCGATGAGATTCAATACATACCGAGTATAGACATCCCAGAAGTACAGCAGGTGGAAAGTAGAGGAAATTGGATGGCCCCAATCGTGTCATACTTAAGAGACGGACGACTTCCAGGAGAAAAAGATGAGGCAAGGAAGTTGAGGGTAAGAGCAGCCAGGTACGTTCTTCTGGACGAGGTTCTCTACAAACGAGGTTTTTCCCAGCCATATCTCAGGTGTTTGGCTCCAGACGAAGCAAACTATATATTGAGAGAAATTCATGAAGGAGCCTGTGGAAACCACTCAAGAGCCAGGTCACTCATCCACAAAGTCGTCCGTGCAGGATATTATTGGCCAAACATGCAAGCTGATGCTAAGGCCTACGTCAAGGTCTGCGATCAATGCCAAAGGTTCAGCAACGTCCCCAGGCAACCATCAGAGTACTTAACTCCAATGACGGCCCCATGGCCTTTTGCGCAGTGGGGGCTAGATATCCTGGGTCCTTTTCCACTAGGTGTAAGGCAAATGAAGTTCCTCGTTGTTGGAATTGATTATTTTACCAAGTGGGTAGAAACAGAACCCTTAGCTAACATCACACAACAGAACGTCAAAAACTTCGTATGGAAGAACATTGTATGCAGGTTTGGGGTGCCCAGGGTGCTAATATCTGACAACGGACGACAATTTGACAATGCATTGTTCAAAGATTTCTGCCTACACTTTGGGATTCAAAATCATTACTCCTCGCCAGCCCACCCACAAGCTAACGGACAGGTTGAAGTTGCAAACCGATCCTTGTTAAAGATAATTAAGACTCGGCTTGAGGGGGCAAAGGGAGTATGGCCAGATGAGCTACCAGGTGTTCTTTGGGCATATAGGACCACAGCAAGAACCCCCATAGGAGAGACTCATTTTAAACTTGCCTATGGAACTGAAGCAGTCATACCTGCAGAAGTGCACATGGCCAGTCACAGGGTGGCAACCTATCAGGATGAAGCTAATGAGGAGCAACTCCGTGTGAACCTCGATTTGATAGACGAGGTAAGGACGGACGCTGAACAAAGGATGGCGAGGTATAAAAACTTGATGGCGAGGCAATATGACGCAATGGTAAAGCCAAGGCGATTCAACATAGGGGACCTCGTCCTGAAAAGGGTTTCCTTAGCAACAAAGAACCCAGCTCATGGGAAGCTGGGACCTAACTGGGAAGGCCCCTACAGAGTTATAAACTTCAAAAGGCAGGGATCCTATTACTTGGAAGCCCTTGATGGGAGGAAGCTGGAGCATCCTTGGAATGTGGAGCACTTGAGGAGATACTATCAGTAAATTGCCAGCCTAGGGGAGCATGACTCTGGACGAGCCCAGGGATTACATAAAAACTTGTTTATTTATATGTTTTCAGTGTGGTTTTGTTATGTTAAACGTATGGACAAAATTATGGTTTGGTTTGTATTTGTTCTAATAAAGGCATTAGCCTCTAAAGTGCATGCCTCGTCTATGAACAATATCTATGTTATGAACTATGTTTGTGGAATGTACATAATGTTGTGTAAATTTATGTTTTCCATCGATTCTTGTTCATATTGACTCTTGAAAAAAAAGCTTAAAAGCTCAAGACGAGAAAATTCTCTGGACGCGGAGATGTAATCTCAAGCTTTCCTAGAAAGCGAAATCAAGGCACACTCGTCCAAATCGAAGGACGGAGTAAAACTAATGCCTAAGCGAGTTGCAAAGTCCAAGGCATTCTCGTCCATAGGATGGGCAAGGTAAAACATTATACCTAATCATACCGTGGACGAGAAAGTGCATAGACGGGTGCATGTTAAGCCATGGACGAAGAAATGCTTGGCTGTATTTCAATCTTTTAAGGCCTTTATTAAAACAATCCAGTCCATGGACGAGAAAAATGTAAGGCCTTCACTTCATAAACATGAAGATCAGCCAAGTCCATGGACGAGTAATGCTCACCTTTATCATTTCTCAACAAAAAGTCTATGGACGAGTAATGATAATCTCTATCATCTCACAAGTCCATGGACGAGTAATGTTGATTATTACCTTTTCACATGGACGAATTACGTTTGAAATTCAAATGAAATTGGTAGATGAACATAGGTAAAATATGGACGAAGTTGAGTAAAAAAGAAAAATAATATATATATATATATATATGTAAAACTCGTCCGTACATATACAAAAGAAAAACGACATTCATTAAGCCAAGGGTGGATATCATACGTCCAAAAAACCCTTGGTAAATAAACTGAAATGATTGTTTAAAACCTCGTCCTAAAACCTTGGACGAAGTAAATGTATTGAAATTACATAGAAAGGTCTCAAAACGGACCAAATCAAAATACATCAAAAAAAAAAAAAAAAAAAAAAATCTTAAGTAGAGGGAGCGACATTGGAGGCATCCTGAGGGGGCAGGGTTGTAGCATCGTCTTCAACATTGATGTCATCGGAGCCAGTCTGAAGAAGAGAGCTAGTGGTGGCAGGGTTCAAATTGAGCACGATGGAGCTGAAGTCCACATCAGGAAACTTCTCAGCAGCGTCCATCCTGAAGTCTTCAAACCCTGCTGCATAGTTGGTGTCCATAGCATCTGTGAATTGCTTAGATGCTTTGAACTCAGCCACTGCATCTTCCTTCGCTTTGGAAAGGAGAGTGCCATATTCGTTATTCTTTTTCTGCAAGGCCTCAAGACAAACGTCCTTCTCCGCAGCACTAGTTTTCATCTCCTCAACCAATGTCTTCAACTCTTTCACCTCCTCCGTAGTCTTGGTAGCAACCTCAGCCCATTGCTTAGCCTCGGCTTTTAGCTCCTGGATCCTTATCTCTAGCAAGATCCTCGTCTTGTCCAACCCAGTGGCCTGTCTGGACGCTGCTATAAACTTAGACATGCCCTGAAAAAAATTAACAAATATAAATTACCTTGAAAAGGAAAATATACATTTGGTCAAGACGAAGAAAGAAACATTACCTTAAAAAGGTCATGAACACCTGAGTGTTCGAAGTCCTTGAGGGACATGTCATAGCAGACGGTAATATCCTTGTCCGTCACAGCGTTCTTAAAACGCTCCCAGGCCAAATCCTCATTTTCAATGATGTTTGAAGGGGGCCTTTTAGGGAGGTTGAGACGAGGTGGGCGCGCTTTTGGATGGAGGAGTCTTGGATGGAGTGGACTCCAAAGGAGTGGACGAGTCGATCTCATAGACTTTGGATGGTTGCTGGGACAACGAAGTGGGCTTCACCACCTGAGACGAGCCATGCTTAGCCTTTTTGCCACGCCTGCTGGGGAGGTTCTCCAAATCTAAGTGTTTGGACACAGTTTTCCTTTTTTCTCCAGCAACAGGACGAGCTTGGCGCTCAAGCTCAGGACGACTCCCCTCAGCACTCACCTCATTTCCCTTATTACTTCTGATAGTTGCCATTCCTATAAAAAGACGAAGGGGATTCACTTAGAAAAGTGAAAGTAAAAGATGCAAGGAATGCAAAAATCTAATACTTACTTTTTCTCACTGTAACCTCGTGTGCAATTGCGATGTCAGACGGGTTAGGACCTAATCTCCACTTAGCTAGTCGTCTGAGATTGACCAAGGAATGAAAATCCCTGTCTCCGTGTAGACGAGCCCTGTGGACGCGGTCACGGTGCAACTTGCTCAAACTGGGTCGTCTAACAGCTGTAATGGAATAAACTAAGGTTAAATGAGGTAATAAGTAAAAGATAAAAGAAAAGAAGGGGAAAGCAAAGGGACTTACCCTCAGGACGAAGGTTCCCTAGGTCCCCAGTAAAACGACCAAAGGAATCCTGGCCAACGTCTACTGGAGTTCCAGCCCAGAATCCCAAGACGAAGAAAAACTCCGTCTTCCATTTTCTGTCAGACGAGGCCAAGGATTTCACCAGTCTACAATCTTTACTCCTGGCTGTGAATTGATAAAAGCCAGGAGATTGATGAATCTCGGAAGGTTTATAGCAGTAGAGGAATTCGTCCACAGTGATAGGACGATCCCCTCCAAACACTTCCCTCCACAAAATTTGCATAGAGATAATTAATCTCCATGCATTTGGGTTGAATTGACACACCCCTAAACCTAACCTAACTAACAGCTCTCTGGTAAAAGAATTTAAAGGAAATCTAAGACCTCCAAGAAGGTAGGCCTCGTACACACCTATCCCAAAATGAGGGTTACAACACCACTCATCGCGGACGGGTAATTTGGGATTAAACTCGTCTGGGATTTGATACCACTGCCTAAGGTTGTTTAATCTTTCCTCGTCTGTCTTTGAAGGAATATCTACAGCACAGCTATACACAGTAACCTCCGTCTCGTCCAAAGGACTGGGCAGAGGAATTGAAGACGAGGTACCTACCTGGGACCCTACAGTTTTCCTAAGTTGTTTTTGTACTTCTTCTAAAGGAAGCCCAGGGACCCCTGAGACATACTCCTCGTCAGTAGTGTTTTCCCTACTACTACTACTAGTGTCGCTAGAATTATCACTACTCTCGTCATAATACTCGTCCACAGCTCTTTCTGTACTATCGCTAGACGAGGAAATGGTGATTCCTGACATTTTCTAAAAAGAAAATTTTTGAAAACCTAAAAGACGAGGAGAGAGGGAATACCTGGCTCTAAGACGCGGGAAACTCTTAGACGAGGCTCTAGACGACGAATGTCAAAGAGGAAAAATCTCAGAAAGTGAGAGGGTAATGGGGGCATTCCACTATTTATAGATGGTTTGGCCTGACATATGAAACGACACGACCAATCAGACGATGACACGTGGTCTTCGTCTCGAAAATATAAAACGACGAAATAAACCATCAATCAGATTGTGACACGTGGCATCTTTGATCGTTGGAAAAGATCGTCTATCCAGAGAAATAAATTACTATATTTTCTTGGACGACACATGGACAAGGGGGCAACTGATGGTGCAAGAAAAACACCAACACCAACTACTCGTCCATATTGCCGTCCATAGCGATGCACAAAACGGAGAACGAGTGGTTGATACACTCGTCCTTCGTTAACCGTCTACTTTCATCCTCCTTACGCTCATCCAATGAAGGACGAGCAAGCAGTGACCCTCGTCCTTCGTTGAAGAGGGACGAACGAGGGTCACCAAGAGTTGTGCTTCAACACAACTCTAACCAAGAGTCATGTTGAAGAGTCATACTGTTTGAATCTCAACACCGGTCCCGATGAGGTGACTCCTACGACAGTTATAGAAGTTACCCTGTGAATCCTCCAAACTCTACGACGATTGAAGAAATAACTGATTTCTAACACTATATAAAGACCCTTCTACGCAGAGGTAAGGGGACTTTTTCCTCTCTTTTAGAATTCCAGATAAAAAATTATTGAAGTCTTTGAAGTCTCTTCTTTCTACTTCAAATCACTGACTTTACCATCGGAGGACCCTAGACCGGCCTCCACCGGTCTTTCCCTGATTGAATTTGGTGTTTTCAGGACTTGGCCTTCAAGATCAGCAGCATCCGAAGACTTTTCAGCCCACTGATCCATTAGGACTTATCACATACAAAAGGATTACAAGCTCCCCGCTCGACTTCCTAATGCTACCCACCAGTAGAACTTACTAACACGACCACGTGCAAGCTCCGAATCCACGGACTCCTTCTTTCTTGGATTCTCCACAAGATACAAGCACCCCCGCTTGTGTTTCTTTAAGCTCCAATGGCAGCAACCAAGTTGATCATCAAGATATTGATACTATCTCTAACTTGAAAACCCTAAACTTTGTGTAAAGGAAAGCTCCTCTAGATCTCACAAGAGATTTACACAAAACAGCAATGTATGAGCAACAATACAACTGAAGCAACTCTAAAAACGTGGCTAGGGTTTTGCCTTATATACCTAGGGCAAAAACATAAAACCCTAAACGTTTAATGAGTTAGGGCTGAGTTGGAAATTCTGCAGAAAACGCAATCTGGTCGATTTTCGATCGATCGAATCTATTCTTCGATCGATCGAACGTGGCTAGGGTTTTGCCTTATATACCTAGGGCAAAAACATAAAACCCTAAACGTTTAATGAGTTAGGGTTGAGTTGGAAATTCTGCAGAAAACGCAATCTAGTCGATTTTCGATCGATCGAATCTATTCTTCGATCGATCGAGTCAGACCGAAATGCCCCAATGCATCTACAGTCTCTCGATTCCAATTTTACAATAATTAAACAAATTTGAGCACACTCTAACAAGACTAAACATATTGTTTTGATCATGGTTTGCCAATATTACAAATTAGAGTTCTAAATACATAAATTCCTAAACCTTTAGAACCTAACACATAGATTATAAATTTAACTTTGTGTTATATGCTTAATTCAAATGACTTGCCCCTGCAAAATTCTTCCTAAGTCCACCAAAAACCAATGCGGCTTGATCCAAGTAGGGGAAGAAAAGGAACTCTTCTGTTAGAGCTATGAAATTATAGAACATAACAAAAAACTTTCATTATAATATAACTTTGTCAATAATATTGGTTAATAAGGGGAGTCAGAGGATCTGAATTATAATATATGAAATCAAGTCAAACAAAGAAACTAAATTAACTTGCATTGTGTACATACTAATAAAAAATTCGTCTCTTCCCAAAAAAAAAAAAAACTTAATAAAAAATTCAAACAGAACAACAAACCATGCATAGTCCTAAAACACAGAACAAAGGATAAGGGTTTTTCTAGACTCAAACATGCATGTGGTATAAACTTATAGTAAGCAATCAGCAGAGAAGAGGCATCACAATTTAACTCCCCACTCCACTCATATTTTATATGATAATGATATAAATCATACAATAGATACATTCAAAACCGGATTAGTAGGGTAAAAATTCATGACTTATAAATGTTTCATTCAAACATGGTTTTTTCATGTGGGCTTAGTAGCAACTAAAGAAGGAAACCATTTAGGCAATAAACATAAAGATAAAAGAAGTTAAAATAAAAAATAAAAAATAAATAAAAAAAAGTAGGAAAACTATGAACATTAATCTCATGAGCTATTCCTTTCTGCAGACACCAAGGTACTATAACCTAATATACACTATACAAATCACATGCATGAACTAATTGAAATATCCTTGTCCGTCCTTAGCAAAGATAGAAAAAACCATGGGACTGTAGTATCATTCTTAATGAACAAAACATGCAACCCACATCATTTTTTTTTTTTTAAATTGTGGCGAGAATTTATAAAGAATAAAATATTTTAGCCACGCGAGTTCTTCAACACCACATACTATTTGATTCTAACCAAAAGACTTTAGTTCAAATGGATTCTAACCCAAATTCTAGACTTTATAAAGCCAAATTTGTTATTTTTCTTAAAAAGCTTTACCTGCTGATGGGTGGGAATACTCTGTTTTCTCTTTCTCGTTGTCCGTCTCTTCGTCTTTGTGTGTGACTTACAGTTATTGACTTTCTCTTAATGTTGATTCTAAATGTTTTGGTGTCTTTATATGTAAATAACGAAAGGTTGTCAGTCATAAGGTTTAAGCAAAAACAATCAAACTAAAATAATCAAAATACCTTAATGTCAGCCAAATACATATAGCAAGTACAATCCTAATTAACCTAAATAATAGTTAATGCCAATTTCCTTCTCTAAAAGTAGAAAATGTTAAAAAAAATCAAAACTTATTGATAGCAAGTTAGCAAGAGACCTGATGATCGTGGAAGGCTAGAATGGCGGTAATGGCAGCCTTCAAATGTTTCTCTCTCTGCCTTATGATCTCTCTATCAATCGCTGTTTTTTGTAAAATAGGAAGTGAAATGGTGTTTTAAACAGCTGGTTAGTTTTTGTTAAAAACACTGAGTAAAGCGATGGATTAAGTGGTGTGTTTTAAATCGTTTCTTTAAGAATTACTAATTGCATTGTTTTTTCGAATGATTGATTGTATTGTATAGTATGACTCTTCACAATTAAACTCTACATGTGGCAGAATTTTAAATGGCCTTTTTTCCAACATGTCGCAACATCTTTAATGTGTGGGAAAGGATTCTGCTTTTATATACAGTATTAGATATATATAGATTATGTTACTTTGAGATAGAACTGATCAGTAGCTTAGTGGTGTGGTAAGTGTGTTTTGGTCAACTGATGTCAAGTTCGAGCCTTCGCTTGGCTTTTTTGCTACTTACATTTTTAAAACCCTCGGAGCATGATATATAAATACCACATTTCAGCCGCCCCCTTCCCCAATGTTTTTATGCTCTCTCACCATCAGATAACTGATCAGTTGCTTAGTTCAAGTAAACTGCCCTCAAAACCGATTCTCTATCTCTCTCTTTCTCAATTCTCAAACTCTATCGTTTCATTCTGATTTTCGTTGCCGAATTGTTTGCTGGATCTTCAGGAAAATGGGTACGCTGCCTGCTTTCGTTCTTATTGTTATTCTACGCTTATTGCTGCTACTACTAGTATTGCTAGTGCTTAAAAAAACCCGAATCACAATCACAATCAAAATCAATTCTTGAAACCTGTTAGAGATCAGTGCAAATCTAGAAGCTTTAGGAATGTTGATGATGCCTTAGACCTGTTTGATAAAATGCTTCACACGCGCCCTTTGCCTTCCATTTACGATTTTAATCACGTGTTGGGTGGCATTGCAAGAATGAAGCATTACCCAGTAGTCATTTCTCTAATTAAACGAATCAAATCATTTGGAGTCCCTCTCGATGTTTATACTCTCAATGTTTTGATTAACTGCTTCTGCCATTTAAACTGTCTAGATTTTGGGTTCTCTGTCTTGGCAACAATTTTGAAACTTGGTTATCATCCAAACTCTGTTACTCTAAACACCCTTGTCAAGGGGCTCTATCTTCAAGGTAACATTGCTAGAGCTGTGAGCTTGGTAGAAGAAATGGAGAAGAATGGGTATAAGCCTAATGCAATTACTTGTGGAACAATACTAAATGGTCTGTGTAAGATTGGACAGACTAGTATGGCTATTAGCTTGCTTAGGAAGATGGAAGAAGGGAATTTTGAGCTTAAAATAGGGGCGTATAACACAATCATTGATAGTTTATGTAAGGATAAATTGGTAACTGAGGCTTTGAACTTTTTATCTGGAATGATGAGTAAAGGCATTCAGCCGGACCTTGCCACTTACACTTCCTTGATTCAAGGCCTATGCAATTTTGGCCGGTGGAGAGAGGTTGCTACTCTGTTGAATGAGATGACGCGAAGGAAGATCATGCCAAATGTGTATACCTTCACTATATTGGTGGACACATATTGCAAAGAGGGGATGTTGATAGAGGCGAAAAAAGTTTTTGATATAATGATTCAAAGAGGTATTGAGCCTGACGTAGTCTCTTATAATACTTTGATTGATGGATACTGTTTGCAAAATAAATTGAACAATGCCATCGAAGCATTGAACATGATGGTTGAGCGGGGTTGTTCACCTAATGTTGTTAGCTATAGCACATTGATTAATGGATTTTGTAAAAATAAAAAAATTGATGAGGCAATGAATCTCTTTCATGAAATGTCCAACAAGGGAGTAACTCCTGATGTTGTGACTTACAGCACTCTTATAGGTGGGTTTTGTCGAGTGGAGAGACACAAGGCTGCTCTAGAGCTATTTCATAAGATGCAGGCTTGTGGCCAACCTCCAGATCCCCAAACCTATGCTGTCTTGTTGGACGGCCTGTGCAAGAATGGACAAGTTGTTGAGGCAATAAAAGTGTTTCATGAGATGGAAGACAAAACATTGGGCAACAATATTGTGATTTACAACATTTTAATTGATGGTTTGTGTAATGTCGAGAATCTTACAGTTGCAAGAGAACTCTTTTATAGTCTACCCGCAAAAGGATTGCAACCCAATGTTCGAACTTACACCATAATGCTCAAAGGGCTTTGCAAAAAGGGATTGCTAGAAGAAGCAAGTGAGATATTTGAGAAAATGGATGGGAGCGGTTGTTCACCTAACGATCGCACATATAACACAATAATCCAAGGGTTACTGCGACATAATGAGACATCAAAGGCAATGAAATATCTTGAAATAATGGATAACAAGGGTTTTTCAGCAAATGCAACCACTGCATCCATGTTGGTTGACTTGCTATCTGCAAATCCAACAGATAAAGCACTTCAAGAATTACTTATTAAGACTTTGCCAGTCAATCTATAAGGTGTATGTATATTTGTCGGAAGTGGTTATTTACTTTTTTGTTTTTTTATGAAGTGATGTTTCTTTTCATATCATTGATGTTTTTTCCATTTCAAATTTTCTAGCAAAAGAATACCAGTGGTAGGAAAGGTGCTTAACATGTTAATTAAGCATTATGATCCCTGTTTGTATATTACTGTTCTTTGAAATCTTCTTGTTGGAGTTGAAGTATATTGGAAGCTTAACTTAATTACATTTGAGTAAAATTTTGTCTTAAGGTTTCAAGTAACTGTTTTTGATTGCAGCAATGATGATGATGATTATGTTTTTGGGGAATCAATAATTGTGTTGAACTCATATTTCTTAGGATGGGAGAGGGTTTAATTTCACTTTTGGTACTTTGTCTCTCTCTATACTAACAAAAACATACCCCTTGAGGAATGTTTTATGTGTGTATGTGAAGTTATGTGTGACAATGATCGCTGCTATGGAGGCTGGGATATCTATGCCTGATTATATTTTCAAATCTAATTATGAAGGAAAAAATGAATTTTTGAGTGGTGATTGCTGATGAGAAAAGATAACTGTTGTATTTTAATTAATTAAGGCTTGATTTGCAGCTTTGAGATATGTTTCTTTGCAATCTAGAGAATTTAATTGGACACTAACTATTTATTTTTCAGATCTAAAATATCTTGTTCAATAACAGGTCTACAATATCTTGTTCATATCTTTATTCAAGATATCGCACTCTTTCACTCACACACGTGCGCGCGCGCACACGCACACACAAGTGAATTCACTATCACCACAATGGATCCTAACAAGAGAAAATGTTGACAAAGTAACACAAAGATATAAAGCGAGTGGAACCAGAACAAAGCCAAGCTTGAAGAGCAAAATCCATCTTGCATTAACTCTGACACATTAGTACTGCATCACTTGTACTTGGACGTGAAGCTATCTCGGTGGGCTTAGACAAGTACAAGTGACACAGAAATAATGTCAATTCTATCAGCTACTGCATCTTTGCCCGGATGTTTGCCAAGGAACATCCAAATGACTTGCAAGCTTTCAACACTTCAATTTTTGCACCAGGAACTCCACCACCTGGAATTCATTCATACAAATAATCTTGCTTTGATTTAAAATTCCTGTGAGTCGCTAAATGTGATTAAAGCTTAAAAGATGAATGCTATTGACACAGTTTTATGTATGTATCTCAAGTTATGTAATAGTTACCAATGTCTGTTGTCCCAAAAGTTTGTAAGACAATCACTTATGATTCTGAGTAGTATGGAAAAATTTTCAAAATATATTGACTCATCTTTATTTTGTGTCAATTTGGATTGAATCCTTTTTTAGTTGTTGGTTCTCTCCCATTAATACAACTCCACAACAGTATCTCTGGTTAACAATTTTTGCTGTTGACAGTTGGTAACATGACCAATTTTATTTTTACTTTGAAATTTTCTCAATCTCATTAGTTCTTATTCATGTTATGACTAATGGTGTTTCGACCCATGACAATGCTGACATAAGTATTGGGTAGAAAGTGAGTTCACTTGTTGCTGGTGATTTCAAATTGGTGCCTTGGCATTTACCCTTCCATTTTACTAGGTGGAGAGCTGAGCCCTTCATCATTGAAGCTATCAGATGCTTGCCCGAATACTGCAACACAACAGATGTGAAAAAACTTCAAATTATAGCATTTGCTTGGTTATTTCTGCAACAAATTTATATTACTTTTAGCACACAAACAGTACTAAAACTCCATTCTTGCCACCTGTTTGACTGATACTCACCTGAGAACTTTGCAACTTCTTCACTTAGCCGCACATCCTATTTAAGCTCTTCCCATAAACTATAGATTAGCATCTCTTTGGCCATTGGAGTACTACAATTTGGAATAGGCACATACCTGAGATAATTCAAAAGGTAAAGCCTGTTATGGCAAGGGCTTTTTATCTTTGGATTGAACTATCTTGGGAAAACTCCAATTGAGACCTTAATATAACATATATGGGCATCACTTACAGCCAAGTGTTAATCCTCCATGTAATTATATAACTATAAAAACTAAAACCATGAAGCACTCATTCACCACTTAGATTTGGAATGTTTTTGGACTGTTTATTTGCTACGGTAGTATTTAGGGAAACCATGAATAAAGAGGCCTTCATTTATAGATTACTACTTGACTGACTTTCATAATAGTTAAAGGATTTAGTTAACGTGTGTGCTTGTACACTCATTTAAAAAAAAAGTGTAAATGTGTCCTACCTACATGCATTTAGTGGCGGAGCGAAGAATGTTTTTCAGGACCAAACTAAATATAGTAAAGTTCTTAAAAAAAAAAAAAGAAGAAGAAGCTATAACTCCACAAAATTGTGCTCTACATTCTTTCTTGATACTAAAAGGATTTTGAACTCTAGCTTTTTTTTTGTTTACACAGTTAAACCATCACTGAAAAATTCATTGTTTATAGTCCCAACTTCTATATTGAGTAGTAACATCTAAATCTTAAGCAAATTTTCTCTTAAAATATACAACAATTGTGAATAGTTTCCTCACGAATTAGTCACACATTAAGAATCTAAATTTAAATTTTATAATTTAGTTATATATATTCTTTGAAGAAAATGTAAACAATAAACTGTATAATGTATACTGTCAACAAAAAAAAAACCCCAAGAAATTTATAAAAATACCTCCATGTAATAAGTATACAAGCCAATCACTAATGTCAAAATTGAATATATAGAAAAAAAAAAAAAATAGTAGAAGCTAATGATTACTATTGTAATGAAAAAGTCTAGAACCGCAAAATTTTTCACAATTTCTTGCCACAATTGTGATGTAGTAGAGTGGTGATAAAAAAATAGTAGAACTATATTTAATTGATAGTTAACCATTCATTGTCTACTACGTCAAAATTAACCAAAAAATTGTGAAATAATTTGCGGTACTAAAACTACTCATATTCTCACTAATGTCACTTAATATTAATCTTGTTTCCAGCACTCACTGCATAGTTGCAGAGACAGAACAATTGTTTGTCTCTTTCTCTAAGGCAGCTAGAGACACCTGCCCTAACAAGCATATTAAGGTGTAAAATAGTAGGGGTTGATACACCATATGTTGTTAGCCAATTGAAGAGAATTTGAGGTTCAATTTCTAGATTTATATTATTTCAATAATTCTTAAACATGTTTAAAAATTAAAAACCATGGTTTTAAGGTTTCTTGATTGTTATTATTACAGCTTATTAGGTACAATGTATGAAAGACTAGTACTGCCTACTCTTACTTCGGGGTGTGCAAAAAACCGAATGGACTGACTGAAATTTTGAATTTCAGTTGGTTTTCTCTGATTTCGGTTTTTAAATTTCAAATTTTTTTGTTTTCGGTTCTGTGGCGATGCTGGATTTGTTTACCCTAAAACCGATAGAATCAAACCAATATATATATATGTGTGTGTGTGTATATGTATATGTATATGTATATGTATATGTATGTATGTATGTATGTATGTATAAATAACTTTAAGACATACCTGATTAGTAGCTTAGTGGTGTGGTAAGTGTGTTTTGGCCAATTGATCTCAAGTTTGAGCCTTCGCTTGCTCTCTCACCGATCAGTAGTTTAGTTCAAGTAAACTGCCCTCAAAACCGACAGACTCGACCCGAACTGATTCTCTATCTCTCAAACTCTATCTTTTCGTTCTGATTTCAGTAGCTGAATTGTTTGCTGAATCTTCAGGAAAATGGGTACGCTACTTCGTATTTCCCACTTTTCTTTTCATTCTTATTGTTATTCTACTCTTACTGCTGCTAGTATTGCTAGTGCTAAAAAAAACCTGAATCACAATCACAATCAAGATCAATTCTTGAAATCTGTTAGAGATCAGTGCAGATCTAGAAGTTTTAGGAGTGTTGATCATGCCTTAGACCTATTTGATACAATGCTTGACATGCACCCATTACCTTCCATTAACAATTTTAATCACGTGTTGGGTGCCATTACAAGATTGAAGCATTACCCAGTAGTCATTTCTCTAATTAAATTAATCAAATCATTTGGTATCTCGCCTAATGTTTATACTCTTAATATTTTGATTAACTGCTTCTACCATTTGAATCATCTAGATTTTGGGTTTTCTGTCTTGACAACAATTTTGAAACTTGGTTATCACCCAGACTCTGTTACTCTAAACACCCTTATCAAGGGGCTCTGTCTTCAAGGTAACATTGTTGGAGCTGTGAGGTTGGTATAAGATATGGAGAAGACTGGGTATAAGCCTGATGCATTTCCTTGTGGAACAATACTAAATGGTCTGTGTAAGATTGGTAAGACTAGTATGGCTATTAGGTTGCTTAGGAAGATGGAAGAAGGGAATTTTGAGCTTGATCTGACAGCGTATAACACAATCATTGATAGTTTATGTAAGGATAGATTGGTAACTGTTGCTTTGAACCTTTTATCTGGAATGATGAGTAAAGGCATTCAGCCGAACCCTGCCACTTACAATTCCTTGATTCAAGGCCTATGCAATTTTGGTCGGTGGAGAAAGGCTGCTACTCTGTTGAATAAGATGATGCGGAGGAAGATCATGCCAAATGTGTATACCTTCAATATATTGGTGGACACAAATTGCAAAGAGGGGATGTTGATAGAGGCGAAAAAAGTTTTTGATATGATGATTCAAAGAGGTATTGAGCCTGACGTAGTCTTTTATAATACTTTGATTGATGGATACTGTTTGCAAAATAAATTGAAGGATGCCATTGAAGCATTGAACATGATGGTTGAGAAGGGTTGTTCACTTAATGTTGTTAGCTATAACACATTGATTAATGGATTTTGTAAAGAGAAAAGAATTGATGAGGCAATGAATCTCTTTCATGAAATGTCCAACAAGGGAGTAACTCCAGATGTTTTGACTTACAACACTCTTATAGGTAGGTTTTGTCGAGTGGAGAGACGCAAGGTTGCTCTAGAGCTATTCCGTAAGATGCAGGCTTGTGGCCAACCTCCAGATCCCCAAACTTATGCTGTCTTGTTGGACGGCATGTGTAAGAATGGACAGGTTGTTGAGGCAATAAAAGTGTTTCTTGAGATGGAAGACAAAACGTTGTGCAACAATATTGTGATTTACAGCATTTTAATTGACGGTTTGTGTAATGTCGGGAATCTTAAAGTTGCAAGAGAACTCTTTTATTGTCTTCCTATGAAAGGATTGCAACCTGATGTTCAAACTTACACCATAATGCTCAAAGGGCTTTGCAAAGAGGGACTAATAGATGAAGCGAATGAGTTGCTTGAGAAAATGGATGGGAACCGTTGTACCCCCAATGATCGCGTATATAACATAATCATCCAAGGGTTATTGCAACAGAATAAGACATCAAAGGCAATGAAATATCTCAAAATAATGGTCGACAAGGGTTTTTCCGCGAATGCGACGGTTGCAACCATGTTGGTTGACTTGCTGTCATCTAATCAAGTAGATAAGAACATACAAGAATTGCTTCATAAGTTTGTGTGAAGGGTTTTTAACTTCTCCAGATCATGGACAAGCTTCATATTTTTACCCATCGCTTGTCAATTTGTAAGCAACATGTATTTTTTATTTTAATTTTTTGGGGTAAATTTTATATTTTTAACAAGATGAACTTTCTCTTCATTTCTATACGGAAGATTGATTGTTCTTTTAATTGTTCTATCTTTAGTTGAGATTTCATTGTGCACTCATGTTGTTGCTTTCGACCTATTTTCATGGATGGTTATTTCAAATTTTATCCAATGTAAAGTTAATGCGAAATATATTTGTTCTAAAGTTTGACCTTCTTTGTGGTCGTAAATCCATTAGGCAGTGGAATAAACGTTAATAAATGTATATTATGCTTAAATTAAGTGTTGGAGTTGCATGTTGAATGTTACAATAAAAATATATATTACGCTTAAATGTAAGATTTAGTGAATACCTTCTATTTCTATGCTGAATTTGTCTAGTTTCACATGCTTTCCTGAACTGTATTGACACTAGACTTGGGAGTTGGAACCAATTTACAGCTAATATCCAAGGTGCATACTTGGAGAGGCTTAATGGTTGAGCCCCTAAGTTTCCAGTCGAACTTGAAGTCAAGATGCCTTTTCTCATGGCATGGAAAGAAGCAGAGTGGCTGGTAGATACCAAGGGACACAGAAATAATGTCAATTCTATCAGCTACTGCATCTTTGCCAGGATGTTTGCCAAGGAACATCCAAATGACTTGCAAGCTTTCAACACTTTAATTTTTGCACCAGGAACTCCACCTCCCGCAATTCCTTCATACAAATAATCTTGCTTTGATTTTAAAATTCTTGTGAGTCGCTAAATGTGATTAAAGCTTAAAAGATGAATGCTATTGACACAGTTTTATGTATGTATCTCAAGTTATGTAATAGTTACCAATGTCTGTTGTCCCAAAAGTTTGTAAGACAATCACTTAATTTTCTATGATTTAAATCAAACGAGTGGTACCTAATAGGTTCTAAGCCTTGAACTTAGTTTAGAGTGTATATCAAAGTGCAATTATTTATGAATTCGCTATATTTATCCTGGTCTTGATTTTTTTTCCCTTTTAAGATATGTTTATCTCACTTGGATTTAGCTTCTTTATAATGGGTTCATCCTTTTTGTTTTGTTTTTTGTTTTTTTTTTTTCCTTTTTCTTTTTGGAGAGAGTGGTAAGAACATGTGGATTATTAACTTCTTTCTATTTGGTATGTTTTAATTCCTTACATAGTCATGTTATTTATGTTTTATATGTATATATATATATATATATATATATATATATATTTCATTTTGACTTGAAAGTTGATTGTGCTAAGAATATTACGACCCTCACCTATAGAAGAATTAGAAGGTTATGATGATACAGAAGAGTTGAATTTTGGGATGGTTTGGTTGCGTATTGATAGGGACATTGGCCAAAGTTCAAGTTTTTGGTGGTTTGAGAGAAGGAATTGGGTTTTGTATTTCTGATTGTAGCTTGCTTTGTTGGTTGGTGACAGGTTTGAGACCTTTGTGGGATAGGGCTTGGTTGTGGTCCTTGTGGGCAATGAAGTTGGTTTTGGAAAATTTGTATTTAATTTTTTTTTTTTTTTGGTTTAATGTTTTCATTTGTTTATTCATTAATATTTTGCAATAAAAATTTTAAATTTAAATATAGAAGTGTAAGTTTGATTGATAACTAATGGTTCAATCATATAATGTTGCATGCACAAGAACTACATAAAATGTTTGCATTTTGGTGAATCTTAGATGGGTTTAGGGAACTATAAAGGATTACAATATATAACTAATTGTGTGATTTGCATATATTTAGATCTAAGTTATATTGGTAGAATAATCCTCTAAAAATATCAAGCACGTGCCTATTGTTGGAGATCAAGCACGTGTTATTTTTACTAACTATATAAAAAGAGCGAATAGCTCTATCTACAGTATTTTGGTTTATTCAAGTTTTGGAGAGTAAAATGGTGCGATTGGGTGAGGTTTTAGTGGGAGACCAAACAAAGACAAAACTGAGAGAGAAATAAAATATCTTTTGGCTCAAGGAGTGGCATACGTACTGTTTGAAGAAGAGAGAGGCCAGCAGAGAGAGAGAGAGGCTTGGTGAGAAAATACAGAAAGAGTGATCTACTCTTTTCTTCGGACAAATCTGAGAGATGGAGAGTGGGGTGGGTTTGGTGTTTTTACTCAAATCACACTTCAAGTATTTTTTTTTCTCTCTAAAAAATTTATATTTCTCTATGGTTTGCTTCTTTTCTTCTTTCCGTTCTTTTTGGTTTCATTTCTTAAAAATTTAACAACTGAATTTTTGGATGAAGAAGATGTAGCAGTTGTTGTTTTTTGTTTTTGGTGTATTGTATTGGGGGCATGATTTCTGAATAAAGGTCTCTCTCCCTATGGTTGTATATATATAGAAAGAGTATTGTATCAACATAGGAAGATCTGACTGCAAATGATGAGACCCATAAATGTTTTTTTTTTTTTTTTTTCTATTGTTATTGTGAATTTCTAGGAGTTTTCAGAGGTTATGAAGTTAAATTGTTCAATTCTGATTTGGATTTTCAAGATCTTTATTTTTAGAAATACATTTTTGCCAAGTGATCAATTTTTATGCTTTGTATCACTTACTGGTTCATTCTTGATCTTTGGATGATTCGTTTTTTCTTTTCTTTTCTTTTCTCTTAATGGATTTGTAGAAACTTTAATTCTTGATGTGTATAACATACTCAAGTGCCAAGCTCTGAACAGTTCTTGGTTTTTTTCTTTGTTTTTGAGGCCTTAGTAGAATTCTAATGGTATTTGGAACTTTGAATGTAGTTAGAAGAACATTCATGGATGTAGACGGATTGAGATGGGTACTTACACTTTATTATTTCCTCCTTTAGTTCTATTAACTAAATCTTACAATACATTAATTTAAAAAAAATTTTAATTAATATTTAACAAATTTACGAATTTTAGTATTCTATATCTCTCTAAATTTTTCTTTGGTTTATTCATTTCGTAAATCACTGGTGAGTCGTTTACATGAAACAAATACTTTGTATTTTGTCTTTTTAACTAGAAAGCCTCTAATTGTTTCAGGACCTGCTGTGCTTTATACTATTTTTTTTTTTGTCCTGATTTCGCTATTTTACAGTTGCCTTAGTGTCTTCTCTTGTACTTTTAGCTTGGGATCTGTGATATGTTTGGTTCTACTGTCTCGTAGGGCTGTTAATTTGTATATAGCTTTGTTTTGTTCAGTGAAAATTTATTGATTTATCAAAAACAATCCCCTATATTTTTATTTATTTTAATTTTAAAGGATGCTGTCATCTGTGCTCTAACATTGGATGTGTGAATAAATGTTTTTATATATATATATATATATATATATATATATAATATGGAGCATATTAAGTGATGGGAACATATTAGATTAGTTACCTAAATCTATAATTCCCTTATCCTAATCAATTTTATTCATTTTACCCCTAAAACACTATCATACAATTGGATGGCTAAAGCTTATTTACATGGGGAATTTTTAGACTACACCTTGAACAATTTAAAACAGAGTTTAAAATATTAATGAAATTGGTAGTTCTTGTATGTACCGATACTTATAGATTAGTGATTGCATTCTTCTTTCATACCCTCCTTAAATTTTTGTACTGCTTTCATTCTTTTCTTTGGTATGACAGCCAGCTAAAGGACCTCAATCTAATGGGAGTTTAGCCTGCTGAATTTAAAATCTTTGTCATTTGTGAGAACTATAAGAAAAACATGCATGTTTTCTAGCATTATAGAAGTCATTTAACCTAATCATGTCATCATTTTTTTGTTGAATTTTTCTTAGAGATTATTGATTTTGGAGAGTTGTTAGTGAGTAGTCCATGCAAAGTCTGTTGCTTGAGTCTAGGGAAATTGTTTGATATGTGACTTGTGTGTGATAGTTTTCCGCTGTTTGTGTAGGCCCTACAAACAGCCCTTTGGAACTATTACCGTGTACTGTTAGTGTTAACTGTATAGCTATTCCAAGTAGCTTGATGTTGGTTTTATTGACTTGAGTTGGGTTGTGGCTTAAATTTGTTGATTTGATTTTTGAAAAATGAAAAATTCTATTTAAATAATTAAACTAGCTGTAGACTATAGTGCTGTGTTTTTGTACTTGGGTCCTAGATATAATGTTTATTTTTTGTTTTCTTGACCAAAGGTTTTGTTGTGGATTATTGATATGTGGATTGTAATAGTTTTAAGATGCATTAAGAAAGAGTTTGGTGGAATTGTTAACTAAGAGGGGTAAAAAGAACAACCTTTAATTGAGTTCATGTTTTAGTGTTTTAAATCATTGGTTTTTACCTTATTTTTTAAATTTGATATTGCCCTCATGTTGGACTTTTGATTGGTTAAGTTTTTGTTATACCATCATAAAACCAACTATGATTATGATTGTTGTGTTCATTTCAGGTGGCATGACAATATCACTTGGTAAGATAAGAGACCAAGAATTTTTTACGGACCCAAAAAGCCATCTCAAAAAATCTTATTTGTGATGGCAAAATAAAACCCTCACAAATACTTAGTAAAATGTGAAATATTTATGACCAACAAAAAAAGCTGTCGCAATTATGTGTTATATAGCCGCCACAAATACTAATATTTTGGAGGGAAATTTTCCCTCCGTATTATTTGTGAGGGGCAATTAAAAATCTCTCACAAAAAGTGTATTATTTGTGACGGTTAAAAAAAACCATCACTAATACTAAATTATTTGCGAGGGCTAGGATCAACCTTCACAAATAATCATTAAAATGTCAAAATTTTTGGAGGAAAATGTTCCTACCAAATTATTTCCAAGGAACAATAAAAATCCCTTGCAAAAAGTTTATTTTTTGTGTAGGTTAAAAATATGCCCTTACTAATATTAAATTATTTGCGAGAGCCACGATTGACCTTTGCAAAAAATCATTAAAATATTAATTTTTTTGGAGATAATAGTTATTCTAAAATTCAAAGAAAAATAAAAAGAAACACAGAAACATATAGCACTTTGTATTTTTTAGATGAACCTTTTGTTTATAGTCTAAAAAGAAAACCTTTTTTATACATCCAATATAAGAAATGTCTGTCCTTATTTTATAAACAATTGTACCCATAAAAAAAATGATAGCACCCTCAACTTCAAAATGGTAGCCTAAAATTCAAAAATTTCAGCCTTTTGTAGTCTCTCTCTCTCTCTCTCTCTCAAAAGTGAATAAAAATTTCTTCCCATTAAAATAATGCATAAAAGATGAGTTCATAGATCAAATGGTAAATTACATCCGATTGACATGAAAATTGGCATGCATGTTAAGAATATATAGAACATGTAATCCAATGGTGGGATTTTCAAAATATGAATTCAATAATAAATTATTGGATGATGTAACATTTTTTAGAGTTACAACACGTGTAACTTGAACCCAACTCTATATTTCTTAATTCAATGTGAATTTTGACAAATTTACCATTGATTACATTATCTTTATATATTTTTCATACTTATAAAATTTAAAGGTGATCAAATATTAATTGTCATGTCATCAATCAATTGTTTAAATTCAAGTTTTTGTAGTTTAAAATAATGCTTAAAAGATAAGTTTATAGATCAAATGGTAAATTAGATCCGATTGGCATGAAAATTGGCAAGCATGTTAAGAACATATAGAGCATGTAATCCAATGGTTGGATTTTCAAAATATGAATTCGATAATAAGTTATTGTGTGGTGTAACATTTTTTAGAATTACGTCAGGTGTAATTTGAACCCAACCCTATATTTCTTAATTCGATGTGAATTTTGACAAATCTACTGTTAGAATACATTATCTTCGTATGTTTTTTATACTTACAAAATTTCAAAGTGATTAAAGATCAATAGTCATGTTATCAATCAATTATCTAGATTTAAGTTTTAGTCGTTTAAAATAATGCATAAAAGATGAGTTTATAGATCAAATCGTCAATTACATCCAATTGCATGAAAATTGGCATGCATATTAAGACCATATAGAACATGTAATCCAACGATTGGGTTTTCAAAATATGAATTCAATAAAAAGTTATTGGGTGTTTAACATTTTTTAGAATCACGTCAGGTGTAATTTGAACCCAACCCTATATTTCTTAATTCGATAAGAATTTTGACAAATCTACTGTTAAATTACATTATCTTCGTATATTTTTCATGTTTACAAAATTTTAAGGTGATCAAAAATCAATAGTCATGTTATCAATCAATTATCTAGATTCAAGTTTTAGTCGTTTAAAATAATGCATAAAATATGAGTTTATAGATCAAATGGTAAATTACTTCCTATTGGCATGAAAATTTGCATGCATGTTAAGACCATATAGAACATGTAATCCAACGGTTGGATTTTCAAAATATGAATTCAATAATAAGTTATTGGGTGGTTAACATTTTTAGAATTACGTCAATTGTAACTTGAACCCAACCCTATATTTTCTTAATTCGATGTAAATTTAAAAAATCTACCGTTAGATTACAATATCTTCATATATTTTTCATGCTTACAAAATTTCAAGGTGATCAAATATCAATAGTGATGTCATCAATCAATTGTTAAGATTCAAGTTTTAGTAGTTTAAAATAATGCATAAAAGATGAGTTTATAGATCAAATGGTAAATTACATCTGACTGGCATAAAAATTGGCATGCATGTGTAATATTTTTTAGAGTTAAGTCAGGTGTAACTTGAACCCAACCCTATATTTCTTAATTCCATGTGAATTTTGACAAATCTACCGTTAGATTACATTATCTTCGTATATTTTTCATGCTTACAAGATTTCAAGGTAATCAAAGATCAATAGTCGTGTCATCAATCTATTATCTAGATTCAAGTTTTAGTCGTTTAAAATAATGCATAAAAGATAAGTTTATAAATTAAATGGTAAATTATATCCAATTGGCATGAAAATTGGTATGCATGTTAAAACCATATAGAACATGTAATCCAACAGTTGGATTTTCAAAATATGAATTCAGTAATAAGTTATTGGGTGGTGTAACATTTTTTTAATCAAATGGTAAATTACATCCAATTGGCATGAAAATTGGCATGCATGTTAAAACCATATAGAACATGTAATCCAACGGTTGGATTTTCAAAATATGAATTTAGTAATAAGTTATTGGGTGGTGTAACATTTTTTTGAATTACGTCAGGTATAACTTGAACCCAACCCTATATTTCTTAATTCGATGTGAATTTTGACAAATCTATCGTTAGATTACATTATCTTCATATATTTTTCATGCTTACAAAATTTCCAGGTGATCAAAGATCAATAGTCATGTCATCAATCTATTATCTAGATTCAAGTTTTAGTTGTTTAAAATAATACATAAAAGATAAGTTTATAGATCAAATGGTAAATTGCATCTGATTGACATGAAAATTGGCATGCATATTAAGACCATATAGAACATGTAATCCAACGGTTGGATTTTCAAAATATGAATTCAATGGTAAGTTATTAGGTGGTGTAACAATTTTTAGAGTTACATTAGGTATAACTTGAATCCAACTCTATATTTCTTAATTCGATGTGAATTTTGACAAATCTGCCGTTAAATTACATTATCTTCATATATTTTTCATGCTTACAAAATTTCAAAGTGATTAAAAATTAATAGTCATGTCATCAGTCAATTGTTTAAATTCCAGTATTTGTAGTTTAAAATAATGCATAGAAGACGAATTTATAGATCAAATGGTAAATTACATCTGATTGGCAGGCTGTGAATAGTTAACCATTACTTATACATTAGATCTATCATTTTTTTTTCACTAATCACATTCTATATCTTGTGGTCCTTTTTTACTCGATAAACCCACTATCTGTCCTCATTTACTTTTATTTTACTTTTCCAATTCAAAACTTCAGTTTAAGTTTAAAATTATAAGAGCATTCTCATTAAAAGTGCTAAATGCTATAAATGTTATTTTTTAAGACCAAATTTAAAAAAAAAAAATAAATAAATAAATAAAAAATAAAAAAACACTCCATCAAAGGTGGTAAATGCTATTACTTTTGCCATCTAGCTACAGTGGGCTGCTATCTCTAGCAACCCACTATAGCATGATGTTAAAAAATAAATTATTTGTTTAATGTGTCACGTGTGTCCCTTTTTCACTTTTCTCACACGCTCCAAGCTTTTTGCCCTTTTCGCGCCTATCTCTTTCTTCTTTTGCCTCTTTTTTTTTTTTTGGTTCTCCTCTCCCACGCCTACGCCCTACCTCCTCTCTGTTTTTTTTATTATTATTATTATTATTTTTTTCTTCATTCTCCCTCAACCAAAGCTGCTGCTTCCCTTCCCTCAACCCACGCCGCCAAACCCATCTGTGCTTCCCTACTCCCTCTGATCGAACCCACCATCACACAACCTGAGACCAAGCACTGATTTTCATGTCAAAATAATGCTTAGATTGGTATTTCTTAGTCTTAGATCCACATCTCTCCCCAAAACCTCTTTTCCTGTCTATGGGTCTGATTTTTTGGGGGCAAAATATGGGTTCTTTAATACTTTCTAGGTCAAGTATCTGTATAGGGAAAAAAAAAATCTTGGGTTTTTTCATTTCAATTAGTAATAGAAAAATTATGCCATGTAATTGATATTTGACACGTACATGTTATTACCTTTTAACTATTCAGCTAGCGATTATGGACTGCGGCTATGATTTGTTGAGCTTCTTTGAGTTGTGAAATTGAAGCTCTCTCTTTCCAAAGACTACCGATCACGCATACAGCAGGTAAATCTCTTTGTAACTTTTTTTTCCTACTTTGATTCATTCATTCCTTCTATTTGATTGTGTTTTCTTGATAAATTTTTTCCAATTTCCTATTCTGTTTTTTCTTAATATAACAACATCCTGATGAGGTCAGATTTTCAAGGTTCGAGGACATGAAAGCAAATGCCCATAAGGTTCTTTTCCTCTCTTTCTTCTTTTGATTTTATGATGTGACAAGATAATATTGAATTGCATGTGATTGAGTTAGTGCATTCAAAGTTTCAGTTTTTTATAAGAGTGCTTATGCATATACATGTTTGTGAAAATGCCAAAAAGGGCTATTTAATATTTTTTGTTCTCTATGCATAATTATTCCTTTCCTTACCTTAGTTATTTAATAGGCCATGGTAATGTTTTTGATGTGTTCGGATTTGGTTAGCTTTTTGTCATGGCAATAGCTATGCTTTGCCATGCTAGGCCGAGCTTTGCATTTTGAGGATAATGTCTTAATTCTTGAAGAAAAGAAAGAAAAAAAAAAGGTAAATTGTTGATATTGGTCTATATGCATGTTTGTGAAGCTTAGGCCGTGTCATTGAGTTCATGACAGCTTGTCCACAATGAGTTGATGGGTTTCGTTGTCCAACAATTCTTTAAGTACTTTAGCCTTCTTGCTTAAGCTCCCTTTGTTAGATCATGTCTTCATCCATGATGAACAACATCTTGGCCACTAAAAGTCATAAAATTTTCGAACATATTGAATTGCCAAGTCTTATCAAAATTTTTTTTTTTCCATAAATGATAGATACGTAAATTTTATCAATTTGAAAATAGAATTATTACACTTTAGAACACACCGCATTTACAATAAAGAACAAACTAACTCTATGCCACTTTACCAGACCAGAAACATAATGCTTATCAAGTATCAACCAAAAGAAACTTTGATAGTTTCTATAACAAACCTGACAAAGCAAAAGGGCCCAAGCATTAATAGTAAAAAAAGAAATGCAATGAAATGTAGTGGAAAAGAGCAACAAACCCTTATTTTCCTTAAGCTTGCAAGATTTCGTGTGGTTAGAACACCTAGAGTTAAGCGAAATTGAGAATTACTCATGCACAATGGTTAGAACAAGATACAACTAATTTACACTTCGGCAAATAATATAATATATAATAATACATCTTGTAGATACAACTAAGTTACTCAAGTTTGTTTTCTTGCTTATCTTCTAAAAAGACTTGTTATACTTATATGAATTGGCATTTGGTGGAGTGTTAAATGACAAAGGTGAGTGTTTTCTCATTATCACTACTATGACAGAATGTTCCCATTTATATTTTCTTTATCACCTTATTGATATTTTGATGTAATTTTAAGGAAAATTCAAAGCTGGTATTATTTCTGAGAATATGGACTAATGCGTACAACAGATACTCTAAGCCATTGGTAGACATCATAAAAGCAACTGTAGTGATTTCAATTTTTTTTTTCTTTGTATTTGCTAGCTTATTAAAATGTGCATACTCCTTATCCTCTCTTCTCAAAGTAACTGAGAAAAAGGTAAGAAAAAAGGATTAGGGATATGAATTTTGAAGTTCTTGGATATCTAATCTTTCTCGAATATTAAGAAATTATTCTAATTTGGTCTTTTTGTATATATGGAAGCTATTTTGGACTTTGTTTGCTTCAATGATGGTATATATGAAATCTCTCAGTTTTGATTTCAAAAATGTAAATATGCACAACTTCAAACTTTTTCCTCTAAATCTTCATGCACCCCGCACTCCAAGTTATGGATTCTACTTCTTTTGCTTGATTGGATTTAATTTTATATGTTTTTTCAATTTAAGTATATCATATTTTTGCAAGTGTTATTTCAGGTTCACTATGTGATTGTGCCAGTTAATTTAGCTTTGTTATGTTATTTCAACATATGTAAACTGTGTGTTTGCTTTTTGTTTCAATTTTTATTTTTATTTAGAATTTTATTTGGTAGTCATGCTTGGAAAGTTGGAATGGTGATATGGGGTGTTCACTAAAACTAAGTAAGCTAAAATGTAAGATGATATAGAAGGTAGTATGAATAACAAAAATTTTGTTATGGATGGTTGCAGGTATTTGATGAAGAGCTTTTATTACAGCATATGACAACATTAATTCGAAAAATTAAATATTGTTACAATATCGTAGCAAAACTCGGTTGGTTATTGTTGAAGGATGATATTTGTAAGCATTCTTAGAAGTTTTTATTGAATGGATATTGCTTTTAACAAATATGTTCTAAAAAAATATCGTAGTCTATTTTACAAGACCCAATGTTAACTATGCTAGTTATTTTAAGAGTGAATAATTATACATGTGTTAGCAACCATTATTGTTGTTAGTTATATAATATGTTGCTTTATAGGGAGTAGATAAAATGTCAGTTGATAAATTTTGGATGCATCATTCTACTAGATATATTATTGGGGTTGAAAATTTTCTTGAGTATGCATTTAAACATTCAATAAATAAAGATATGAAAATCAATTATTTGTGTGTTGATTGTAGCAATAAGTATTGTTGGATTGAGGATAAGGTCTAGTATCATCTTATACTAGAGTATCATCTTTTACTAGTGGGTCATGTCTTTAACACAATCATATTGGAAATACATATTTATATTAGAGCATCCGTAGCAGATGTTCTAAAAATTATGTCATTTTACCACACCAAAGGCCTAATTTATTATTTTACTACATCATTTTACAACATCCCATTTATCAGATGTTTTATAATTCAATTCTATACATTAAAATAATATTTACTACACATTAAAATAATATTTATTACAACTCATCAACACAATCAACACATTAAAAATTTTGCCACATGCATTCCATACCGTGGCAAATTTGCTACAGTACTGTTCAATGTTGCAAAAAAAATACCATATCCCACATCTGCTAAATAGGCTCAAATTGGGTTTGGTGTGGGATATGTGCCAAATATTTAGCATTTGGCACATATCCCACATCTACTGTGGGTGCTCTTATATACTTTCATCATATTAATACTAACTAATAGTAGGTAGACGTGGCAAGGGCTTATAAAAAAAAAGGCAGACATGACAAGGGAAGGTAAAAGTAAAGGCAAAATCATCACACCAGAAGCTACTTGAGAGATTACTATTCTTTTTTACTAAAAACTGAATGGAGCTTGGACAACTTTTAGTGAATACCCAAGATCTGAGCTCGAAACTCTATATGCTTGCTATAGAGCTCAACATTTTAAGCATAAGCAGCCAGATGAGGAAGTGAAGAAAGAATTTGTAGAATTGGTGAAACGCTGTTATTCTGATTGGAGGTTTCACATTAAAAATCCTATTTTTAAGAAGTACACAGAGAAAGAAGATCGTTATAAGAATGGTCATTCCTTCATTCCTACACTCTTTTGGAAAAAAAAATGGTGGATAAATGGATGGATGGAGATTAGGGGGTGAGTATAAATGAAATACATGTCATGAATTCTCTCTATCTCTCTTGCACTCTCTTTAACCATTATTTGTTATTATTTTTATAAAAGCTAATATTCTAGTGCATGAATTATGTTTAATGTTTTGTTTTTTTTTTTTTTTTTTAAGGATGGTACCAGTAGAGACGAAGAGGACAACTCAATCAATAACACGAGGGATGTTGAAAACAGCTTGGAGGGTAACTCAGAGGAAGACTAGTATAGATCTTGTCATAATTCTAGTTGTTTAAGTTTAAAACAATAATTAATTTCAGGATTTCTTTGTATATTCTATATTTTAAAGTTTGAACTTGTATGAATTTTTATCTTTCAATTGATTAATTTTTAGTAATTATTGTACTATCGTAACATGATAGTTAAAAAAAAATTATATAAAATAATTAAAAATAAATAAATAATAAAATATTTCAAAAATTATATAAAATATTATTACCGATGACATAAAAATTTAGTCATAAATAATTTTATAGCAACAACAAAGTCCCTTGCAATTTATAGAATAGTGATGCCACTTAACCCCTTGCAAAAACATTTTAAACGACAGCTTAATGTCGTCACTATTATTCCTAACTAATTGCGAGGGGTTAAAAGCCCTCACAAATAAATTTTAGCAATGACACTATTTGTCTCTAAAATGTATGTCGTTAATTTGAAATTCGCAAATAACTAATTGCAAGGGTATAAAGGTTCTTACAAATAGTTGTTAATGACGACTACTCTCCCTCACTAAAAATAAGTGTTCAACTTTTTTCGTCGTTTTGTAATATATTTGCAAAGGCGGATTTGTTCTATAACGACAGTAAATTGCCCTCATAAATTATCTATTTGCGAAGGCATGGTCGTAAAATCTCTTTTAGCAACAAGAGCAAATACGACGGCTTTCGAGGACCACATGCCCTTGCTAATAGCCTTTTGCGACGATATTTGAATTCTTGCGAGGGCATTTTATCCTCGCTAGTAGACTCTTTTCTTGTAGTGACAAGTTTTCTGCTAAACTTCAAAATCAAATATTCAAAATTAATCCCTTTAAGAAGAAAAGATTGGATCAACTTTAGTGTGCAAGGACAACCCGGAGAGAACTATAGTGCTTTGCTGTTATGGTGCTACTGCAACAATAGAAAAAGAGATATTCATTGTAGCTCTTCGAAAAGCTCTTGGGGAAGTTTTTTTTTTTTTTTTTTTTAACTTTTGGAAGTTTTTGGAGAGTGATTAACGATTAGGTTATACTTTTACATTGTATAGCTCTAAAAAGATAACTTAATTATATAGATAAATCTGTATCTTATATATAATTATTCTAATCATGTAGAAAATTTGTTAAGATTAAGAAATTAGTATTATCTATGCATTTTTTAGCACAAAACCTTGTGGCTTTGTGTTATCTAATGAAAAATATAATTTTTTTAGTAAAACAGAGGAGCAACATGTGCCTTGCACGTGCTGCCCTAACTATTAAACAATAAACTGTATAATGTATACCGTAAAAAAAAAAAAAAAAAAAACCCAAGCAATTTATAAAAATACCTCCATGTAATAAGTACACAAGCCAATCACTAATGTCAAAATTGAATATATAGAAAAAAAAAACATAGAATAACTTAATATAAAATAAAATAAAATAGTAGAAGCTAAGGATCATTATTGTCACGAAAAGTCTAGAACCACAAATTTTTTCACAATTTCTTCCCACAACTGTGATGTAACATAATGGTGATGAAAAAAATAGTGGAACTATATTTAATTGATAATTAATTATTCATAGTCTGTCATGTTAAAATTGGCAAAAAAATTATAAAATAATTTGTGGTACTAGAGCTACTCATATTCTCACTAATGTCACTGAATATTAATCTTGGTCTCAGCACTCACTGCACAGTCGCAGAGAGAGAACAAGTGTATGTCTCTTTCTCTGAGGGAGCCAGAGACACCTGCCTTAACAAGGATCCGGATCCTCTCCATTTCCCTTTGAAATGGAGAGTGTCCAGTTCGCGGTGAGGATTTGTTTGGAAACTATCAAGGGTCAAAAACGTGCCACGTCATTAAAAATGTTAAAAACTTAACTCGGCATATTTAAACTCTGGTTAAGCCAAGTTAACTCAGCATTCTTTTCTCTCACTTGAAATTTCAAAGTTCAAACTCTCATCTCCATTTCTCAACCAAAAAAAAACTCTCATCTCCAAGGATTTTGTTTCTCCATCCCACGGTCCTCATTGTCGCCGGTGCCACCAGCCATCGTGCTATTCTTTTCTCTCACGAGCCCATCTGAAATTTTAAAGTTCAAACTCTCATCTCCAAGGATTTTCTCTCTCCATCCCACGGCCCTCACCATCGTCGGTGCCACCAGCCATCATGCCAAGCCACCGCTGTTGCGCGGGCTATGTCTCACACCAACCTAGCATCATCGGAAAGTGCCGCCCACCTGCAGGCATTGGCACTACCCAGCATCACCGGACTGCTCTGCTAGATCAGTCATTGCATAGTAAGTTTCTCTCTCTAATTTTTTTATTGATAAGCTCTGTTTGGTTGCTGAAAAAATGAAGGGAAAAAAAACTATGATACCGCTATTTTTGATTGATTTATTGGTGCTAAATATGGTTTCTTTTTTTTTTTTTTTTGATAGAACGGTTTCTTTGTGTTTGTGTGTGTTTTTAATTTTTATTTTTTTTTAAAGCTTTTGGTTTTGAGCTTGGTGGGGTGTTTCAGATTTGGGGGATTTATGGATTGTTTTGATCTAAATTTGTTCTAAAAGCAATGGGATTTATGGGTTATATTTTTAATTGTTCACTTTATTATGAAAGGTTTTAGGGAATGTATTGTGAATGTCTCTTTGTTTTCCCTGTCATGCCACTAATTGTAGAATTGGGTGTGTGTAAATTGTCCTTTAAATCTGCAATAAGGTGAGCAGAAAAAATATTCTTTATAAGGTGTAAATTATGTGCCACTAGCAAGAACAAGGCCAAGGCCGTCGCGAGGGTGGCAGACATGGTCAGCAACAGGGACATGGCAACAATCTCTTCAGTGGCTTCCGTGTTGAGGATTTGGCTGAAGTTTTCAACGTGAATGAGGACACCATTAGAAACCTTCAAGGCTTACAAGAAGACAGGAGCAACATAGTGTCAAGGGTAGGCTTCAAGTGGACAGGCCACCAAGGTCACGTGAGGAGCGCGAGCGATTGGAAAGACAAGAGAGAGAGAGCAGGAGAGAGAAGATGAGAGGGAACAACGTGAGAGCCGCCGAGGTGGACGTGGACGTGGACGCGAGGAGCGCGAGCAAGAGGAGAGACAACAAGAGAGAGAAGAAGAGCGAGAGCAAGAGAGGGAACGACGTGAAAGCCTATGAGGTGGACGTGGACGTGGAGGTTACAATGGCATTGTGGAGACTCTATGCACCTTAAGGCTCAGGGAGAACATTCACGACCCTTCACGAGCCGATATTTACAACCCCATGCTGGTCGAATCAGTACCTTTAAAAGCCACAATCTCCCAGTTCTCCGCTGGCTTCAACTCAGTGCTGAGTTTGGAAGGCTACCAAGGGTAAGAGCATTGGATCAGCTATTAAAAAAAATGGTTATTTTCACATATTATAATGTTATTTTATATATTTTAACAAACCACTTTACAATACATCCTACATTACATCTTCTATTCTTTTACTATTTAATTTAAATATTATTTCTTTATTTATTTTGATTCTTTTTTTTTTTGTTCCCAATGGTAAAAGAAGAGAAAGAAATTTTGCATAGTCCATAATTTTCATAGAAGAGAGAGAAATATTGAATAAAATATGCACAAATATTTATAGCATATCTCGTAGTACCCTTCTATATTTTAAACATTTCTATATTTAGAACATCACTTTAGTTAGCAAATGCCAAATTTATTTGGCATTTTTTATGTCTGGTGTATTAAATGTTAAATATTTAACATTTAACACACTTAATGCTAATGCTCTAATGCTTACCAATGCTATGATTAACTTAACAAATATATTTTCCTTTTTTGATATTAAGATTTAATTAATTTAGAGAAATATGAGTACTACTCCATTACAAAAAAAAAAAAATGAAATTGAAAAAAGAAATTAACATATATATGCTGGATGCTTTTTATGCTCCCCATTGGAACCGGAATGCACATAGCGTGATCTATGTATTAAGGGGTCGTGCCCAGGTTCAAGTGGTTGACGACTTTGGTCAAACTGTGTTTGATGATGAGCTTCAACAAGAACAGATCTTAACCGTGCCACAAAACTTTGCTGTGGTGAAACGGGCTAGTAGTGAGGGCTTCGAGTGGGTGGCCTTCAAGACAAACGACAAGGCCCAGATTTCTCCTCTTGCAGGACGAACCTCTGTCCTTGGGGCCATTCCAGCGGACGTACTAGCCAACGCTTTCCAACTTCGCCAAGAAGATGTTTCAGAACTGAAAGTTAATATGGAGCGACAAGGGAACACTCAAGTAAGACCCTATAGCTTAGATGAAAAATCTAATGTAACTGTGTCGAAACTGTATCATACGACACTTAGTTCTTGCTTTTTGTAAGGTTGCAAGACTCCTCTCATAAATAATCAATGCTAAGGAGAGTGTCTGCTTAAATAAATCACTGTTATGTGTATCTTTGTGAGCTTTTAATAAGTTAATAAAATCCTATTATGGTTTGTTCGGCTAAATTTTGTTTATAGATTTATTATTTTTTCTTTAATATTTTTATGGTCTTCTTTTGACTAATCAATGTTGAGGAAAAGTTTCTACCCAAGTAAATAACTACTGGATATGTACCTTTATCTTTATGGGAGTTATAATAGGCTAATATAATGCTAAATATAGCTTGTTTGGCTAAATTATGTTAATACATTTTTTATATTCCCTATTTATTTAGTAAATTTTGTTTATATTCGATTCAACTCCTTCTTTGAACCCATGCACTCAATTTTAGTGGATGCCTCTCTTCATTGGATGCCTTTCTCAAGTCATTTCTTCTTATTAGAAATGACTTGAATTTTCTATCTGTTTCTTGTTTATTTAATAATTTTTTTTTATATACGGTTAAACTCCTTACTCATTCAAATTCTTTTGGTAACTAGACTCCACATTCTCTTTGAATTCATGTACTCAGCTTAGGAATTTACCAAAGTGTGTTTTTAGTGGATGCCTCTCTTTGTTGGACATGTTAATTGGTTCCTCTATCTAGAAATGACTTGACTTTTTGCATTTTTGAAAGGTTCTGCAGGGTATTGTTTGTGAATGCCATTATTAATTTAACAATTATAATTTCCTTCCTTAATTCTTAGTTTTAACTAGTTGCAGACTCACACAATGTATGAGAATAAATAATTATTTTGTTTAGTATTATATTGTATAATTTTTTCATTTAGGGGGTGTTTGGTAGAGGAGTTTGAGTAATGTTGTTTGTAGTTTTTTGAAATACGTGTGGGTGAAAATGTGTGTGAAAATGTGTGTAATATTATTTAAAATGTGAAAATGTGAGTTTGAGCTTGCCTACCAAAATGTGAAAATGTGAACAAGATAATTTGTTCTCTCTAAAAATTAAACAATTTATATTCGGTCTAGTTAGGACTACTTCGGTCCCATTTGGTCTATTTTGGTCCTATTTGGTTTACTTGGCCCAATCAGTCAATTTCGGTCTCCTTCAGTCTATTTTATACTAATTGGGCCTTAAATTGATTCTTTTTTTGTTGGTTGCATTTCCAAGTTAAGCTTGATGATGTTATAAAATGCAACTTCCAAGATCGTCCATATGGTTCGTCCTTGGACTAATCATGGAGGAAGGGCGCAACGAAAAAGCCGTCCGTCCCCATCAAACCTCGTCCGTCATAAATTAAGGACGAGGCGAGGTCTCGTCCGTCCCAAATGACGGACGAGGCAAACATTCAGCTTGTACCAAGGCTCGTCCATCCTTAATTAAGGACGGACAAGGCAAATATATTGAACTTGCAAATTTAGTTCTTATCTATGAACCAAGGCCTCCATTATACGTGATGAAGCACTGGTCCAGATAAAGTAACTTCCCTGGAAGTTATGGAAGTTACCTCCGACTTTGATGAATTCCTCAACAATAGGAACGGTTATCAGAGCAAGTAACCGTTCCATGTGCACTATATAAACGTTTCTCTACGAAGAGGTAAATCCAGCGGGGGGACACCTTTTTTTTACAGAACAAAAGAAAGTCTTAGAAATATCTCTCTTTATTCCAGCCCACTGACTTTACCATCGGAGGACCCTAGACCGGCCTCCACTAGTCTTTCTCTGATTGAATTCGGTTTTTCAGGACTTAGCCTTCAAGATCATCGAAGCCGGAGACTTTCAGCCCACTGATTTTCCAGGATTATTAGTTGGCGCCGTCTGTGGGAAGGAATTATTTCACGCTTGAACTTCATTTGTTGAGTTCTGTGATTTCTTTCTCCGACAAAGGGCTGAAATGGTTCGGACCAGATCAAGGGATACCAGACCGGGCCCTCAAGAGAGTAGAGACGCTTCCAGCAATCCTCATCGCGCCCAACAATCTGCACCAACCATGCAACCCCCTTCTGGCCAACACGTCCAAGCAATGGCTGCCGCTATGGCAGAGTTGACTCGCCAGAATCAAGAATTGAGGAGAGAGATTACCCTTAAAAGGCAACGAAATGAGGCCTATGGAGAAGACCTTGGACAGAGTCAAGGGGATGGAAGACATGCAGAACCGGAGAGCCAATCAAGGGGTACCATTCCTGGAAAGGTACCACATTTGGAAAAGGAAATGGATCAGATGAGGAAAGTTATGGATGAGATGAGGGAGAACATGAGGAGAACTAATCCTGTAGAAGACCTGGTTCACCGAACTGACTCTCCCTTCACAGCCTCTATCAATGGCCATCCCTTGCCTCTGAAATTCAAGATGCCTTCCTTGGATTCGTATGATGGAACGCGAGACCCTTTTGACCATATCGCCACTTTCAAGACTACCATGCACCTTCAGGGGGTTCTTGATGAGATAATGTGTAGAGCCTTCCCCACTACCCTCAAAGGGCCCGCATGAGTGTGGTTTAGCAAAATACCCCCTAACACAGTGACGTCCTTTGAGGAGTTAAGCAAGTTGTTCGTTAATAATTTTATCGGAGGGCAGAGGCACAAACGTTCTTCGTCTAGCTTGCTGACCATAGAGCAAGGAGAGAATGAAAGTTTGCGATCCTTCATCACGCGGTTCAACAGGGACGCCTTGGCAGTGGACGAGGTGGATGATAAGCTCCTTCTGGCAGCATTCCATAATGGGGTGCACTCTGATTTGTTTATCCACAAGTTATATGAACAGGGGCCTCAGACCATGGCTGAACTAGTCCATTCAGCCAGAACTTTATGAATGCGGAGGATGCTATTATAGCCAAGAAGAGGAAGAGAGTTAAGAGAGTGGAAGCCAACCCAATGCGTCAGTCGGAACAAGGTTCTCATCCTAAGAAGGGTCGAACAGAAGATAGGAAAGACCGAAAGAAGAAGGCAGGCCCTTCAGCGCGGAATCAACAATACACCCCTTTGAATGTGCCACTTGAGCAAGTCCTTATGCAAATCAAGGACGAGCCTTCCTTGAAATGGCCGGAGAAGATGAAGGGAGATCCCAACAAGCGCAATCGGAATAAGTATTATCGCTTTCACAGAGACCATGGACATGACACGGACGAATGCTTTGATTTGAAGCAGCAGATTGAGAATCTCATAAGGCAAGGGAAGTTGAGAAACTTCCTTGGACGAGATCACAAGGAGGAGAAGTTGAAAGGGAAGGTAGAGGATTCATCACGACCACCGCTCGGAGAAATAAGAATCATCATAGGGGGAAGCATAACCGGACAATCGTCCAAAGCAAAGAAATCATACTTGAAGGAAGTGCTGAGCGTCCAACTTTCTCGGCGATCACCAAGGGCAAAGCCCATGGACGAGCAGGCGATTACCTTCACGGACGAGGAAGTTGAAAGAATCCACCATCCCCACGATGACGCTATTGTTATCGCCTTGCTTATTGCCGATTACACAACCAGGAGAGTGCTGGTAGACAACGGAAGTTCAGCGGATATTCTGTATTACCCAGCCTTTCAGCAGATGAGGATCGAACGAGACCAGCTCCGTCCAGTGCACTCGCCTCTAGTAGGCTTTGGAGGAATGAAGGTACAGCTTGTAGGTACTGTTACATTACCAGTGGTGGTAGGAGCATATCCACGACAGTTGACTACCAATGTGAATTTTCTAGTAGTAGATTGCTCGTCATCTTACAATGCAATAATTGGAAGGCCAACCCTAAACAGGTGGAAGGCAGTTACATCTACCTACCACCTGTCAGTCAAGTTCCCGACGGAACATGGGATAGGCCAAGTACAGGGAGACCAATTAGCAGCAAGAGAGTGTTATCTAGCCATGCTGGCTACGGACGAGCAAATTCAAGCAATGAATATTGAAGAAAAGAAAGTTGTGGCAGAACCCATGGAAGCGTTGGAAGATATTCCCTTAGATGAAAATAACCCTGAGAGGTGTACCCGGGTTGGAGCAGATCTGGAAGTGAAGATTAAGAAGGACCTCGTTTGTTTTTTAAAAAGAAACAGAGATGTGTTTGCTTGGAGCCACGAAGACATGCCAGGTATAGATCCTAATGTCATTACCCACCGTCTGAGTGTATGCCCTTCCTCCAAGCCAGTGCGACAAAAGAAGAGGGTGTTTGCCCCTGAGAGAGATAATGCTGTTAAGGAGGAAGTTCAGAAGTTAATTGTGGCGAAGTTCATTCGTGAGGTATACTATCCTGACTGGTTAGCCAATGTGGTCATGGTCAAGAAGGCAAACGGCAAATGGAGAATGTGTGTTAATTTCACTGACTTAAACAAGGCTTGTCCCAAGGACAGTTACCTGTTGCCGCGCATTGATCAGTTGGTAGATTCTACTGCAGGCCACAAGTTGCTCAGTTTCCTAGATGCTTTCTCTGGTTATAATCAAATTAGGATGGATGAAGCAGACCAAGAGAAGACGTCCTTTATCACCAGTCAGGGACTATTTTGTTATGAAGTGATGCCTTTCGGTTTGAAAAATGCTGGAGCAACATACCAACGACTGGTCAATCACATGTTTCGTCCACAGATCGGGCGGAATATGGAAGTCTACATAGATGATATGTTGGTGAAAACTCAAGACGAGGAGAGGCATTTGGACGACTTGCAGGAAACATTTGACACACTGAGGCAGTATCATATGAAGTTGAACCCTAACAAATGTGCTTTTGGAGTATCATCAAGGAAATTCCTAGGATTTATGGTCTCTTACAGAGGAATCGAAGCAAACCCTGATAAAATTCAAGCAATATTGGATATGAAGCCTCCGAGCAATGTTAAAGAAGTCCAGTCCCTCACCGGACGAGTTTCCGCCCTCAACAGGTTTGTTTCTAAAGCTACTGACAAATGTTTGCCATTTTTTAAGGTTCTTAAAAAAGCATTTGAATGGACCGACAAGTGTCAAAAAGCTTTTGAAGATTTGAAGATATATCTCACCAAAGCCCCATTATTGAGCCCGTCCGTGCAAGGAGAAGAGTTGTACTTATATTTGGCAGTCACCCCACACATAGTGAGTTTAGCACCAGTGAGGGAAGAAGGCAAGGTACAAAGACCTGTGTACTATACCAGCAAAGCATTGAGGGGAGTAGAGGGACGATACCTGTTAATGGAGAAATTGGCTTTTGCATTGATAACAGCCTCCAGAAAACTAAGGCATTATTTTCAGGCTCATGTCATTAACGTCATGACAGATCACCCACTCAAGAAGGCAATGAGCAAATTAGAGGCTGCAGGACGTTTGATCCAATGGGCCGTCGAGCTCAGTGAGTTTGACATAAAGTACCAACCAAGGCATGCCATAAAAGCTCAAGCTCTGGCAGATTTCATTGCTGAGTTTACCTTAAGTTGTGATGATGAAGGTGAAGTGGAAAACAGCAAGAAGTGGGTTGTCCATGTGGATGGCTCGTCTACACTGTACGCAAGAGGAATAGGTGTGGTCTTGCAATCTCCAGAGGGGGACAAACTAAAACACAAAGTTCGTTTGCAGTACCAGACAACTAATAACGAAGTTGAGTATGAAACTCTTCTCAAAGGGCTGGAATTGGCCAAATTTGTAGAAGCGAAGTCACTCCTCGTCTTGGGAGATTCTCAGTTAATCATAGGCCAAGTGAATGGAATGTTTGAGGCTAAAGAAGAACGAATGAGGAAGTATCTAAATAGAGTGATGCGCCTTATAAAGAAGTTTGAAGAAGTTAGCTTCGTTCAAATCCCAAGGGAGGAGAACATGGAAGCTGATGCCTTGGCGAAAGAAGCCTCAGCGAGTGAAGTCGTAGACAAATTTGATGAAATTCAGTACATGCCAAGTATAGACATCCCAAAAGTACAACAGGTGGAAAATAGAGCAAATTGGATGACTCCAATTGTGTCGTACTTAAAAGACGGACGAATCTCAGAAGAAAAAGATGAAGCTAGAAAGCTGAAGGCAAGGGCGGCCAGATACATTCTTATGGAAGAGATTCTCTACAAAAGAGGTTTTTCCTAGCCTTATCTCAGGTGTTTGGCTCCAGACGAAGCAAACTACATATTAAGAGAAATTCATGAAGGAGCATGTGGCAATCACTCAGTAGCCAGGTCCCTTGTCTACAAAATCGTCTGTGCAGGATACTATTGGCCAAACATGCAAGCTGACGCTAAGGCCTACGTCAAAGTCTGCGATCAATGCCAAAGGTTTAGCAACATCCCCAGGCAACCATCAGAGTACTTGACTCCAATGACGGCCCCATGACCTTTTGCACAATGGGGACTAGACATTTTGGGCCCATTTCCACTGGGAATAAGGCAAATGAGATTCCTCGTGGTTGGTATTGATTATTTTACCAAGTGGGTAGAAGCAGAATCCTTGGCCAACATCACACAGCAAAATGTCAAGAACTTCGTGTGGAAAAACATTATGTGCAGATTTGGAGTACCCAGGGTGCTAGTATCGGACAACAAACGACAATTTGACAATGCAATTTTCAAAGATTTTTGCATACACTTTGGAATTCAAAATCACTACTCCTCACCAGCCCACCCACAAGCTAATGGCTAGGCAGAAGTTGCAAACCGATGCTTGTTAAAAATAATCAAGAATCGGCTTGAGGGGGCTAAGGGAGTATGGCCAGATGAGCTACCAGGTGTTTCTGTGGGCATATAGAACGACAGTGAGAACTCCTACAGGAGAAACTCCTTTCAAGCTAGCATATGGAACTGAAGCAGTTATACCCGTGGAAGTACACATGGCCAATCATAGGGTGACAACTTACCAGGACGAAGCTAATGAGGAACAACTCCATTTGAACCTCGATTTAATAGACGAGGTAAGGACGGATGCTGAGCAAACGATGGCAAGGTATAAAAACCTTATGGCTAGGTGGTATGACGCAATGGTAAAGCCAAGGCGATTCAACATAGGGGACCTCGTCCTAAAAAGGGTTTCCTTAGCAACAAAGAACCCAGCCCATGGGAAGTTGGGACCAAATTGGGAAGGCCCCTACAGAGTCGTCAACTGCAAAAGACAAGGATCCTATTACTTGGAAGCCCTTGATGGGAGGAAGTTGGAGCATCCTTGGAATGTGGAGCACTTGAGGAAGTACTATCAGTAGAATGCCAGCCTGGAGGAGCATGACTCTGGACGAGCGCAGAGATTAAAAACTTTATTATTATATTTTGTGGCTTTATTATTATGTTAAATTTATGGACAACGTTATAGTTTGTGTTGTTTAAATAATGGCATTGGCCTCTAAGGTGCATGCCTCGTCTATGAACAATACTTATGTTATGAGCGATATTTGTGGAATGTACATAATGTTGTGCAATTCACTAATTCCCATACTACGTTTGTTCAAATTTACCCCTGAAAAGGTTGAAAAGCATAAGATAAGACAATTCTCTGAACACGAAGATATAATGTCAAACTTTCCTAAGGGAAAAACATCGAGGCATGCTCGTCCAAATCAAAGGACGAAGTAAAGCCAATGCTTAAAGGCTAACTACGATGATGCCCCAGGCAAACTCGTCCATACAATGGACGGAATAAAGAATACATATACCCAGTCCATGGACGAACTTGTGCATAGATGAATGCATATTAGGCCACGGACGAAGAAATGTAGAATATTTTGAACTTAAGGCATTTATTAAAACAGTCTAGCCCAAGGACAAGAAAAATACAAGGCCTTCACTAAACGTAAAAATCAGCCAAGTTCAAGGACGGATAACGCTGATTTTTACCTATCTTCATTATAGAAATATATATAAAAAGATGGACGAGTCAAACATGAAATTTTGAACATGGAAATTAAAAGTCTCGTCCATGCATATACAAAAAAGATGGAAAACATAACAAGCATTCATTCATTAAGGGCAGACATCCAACGTCCAAAAGCCCTTGTTAAAAGTAAGATTGATTTAATACCTCGTCCTAAAAGCCATGGACGAGGTAAGTGTATTAGAATTACATAGAAAGGTCACAAGACGGACCAAATAAAAATACATGAAAAATTTTCTTAAGCTGAGGGAGCATTGACATTGGAGACGTCCTGAGGAGACAGGGTTGTAGCATCGTCCTCAACATTGATATCCTCTGAGCCAGTATGAAGGAGGGAACTAGTGGCAGCAGCATTCAGATTAAGCACAATGGAGCTGAAATCTACATTAGGGAATTTCTCCGTAGCATCCATTCTGAAATCTTCAAACCCAGCTGCATAATTAGTATCCAAAACATCAGTATATTGTTTGGACACTTTAAACTCAGCCACTGCATCTTCCTTCGCTTTGGAGAGGAGAGTGCCATATTCATCATTCTTTTTCTGCAGGACCTCAAGACGAGCGTCCTTTTCTGTAGCACTGGTTTTCAACTCCTCAATCAAAGTCTTCAACTCCTTCACCTCGTCCGTAGTTTTGGCAGCCACCTCAGCCCATTGCTTAGCCTCGACCTTTAATTCCTAGATCCTCGTCTCTAACAGGATCCTCGTCTTGTCCAACCCCGTGGCCTGTCTGGACGCCGCTATAAACTTTGACATGCCCTACAAAAAAGAAACACATCAACAAATAAAAAAAGAGAGAGATAAAGAAGGAAAATGAAAATCCTTGGTCAAGACGAGGTATGAGTGTTACCTTGAAAAGGTCGTGAACACCAGAGTGTTCAAAATCCTTAAGGGACATATCATAGCAAACGTTTATATCTTCTTCAGTTACAGCCTTCTTGAAACGTTCCCAGGCCAGGTCCTCGTTTTCAATAATATTTGAAGGGACCGTTCGAGAAGGCTGAGACGGGGTTGACACAGTCTTGAACGGAGTGGTCTGGGACGGAGTGGTCTCAGTTGGAATGGACGAGTCTACATCAACTATATGTACAGGCTGCTGGGACGAGGGAAGGGTAGGCTTGACTACCTGGGACGAGCTAGACTTGGCCTTTTTGCCCCTTCAACTGGGGAGATTTCCCAAATCCAAGCTCTTTGACAGCGTCTTCCTCTTCTCCCCAGTCGCAGGACGAGCTTGAGTTTCAGTCTCAGGATGATCCCCCTCAGCAGCCACCTCTTTTCCCTTGTTCCCTTTCATTGTTGCCATTCCTAAAAAAAAGAAAAAAAAAAAAGAAGAAGAAGTAAAAATACTTTTAGAATTAAAACAAAGCAAACAATGTGCAAGGACGCTTGGAACTTAAGACTTACTTCTTCTTACTATGACTTCGTGTGCAATTGCTTCGTTAGATGGGTTAGGGCCCAATCCCCACTTGGCAAGTCGTCCAAGCGAGACCAAGGAATGGAAGTCCCTATCCGCGTGAAGACGAGCCCTATGGACGCGGTCACGGTGGAATTTGCTCAAAGACGGTCGTTTAACAGCTGAAATGAAACAAGTAGAAATTTTTTTTTAATTAATCGTTAATGTTAAAAGAAGAAAAGGGAAAATCAAAAGAAAAAGGGGAGCAACTTACCTTCAGGACGAAGGTTTCCTAGGTCCCCGGTATAACGACCAAACGTGTCCTGGCCAACGTCTACAGGGCTCCCAGCCCAGAAGCCGGAGACGAAGAAAAATTCTGTCTTCCATTTTCTGTCAGACGAGGCCAGGGACTTGATCAATCTACAATCTTTACCCCTGGCTGTGAATTGATGAAAGCTTGGGGATTGATGTATCTCTGAAGGTTTGTAACAATAAAGGAACTCGTCCACAGTAAGAGGACGGTCCTTTCCAAATACTTCACCCCACAAAATTTGCATTGAGATGATTAATCTCCATGCATTTGGGTTGAATTGGCATATTCCTAAACCTAACTTGATCAACAACTCCCTAGTAAAGGCGTTTAAAGGAAATCTTAAACCCCTAAAAGATAAGCCTCATAGACGCCTATCCTAAAGTGAGGGTTGCAACACCATTCTCCTCGGACGGGCAACCTAGGGTTAAACTTGTCTGGAATTTGGTACCACTCCCTAAGATTTTTTAGTCTTTGCTCGTCCGTCCTAGAAGGGATATTTACTGCACAACTATAAACAGTGACCTCCTCTTCGTCCAAAGGACCAGAAGGAGGAGCAGTGGATGAGGTACCAGCTTGAGACCCTGAGGCCTTCCTAAGCTGTTCCTGTACAACCTCTATAGGAAGCCCAGGGACGCCAGAGACATACTTCTCGTCCGTGGTATTCCCCCCACTACTATCACTACTGCTACTAGAACTGTTGTAGCTACTCTCATCATTATACTCATCTATGGCCTTATCTACACTATCGCTAGACGAGGAAAGTACAACATCAGCCATCTTAACAGAAAAACTAAGGATGAGAAGAAGAGAAATACCTGGATCTAGGACGAAGGAAAGCTATAGACGCGAGAAGCTTCTAGACGAAGATCTAGGACGAGGAGGATAAGGAAAGAAATTTCAGAAATGAAGAGGGTAACGGAGGTATTCCACTATTTATAGGGAATAAACCCCAGCATCTGAAGCGACATGACCAAATCAACAAGAGACACGTGGCGTACTCCTCGGTTAAATCAATCGACGAGATTTTTCACTAATGAAATCATGACACGTGGCACACCAATCTGCAGCCAACACACGTCTTACATCTCTTTGGACGACCCATGGACAAGGGGGCAACTAATGATGTTATAAAATGCAACTTCCAAGATCGTCCATATGGTTCGTCCTTGGACTAATCATGGAGGAAGGGCGCAACAAAAAAACCGTCCGTCCCCATCAAACCTCGTCCGTCATAAATTAAGGACGAGGCGAGGTCTCGTCCGTCCCAAATGACGGACGAGGCAAACATTCAGCTTGTACCAAGGCTCGTCCATCCTTAATTAAGGACGGACGAGGCAAATATATTGAACTTGCAAATTTAGTTCTTATCTATGAACCAAGGCCTCCATTATACGTGATGAAGCACCGGTCCAGATAAAGTAACTTCCTTGGAAGTTATGGAAGTTACCTCCGACTTTGATGAATTCCTCAACAATAGGAACGGTTATCAGAGCAAGTAACCGTTCCATGTGCACTATATAAACGTTTCTCTACGAAGAGGTAAATCAGGCGGGGGGACACCTTTTTTTTATAGAACAAAAGAAAGTCTTAGAAATATCTCTCTTTATTCCAGCCCACTGACTTTACCATCGGAGGACCCTAGACCGGCCTCCACCGGTCTTTCTCTGATTGAATTCGGTTTTTCAGAACTTAGCCTTCAAGATCATCGAAGCTCGGAGACTTTCAGCCCACTGATTTTCCAGGATTATCAAAGCTCAATATTCATTTTTTTCCCTAATTTTTGGGTTGAAAATATTAAATTTTATTATATTTGGGCTACAATCTTTAGTTTTGAGTTAAAAAATACAAAGAATATAGGCCTTAGAAATTAGAAATATGAGCCCTAAAAATGATAAATATTCAAATGTCTTATTTGATCCAATTTGGTCCTATATTTAGTCCATATGATCTTATTCGGTCCATTCGGTCTTATTCAGTCCACTTTGATCCTATTTGGTCTTTATTGGTCCTATTCTGTTGACTTCAGACCATTCTATCCACTTCGGTCCATACTCGTTCTATTTGATTCATTCTGTCCACTTTGGTCATATTCGGTCCATTTTAGTCTACTTCAGTCTTATTCGGGCCATTTGGTCAATTTTGTCCACTTTAGTTCTATTCAGTCCATTTTGTCCACTTCGGTCCTATTCAGTCCATATTGGTCCTTTTATGTTCACTTTGGTCCATTCTATCTACTTCGGTCCCATTGGGTCTCCTACGGTCCTATTCAGTCCATTCGTTCCTATTCTGTTCATTTGGTCCACATTGTTTCATTTGGTCTAATTCAATTTATTTGGACCATTTCGGTCCACTTTGATCCATTTTTATGCACTTACATAGTAGGAGGAGATATGTTTAGGTTGAAAAACACAATATATATATATATATATATATATAAATCTTAAACTCGTAATATTTAAAATCTTAAGCATAACATTTTATTGTTACTACACTTTTATTGAACTACATTAACATAGCATTTTAGTTCACTTCAGTATCACTAAATTTAAGTGAAAGTTTTTCTAAATATAAAAGTTATGAATATACAAATGTAATATTTAGGACAGTTGTTCATTTGTTTTAATATAGTCACTTTTAAATGAATGGCATAAAATTGATTATATATTTAAGCAAAAAAATAATATTATATGTATATATATATATATATATATATTAAGAGAATGAATCATTTGAATAATTTATTTAAATAAAAATTATACATAAATACACATAAATTATTCAAATGATTCATTCTCTTAAAAGAGATTATCATGATAATTGAAACTCATATACTTATACTGAATATTGAATATGTATAATTAATTCTGTACATTTTATGTAATTATGTTTATGTCAAGAATTTCATATAACTATGTTTCATTTATCAGAAGAAAAAACCTTAAAAATTATAAAGTAAGGAAAAAAGAAAAGAAAACCCACCTTTTATGGAACAGTGTAATCTGCCACTGCATCTTTCTCTCTCTCTCTCTCACCTTTACGATCTACCACTGCTTCTCCATTGAAGCTCATAAGCTCCACCGAAACCCGACCTGAATTTTTGGCTGGATTTATCACCACAAAACGTAATATTTTTCAAATTTGCTTCTTCTTCATCTTCAGGAAATGGGTTTTTCTGCTAAATCAACAAGCTCTCTCCTTTTTATATGCAATCGCTTGAAAATTACGGTACGCCTTCCATTTCATTCTTATTATTATAATTCTACTCTCACTAGTAGAGAAAAGGTGGAAAGCCCAAATGGGTTGTTGGAATATGTGAGAGTTGAGTGCAAATCTGGAAGCTTTAGGAATCTTGATCACGCCTTAGACCTGTTTGATAAAATGCTTCACTTAAGCCCTTTGCCTTCCATTGTGGATTTCACTCAGTTTTTGGGTGCCATTGCAAGAATGAAGCATTACTCAGTAGTCATTACTCTAATTGGACAAATGGAATCGTTAGGAATTGCTCCCAATGTTTATACTCTCACTGTTTTGATTAACTGCTTTTGCCACTTGAACCGAGTAGATTTTGGGTTCTCCGTCTTGGCAAGACTTTTGAAACTTGGTTATCAACCAAACCATATAACTCTAACCACTCTTGTCAAGGGCCTCTGTCTCCAAGGTAACATTGCTGGAGCTGTGAGGTTGGTAGATGAAATGGAGAAGAAAGGCTATGAACCTAATGAAATTACTTTTGGAACAATAGTACATAGTTTGTGTAAGATTGGTGAGACTGATATGGCTATTAGATTGCTTAGGAAGATGGAAGAAGGGAAGTTTAAACCTAATGTGGTGCTCTATAACACAATCATTGACAATTTATGTAAGGTCAAATTGGTAACTGAAGCTTTGAACCTTTTATCTGAAATGAGGAGTAAAGGCATTCAACCAAACATTATCACTTACACGTGCTTATTTCAAGGCCTATGCAAGTTTGGCCGGTGGAGGGAGGCTTCTACTTTGTTGAATGAGATGGTGCAAATGAAAGTCATGCCAAATGTGCATACCTTCAACATATTGGTGGACACACTTTGCAAAAAAGGGAAGCTAACAGAGGCAAAAGAAGTTTTTGATGTGATGATTCAAAGAGGCATTGAGCCTGACACTGTCACTTACAGTTCTTTGATTGATGGATACTGTTTGCAAAACAAAATGGATGATGCAGTCAAAGCATTTAATGTGATGGTTGAGAGGGGTTGTTCACCTAATGTGTATAGCTATAGCATATTGATCAATGGATATTGCAAGAATAAAAGAATTGATGAAGCAAGGAGTTTGTTTCATGAAATGTCCAACAAAGGAGTGACTCCCAATGTTGTGACTTACAACACTCTTATAAGTGGTTTTTGCCGAGTGGGGAGACTCCAGGCTGCACTAGATCTATTCCATAAGTTGCAGGCTTGTGGCCAACCTCCAGATCCCCATACCTATGCTATATTGATGGATGGCCTTTGTAAGAATAAACAAATTGTTGAGGCAATAAAATTGTTTCAGGGGATGGAAGGCAAAACACTAGGCAACAATATTGTGATTTACAGCATATTGATTGACGGTTTGTGTAATGCTGGGAGACTTACAGCTGCAAGAGAACTCTTTTATAGTCTACCTGTGAAAGGATTGCAACTCAATGTTCGAACTTACACCACAATGCTCAAAGGGCTTTGCAAAGAGGGACTAATAGATGAAGCGAGTGAGCTGCTTGAGAAAATGGATGGGAACAGTTGTACACCTAATGATCGCACATATAACACAATCATCCAAGGGTTATTGCAACACAATGAGACATCAAAGGCAATGAAATATCTCAAAATAATGGACGACAAGGGTTTCTTAGCAAATGTGACCGTTGCAACCATGTTGGTTGACTTGTTTTCATCTAATCAAATAGATAAGAACATTCAAGAATTGCTTCACAAGTTTGTGTGAAGGTTTTTTAGCTTCTCCAGAACAAGGGCAAACTTCATATTTTTACCCATCGCTTGTCAATCTATAAGTGACATGTATTTTCTTTTAGTAAACTTTATATTTTTTACTAGATGAACTTTCTCTTCATTTATATGCGCAAGATTGTTTGTTCTATCTTTTGATGAGATTTAATTGTGCACTTATGTTGCTGCTTTCAACCTATTTTCATGGATAGTTATTTCAATTTTGTCAAATGTAAAGTTAATGCTAAATATATTTGTTCTAAAGTTTGGCCTTCTTTGTGGTCATACATCCATTAGCAAGTGGAATTAACATTAATAAATGTTTCCTCGAATAAAACTAAGTGTTGGAGTTGCATGTTAAATGTTATTCAATAAAAATATATATTACACTTAAATGCAAGGTGTAGCGAATACCTAACTTCTATTTCTAGGCTAAATTTGTCTTAGTTTCACATGCTTTCTTGAAATTTATTGACACCAGACTCGGGAGTTGGAACCAATTTAGATTTGTGTAGTTTGAAATGCTTTTGAACTTAATGAAGAAGATTTGCAACTTTGGTTGCATTATGGTGCAAAAATAACTTGATGATTTGGTGATCATAAAATCCAATGTTTGATGTTGTGGATGCTTAAACAAGTGTATGAAAGAAGAAATTCAATTTTATTTTTGGCATAAAATGGGCTGACATATGAGCTTGACTAGTGGTAGATCATATTTACTAATTTGAGTTTGTTATTTTGTGGAACTAATGAGACATTTGTAATTATTTAAGGAATACTTGTTGCTTAGTTATTTGTGCAATCCATTTATTCATGACTTTTTTTCCCCAAAATTCTTCATTAATGAATTCTATTTGTGCATTTGGGTACTTTGTCCCAGACTTGGGGTTTGTACATTGTGAAGTTCTTTAGGAAGCTAGAGGAATTTGTTATGAATGTGTTTTCTTAAGTACTTATAAAAGAAAATAGTGTCTTCTTATGTAGATGATTTGTTTGGTGATTAATTTGCTTGTGATCCTTTCTTTTTGTTTTCTGGGTTATGTAGAATTGGTGGTACAGATTTAAGGGTTTTGGGGTTTTGAAGTTTATAAGGGTATCTTAATTAGGATATAGAAAATAATTATGATTTTTTGTTTGATTCATGATTGAAGGCAATGTCAAATTACCCATCATCTAAGTCACATTTTTGTAGTTTTAATGCCTCCGTGATTATATAGGAACCTATTTCAATGTCCTTTTGCAATTATGTGTTTAAAGAATTTTTAATTTTATTTTCCAAAAAAAAAGGGGAAAAAGAAGCATCATTGAGAACCTGTGATCCCTCAACCCATCTGAAGATCTCTCTTCCAGATCTGATTTCTGCCAAGCTTCAGGTCCTCCACAAGTCCTTTTTTCTTCTGCCTTACTAAGGTATTGGAACCAACCATCTGCTACCCTCTTTGCCTTTGGGCTCCAACTCAATTGAATTTCATGAAAATCCCTTCGAATCCCCGTCCATAGCAAGTAAATCTCTTTCACTACTTATCCAAAAAAAACAAACACAGTTTGAAACTAAAGCAAATGCTTCAAGCAGGATTAAAATGAAAGAATCAATGGTATTTTTTTTTTTCTTTTGGTTAAATCTTATATATATGTAGCTTTGTTACTTTTAAAACTTGATTAGTTTCTCCATGACGGCAGTTCAAATGTGCAAAACCTTTTTTTGTTAAAAAAAATCTTCTTCAAGAGCATGTAAAGCTGCTGGAGTCTGTACACTTGTATTGGAAGGACATAGTGATGGAGTTGCTTCTGTTGGTGTCATCAAATGAAAAAAGGTATAATATATTGGGATTAATCATCTCTTAAAATGATTCTTCCTTAGTAGAAACTCCCATATTAAAATGTTGTACCAAGTCGAACCTCTCTGGCCTCAATTGTTCTATAAAATTCTAGTGTCTGAAGTGGTGTAGTAATAACATTATACTCTCTTCTTTTTCTATCCTACTTGGTGTCTGAGGTGGCATGCACTGTTTGATTGTTGGTTGATGCTTCTTTCCAATGGTCAATGTTTCAATAGTCACTTCTTTGTGCTATCAATTTTTATGTTTTTCTATATGTACAGATGCTAAAGTTTAAAGTGACTACTGCTTCAAAATATCACACCGTGAGGCTATGGAAGGCAATTGGAAAAGGTGGAAAAGAAAAAGCTACAGTTGGTAGTTAGATTAATTTCCTGACTAAATAATAGTCAACTTTTGCAGAGACCTTTTACTCAAGGTGGAGAAATTACTACCAAAGCATGCTTTTCATGGTTGATAGCAATGACCATGACAATGGTTGAGGCCAAGCATAATCTGCACTGGATGTTGAATGAGGTAATTAAGGTTCCATCCTGATATCAGCTCAATGAACGTATAATATGTTAATTTAGTTATGCAGCCTTAAAAGGAAATAAAAATTTAATCTTTGAAAAGTTGATTGTGTTCTTACATTACTCTTCTACTATAAACCTAGGGTGCACAGACAAGGGTATTGGTATTATATGGTGACATGAGCAATTTTTTAAAAATTATAACATGATACTGTAGATAGGACACTATTATGAGACAGGTACGACACGGATATGACATTGGTATAGGACTCCAAATGAAGTGTCCGTGCTTCATAAAAACTAATACTATATAAATATAATCAACAATTCTCATATTGAATGAAGTTGGATCATTTTTTGCTATTGTAAACATTGCTATTGTAATACTGTTACTTTATGCATTATTCTGATTTAAGTGTTTTGTTGGAATTAATGACATGTATACCCCTTCATCTTATAGAGTAAAAAGGACCCAAAATTGTCTGTTTACATTCCTAACTATAAGCAAGTAGCACATTTAGTTACCCACTATGTCCAAATATTGTTGAAAATTTTCTTGTGCATAATATAATTCTTGTTGAATGCCTAGGTTGCATTGAGGGATGCATTGCTGCTCGTATTTCCAAACAAGAAGGATCTTCCAAATGCCGTGGATGCCTTCGATAAACTTGTTCTTCAATCCCGAACAATGCCACCACTGGTATATTGATTGAGATTCTCTCTCTCTCTCTCATTTTTTATCCTATGCATGGGAAATTCAATAATATCCACCGATTGGGGCCATTTCTGTGGGTTCTATTATAGGCATATCCAGAGAACATGTCCCACTTCTAGGGAATGGCTGTACGAGGGCCTAGACTGGCTTTCCCACAATATTTCTATTAAGGGTAGGCTCTAGTGCTGTATTCAAATTCATTCGTGATAACCTTATGTATAATTATGGACTTATTATTTGAAATTTGTCTCTATCTTTTTGGTTCTTGCAGGCTTAGGAGACCAGTAAATATTCAGTAACGTTTTTGGGCTACAGTCTCTCTCAAATGGGATGTTAGTGTTGTTATGTTGTGTTCATGCATTTTACATTTGATATTGTCTTAAGAATGTATCTATTTGTTTAGATCATTGTTACCATATGAAAGAACTTGACACTTGCCTTGTAGATTCTAAAAAATTAATGGTTCACAGTTCATAGATATAAACCTTTTTATTTTGGGATCCCCTTGTTTTTGGCTCCCCTTTAATGGATATGGTTGAAATATCTTGTCTGCTCCCCTAATTTCCATTTATGATTAAAAGGTTAATTCTCCTATTCCTATATGGTGAATGCTATGGGTACTGGAAGATCCATTTATGTTTATCTTTTGTGTCACCAATCTCTTTAGCTAAAATGGGCGTAGTGGTACCTTAGTATCTAGGGTCTTGATTATGGTATAATTGATCTGATCTTCTTTTCCATATGGATCCTCTTCAATGCATAAATACATTGAAAATGTGGTTGAAATTGAGTGCATAATCATCAGGATTTTGGTTAAAACGCCATAGGTGTTTGATTGCCGGCCTTAATGGATTAACAAGTGGTTGGGTACATCTCAATGGTATGGGTTTTTTTTTTTAAATAAAATTTCAGATAAAAACTAAAAAGAACTATATCCCAAATGTAAGAAGAGCATGTGTTATATGTCACCCACAACAAAATACCTTGCACTTGCTTTTAGTACTTGAGCGTAGGCACATTTTCATCCATCATATCTAAATGCATTACAACAGATACATTAGCTGTAGGTTGGTCCATTTCCTTTATGATGCATTGTTGAGCAAATGTTTTGTTGAATAGGTGAATCATTATGCCATTGTGAAATCCTAAAAAAGGGTGATCACCCATTTAGAGCTCACATAATTCCATTACTTTGGTATTGAAATAATTTCTTTCCTCTTTATTGTAGCTCATGGTTAGTACATGACTTTGACCAATATTTAAGTTTAGTATTGATGGTTCACATTGTGGAAAATGGGTTAAAACACATCTATTTCTTCAACTTTTGGCTTAGTTATTGGTCTGTGTTTTTTCTTTTTTTGGAAACCCTTGTTCAGTGTTTTCTAAGGTACCAAGAAAATGTTATTCATTCACCGTTTTGAGTTCCCTAATTTATAAATTCTAGTCATTTCAACCAAATGACAACTAACATATCTTCTTTTTTTAACAATTTCACTAAATAATAAGAGTATATACTTGAGAAATTTTATATAACTATATAAATTTAAACAATATCAATATATTATAAACTTGGTTTTCTTGAATTTCCATCCTTCTATAGTAATCCCTTTGTGTTCCAAAAACTAATTCCGAATTGTCTTATGTTTGAACCTTCATTTTATCAAAGGCAAACATAATAAAACTGGAATTGCCTATTGAGCAAATATTACTTTCTGTGGGGGAGAAAAGCCCAACCAAACGCATTGGGCCCAAGGCCCTATCTAAGGACCACTGTTGTCCGAAGAGATGAAAAAGCTCAGTTAAAGGCCCTGAGAAAGGAGCATGTCTGGAGAGGAGCTTGGCCGTGATCCGAGGAGATGCTCAATGGGCCGAGGAGCCCAATACCCTCGGATCCGAAGAATCTTGGTCTGACATGCGACCCTTTGTAGCCCAAGTGATCCTCCTGACGGATGTAATGACGGAAATGAACCTCGGACACGAATGAAGATAACGAGCAGAGAAATATCTAGGAGACAGACTTCAACCACCGCATTAAATGCACTGCACCTACTTCTCTGGCCGCATTAATGTGGAGAAGACCCCTGAACAGTATCAGCCCAGCTACCACCACTCACACAAGGCTAAAGAACACCTCTGATGGGACAGGCACTCAAGTGGATGTCCGGATGATGAACAAGTGGACGATCAAGATGAAGTGAGGGGATACTATATAAGAAGGAAAGCCCTCTGATAGAGAGAGGAAAAAAAATCAGAAGTAGAAAAGAGTGTACTCCATTACTGTAGCTCCAAGAATTGTAACCCAGTTTTATGAATGAAAAACACCTCCTCGGACGTGGCATTTACATCTGTCCGAACACACATTAATACAAATTCGTCCATAAACATTGCTGTTTAATACTGTTATTTCATTGTTAGCCTAACTCTTTCACCCATTCTCTACAAATTTATTGTCTTGGGTTCAGTGGGCTCAAAATCCATACCTTCTTGGGCTTGGGCTACAAAAATAAACCCTACAATTGGCGCCGTCTGTGGGAAGAGCTCGTGCGGGAGTGAAAACGACAGTTGATGATGGCAGGACGAGGTGAACAAGAAGCAGAGTCCAGGGCATCCCAACACGCGGCCCCTTTTGTTAACTTAGAGAAGAGACAGTATCGTGAAGGCAGTGTACACACTGTACGCATTAGCCAAAGCCAGTCACGGGGCGAAAGTCACATGTCCCATGCAGAGAAGAACCGGGATTTGCAACTGGAAGTGGAAAAACTAAAAAGGGAGTTGCGCCATGCAAAAAGGAAACGGATTTCATCGTACTCTGATGAAGACTCCGACGGCGAGCAGGATGCCGCTTACCAACACAAGTCTAGGACGCCAACCAGCGAGTCCTACACCTATGAAGAGGAGTCCCATCGTAAGAGGCAACATAGAAGTCCATCACGTGGGGACAGGGAGAACGATGCCATGAATAAGGCTCTGAATCAGATTTCTAGATCACCCTTCACGCGCAGGATTGAGGAGGCGAGACTTCCTCGGTGCTTTAACCAACCAACATTCACCATTTACAATGGTAAAACAGACCCCGTGGAGCACGTGAGTCATTTTAACCAGAGGATGGCTGTCTACTCCAGAGATGAAGCTCTGATGTGCAAGGTTTTCCCTTCCAGTCTGGGGCCAGTTGCTATGAGATGGTTCGACGGTTTGAAGGCAGACTCTATCAACTCCTTCAAAGAGCTCACTCAGGCCTTTGGCTCCCATTTTGTCACATGCCGAAGAGTGGCCAGACCTTTCTCTTCACTGCTATCCCTGTCCATGCAGGAAGGCGAGTCCTTGAAGGCATATTCAGAAAGATACTGGGAGATGTTCAATGATATGGAGGGCAACTCTGATGCAATGGCCCTCAACACATTCAAGCTCGGCCTCCCGACCGACCACGGTTTGAGGACGTCTTTATCTGGCAAACCGGTCACAAATGTACGTCAACTTATGGACCGCATAGAGAAGTATGAGAGAGTGGAAGAAGATCAGTAGCAAGGCAAGGGAAAGGACAAAGTTATCCCCCAGGAGAGGAGGGATTTCAGGTCAGACCGATACAACCACAGTAAACCGCAGAGAGATTTTGTGGGGCAATCAGGATCGACGAATCCTCAAGCGGTCAACACCGTGTTCAGAGAGCCAGTGCACCAGGTCTTGGAAAAGATCAAGAATGAACCATTCTTCAGGTGGCCGAACAAGATGGTAGGAAACCCCGAGAGGCGCAACCATAACCTCTACTGCCAGTACCATCAGGACCATGGGCATACCACAGAGGATTGCAGGAGCCTGTGGGACCATTTGGACCAACTGGTTCGCGATGGTAGGCTGAAACACCTCTTGCACCCCTCCAGCGGCCGAGGAGGGCACATGGGCTCAGGGCCACGCAGAGATGACCCCTCAAAGCCGCCGTTGGGAACTATAAACGTTGTCTTCGCCGCGCCGGGCAGAACAGGCTCCTGGCCACTAAAAGTTATGTCGGTAGGCCGACCATCAGCGGGAGAGTCAAGCCGAGGACTGAAGAGAGTCAAGTCTGGCACCCCACCGATGATAAGGTTCTCGGACGAAGACATGATTGGCACCATCCAACCCCATGATGATGCACTAGTCATCACCCTCAGAATAGGAGGATACGATGTGAAGAGGGTGATGGTGGACCAAGGTAGTGCTGTGGAGATAATGTACCCAGACCTCTACAAGGGGCTAGGCCTAAAACCCCAAGACCTGACGCCATACAATTCCCCCCTGCTAAGCTTTGAAGGGAGGCCTGTCATCCCGAAAGGCCGAATACGCTTACCCGTGCAGGCCGGCTCCGAGGTGGTGGAGTTGGACTTTATAGTTGTGGATGTATACTCACCCTACACAGCACTCGTAGGCAGACCTTGGATTCATGCACTTGGGGCTGTCCCCTCTACGTTGCATCAGAAGGTCAAATACCCATCTGAAGGACGGATCCACGAGATCCGAGGAGATCAGTCCGTTTCCAGGCAATGCCTAGTGGCTGCCATTCAACATGAGGCCCAAGCCGAGCCCTCGGCTTTAGTCGAAAGGGATTTATAGCAACTACAGTCTCGGGAATTGCCCGTCGAAGATTCAGATGAAAGCGCTCGATGTGAGGATCTAATGAAAGTGGTTATTGAAGACGATCCTGATAGGTTCTTCCAAGTCGGATCTCAGCTGCCTCTTCAAGAGAGGGAAGAGCTAATAGAGTTCCTCAAGCGAAATCTCGATGTGTTTGCCTGGAGCGCTTATGAAGCCCCAGGGGTAGACCCGGAGTTTATATGTCACCACTTGAAGGTAAATCCACTGGTCACCCCCAAGAAACAGCCTATTCGGCGCCCGTCCAAGGAACATGCTGATGCGGTGAGAGAGGAGGTAGCGAAACTCAAACAAGCTGGGGCTATCAAAGAAGTTTTTTATCCTGAATGGCTGGCAAATACCGTAGTGGTAAAGAAGAAGAATGGGAAGTGGCGAGTATGCGTAGACTTCACCGATCTGAACAGGGCTTGCCCCAAGGATCCATTCCCTATGCCGAAAATTGATTAACTGGTGGATGCCACTGTCGGCCACCCTCGGATGAGCTTCCTAGACGCCTTCCAAGGCTACCACCAGATACCATTAGCCCAGGAGGACCAGAAGAAAACTGCTTTTGTCACCCCTGTTGGTAACTACCATTATAACGTGATGCCATTTGGCTTAAAGAACGCGGGGGCTACCTACCAGAGGATGATGACGAGGATGTTCGAGCCACAGCTGGGCAAAAACATCGAGGTCTACATAGACGACATGGTGGTGAAGAGCAAGGTTATCGCCGAGCATGTGAAGGACCTTGAAAGCACCTTCGAGGTTCTAAGAAAGTACAAGCTGCGACTGAACGCTTCTAAGTGCTCATTCGGAGTGGGGTCCGGCAAGTTTTTGGGTTACATGGTGACTCACAGAGGGATCGAGGTTAACCCTGACCAGATAAAGGCCATCAACGATCTACGGGCTCCCCGGAATCCCAAGGAAGTTCAGAAACTAACCGGAATGACTGCTGCCCTCAATCGGTTCATCTCTAGATCAGCAGACCGGTGTCGGCCTTTCTTTTCTCTGCTCCACAAGTGGAAGGGATTCGAATGGATTGAAGAATGTGCTTTGGCATTCCAGCAACTCAAGGATTATCTAGCTCGACCACCGATCATGTCCAGTCCTGAGCCAGATGAGGTACTGTTCGCCTACATCGCTGTAGCTCCCTGTGCGGTGAGCCTGGTTTTGATACGATCAGACTGTGGTGTACAACGACCAGTCTATTACGTAAGCAAGTCACTGCATGAGGCCGAGATTCGTTACTTGCCTCTGGAGAAGGCTGTTCTAGCTGTGGTGCTCGGTACACAGAAGCTACCTCACTATTTCCAGGCCCATACGGTAATCGTCCTCACTCAACTCCCACTTAAAGCTATACTCCGAAGTGCTGATTACACCGGCCGGATCGCCAAATGGGGTACGATCTTGGGGGCTTTTGATATAAGGTATATGCCCCGCACATCGGTCAAGGGTCAGGTCCTTGCGGATTTGGTTGCCGAGTTCACAGAGCCCCAACTAGAAGAAGTAAAGCCTTCGGCGGACATGGATGAAAAACCAGTTGGCATGATTTCCCAACAGAACCCCTCCCATTGGGAAGTGTACGTTGATGGCGCGGCGAACCAAAGAGGTTCTGGAGTAGGGCTAGTGTTGATATCCCCTGAGAGGATCATTATCGAGAAGTCATTAAGGCTGGACTTCTCGGCAACGAACAATGAGGCGGAGTATGAAGCCCTGCTGATGGGAATGACCATGGTCCAAAGAATGGGAGGAAAGTCCATAAAGCTATTCTCGGATTCGAGGTTAATCGTGGGTCAAGTACAAGGCGAGTTTGAGGCAAAGGACGAAAGAATGCAGGGGTACTTGAGCCGTGTTAAACATCTGCGATCAGAGTTTGACTTCTTCAGTTTGCTACACATCCCCAGAAGTGGTAACTCACATGCTGACTCATTAGCAACGCTTGCTACCTCCTCGGACCAGGATCTGCCGAGAGTCATCGTTGTCGAGGACTTGCACAGGCCCACAGAGGCGAAAGCAGAGGCGATCCAAGTTCACCAGGTCAGGGCCGTGCCCTGCTGGATGGATCCTATAATCAAATTCCTCAAAGAAGACATATTGCCAGAAGAGAGGGGAGAAGCGGACAAAGTTTGGAGGAAAGCGACCCGGTTCTGGTTGTCCGAGGACCATAAGTTGTACAGACGCTCCTATTCAGGACCATACTTGTTATGCATGCATCCTGAAGCAGCCGAGTCACTACTAGAAGAGTTGCACGAAGGAATATGTGGAAGCCATACAGGAGGGAGTTCCTTGGCTCACCGCGCTATTACTCAAGGTTATTGGTGGCCGAAGATGCAAAAAGATGCCGAAGAGTACGTCAAGAAGTGCGATCAATGTCAGCGATTCGCCCCAAACATTCATCAACCAGGGGGAACACTTAATCCACTATCCAGTCCGTGGCCTTTCGCCCAATGGGGCTTGGATATCGTGGGACCATTCCCCAAAGCTGCAGGAAACAAGAGGTACCTTCTGGTCGGCACAGACTATTTCACCAAGTGGGTCGAAGCCGAGCCGCTGACCAATATCAGAGACGTTGACGTGCAAAAGTTCGTGTGGAAGAACATTGTCACCCGGTTTGGAGTTCCTCACACCCTCGTCTCAGACAACAGCCTTCAGTTCGATAGCAGGGCCTTCAGGAATTATTGCAGCGAGCTGGGAATTGTAAACAGATACTCCACCCCCGCCTATCCTCAGGGTAATGGACAAGCAGAAGCTGTCAACAAGGTTATACTGAGCGGTTTGAAGAAGAGGCTAGATGATGCGAAGGGTAGATGGGTAGAAGAGTTGCCACATGTGCTTTGGGCTTACAGAACTACGCCTCGCAGGTCTACTGGAGAGACCCCCTTCTCGATGACCTATGGAGCTGAAGCTGTCATTCCTTTGGAAACAGGGTTCCTAACACTGAGAACTAGCTCGTTTAGTCCGACCAGCAACAACGAGCAACTAGAGAAGAGTTTGGACCTGATTGAGGAAAGAAGAGAGAATGCAATGGTTCGGCTGGCACACTACCAACAAAAGCTCAGACAAGGCTACGACGCTAACGTGAAGCTAAGGCCTCTAGAGCCTGGTGATCTGGTGCTGAGGAAAGTTGTGGGCATCGCAAAGAACCCAGCTTGGGGAAAATTAGGACCCAATTGGGAAGGACCATATCGTATCACTTCAGGCGCTGGTATTGGAGCATATTTCTTAGAAGACCTGGATAGTCATGTAATCCCTCGCCCTTGGAATGTAAATAACCTCAAGAGGTACTTCTATTAATCAAGTCTTTTCTTCAACTGATATACCAATTCGTTGCGTAAAGTTTTCTCTCAAGTGTTTAAACTTAAATCCAATCATGCCTGTAGTCCTCGGACCAGATGATTAGGGTTAGTTAACACTCATTCATTGTTCTCTAAGTGTTTAAACTTAAATCCAGTCATGCCTGTAGTCCTCGGACCAGATGACTAGGGTTAGTTAACACTCCGGTGCAGTTCTCTCAAGTGTTTAAACTTAAATCCAATCATGCCTGTAGTCCTTGGACCAGATGATTAAGGTTAGTTAACACTCATTCATTGTTCTCTCTATAGTGTTTAAACTTAAATCCAGTCATGCCTGTAGTCCTCAGACCAGATGATTAGGGTTAGTTAATACTCGGTTACGGTTCTTTAAGTGTTTAAACTTAAATCCAGTCATGCCTGTAGTCCTCGGACCAGATGACTAGGGTTAGTTAACACTCCGGTGCGGTTCTCTAAGTGTTTAAACTTAAATCCAGTCATGCCTGTAGTCCTCGGACCAGATGACTAGGGTTAGTTAACACTCCGGTGCGGTTCTCTAAGTGTTTAAACTTAAATCCAGTCATGCCTGTAGTCCTCGGACCAGATGACTAGGGTTAGTTAACACCCCGGTGCAATTCTCTAAGTGTTTAAACTTAAATCCAGTCATGCCTGTAGTCCTCGGACCAGATGACTAGGGTTAGTTAACACCCCGGTGCAATTCTCTAAGTGTTTAAACTTAAACCCAATCATGCCTGTAGTTCTCGGACCAGATGATTAGGGTTAGTTAACACTCGAATACATTCGAATCCCATAATCCTTGAAGCAAATGACAGGTTAGTCAATACCCCCACGCAGCTATTGTCACTGGGGCTTAATGCAAAAATTCTTGATTGCGTTTAAATTGATTCTAACTTATAAATGTCATCCTTAGTTATGTTTAATTTGAAATCGAGGGATAATAACTTATGTTTAATTTGGAAAGATATGCGAAACTCACATAAGTACTCAGTCCAATCATTACTCATCAATAACTCTTATTCGGCCTATCCTTTTCAATAGTAATTTCGATTACTCACTCCATCAATACGATGTATCAATCAAGTTATTTGCTTTATTATGTCATAATTGCAATGTACAGTTATATGTGGCAATAATAAGTAATAAAACATGTATCAAAAAATCAAAGACAAATAGGGAGCCATTCCATAAAAAAAAAAAAAAAAAAAAAAAGGAAGAGTTACAATTTCTTAAACAAAAAACAAAAAAAGTACAAGTGCAAAACAAAAGCCCTATGTATCTACTCTTTCGCTGGAGGAAGCACAGGGTCAGCAACCTGGCTTGTTCGATCAGATGCTTCAGGGGCTTGGTCCTTGGGCTCAGCAGGAGTCTTCTCTTTACCCGAACCTTAGCCTTTGTCTTTGGCTGGCTCAACTGGTTTACCCTTGTCACCTGGCTGACTAGCCCCTTTGGGTGCATCAAGGGTAGGTGGAGGAGCTTGACTGACCAGGTTTGGCTCCGAAGCCTCTGGAAGCTTTGGAGCAGGAGGATCATCCACCGGGAGCTCTCGGATCTCAGGATCGTAATACACGCTCCCGGGCAGTCTCAGCTCAGAGTCTGCAGGCACTCCAGCGGTGTCCAGCGCCTTGCTCCAAGTTATGCAGCAGTAGTCTCGGCTAACCGAAGCAAACTGCTCCATAAGCTCGGACGAAGTCTGCTCCACCCCCAGCTGATACGCCGCCTTCTTTTCAGCCTCAACCACCTCCTGGGCCAACTTGGCATTCTCCTCGGCAAATCGGGCGTTGTCTTTGGCTTTTCGGAGTTCATCTCTTAGCCCGTTCACCAGCTCCCTCTCGGTCTTCAGATTGACCTCTGCCGCCTTTAGCAACTTACGCTGCTCCTCAGCCTGCTTTTCAACATTCTTCATCCCAGCGTCAAGGCTTTTCTTCTGGCTGGTCATCTCCGCGAGTTCCCCAGACAGACGGGCATAATCGTCCTTCAATTGGCCCAGAGATTTCTCCGCCTCGTCTCGGGAGCAGAACGCCGCCTGGGTCTCAAGGTGGCTCTTCCTGTTCCACTCCTCGGCCACGTAAATCTGCTAAGTGACCTGCATGATGGAAACTCTGAATGTCAAGCGCAGAAAAATAGGAAAAGCAAAAATCAGTGATTCAACTAATCGGACTAAGGTTACTTACGATGGCTAAATCCCTCTTAAGGGATCGAAAGAGCTCCTGCTGATTGAAACGCCTGAAGGACTCCATGTCATGAGGGAGGAGAAGTGGTTGCTGCAGAGCCTCAGCAACATAGCCTGCCCTCCCTCCATCATAATTCCTGAGGGAGGTCTCCCAGAGGATTGGAGCGCCCTCCAACTCCAATTTTGGAGACCAAATCCGCGGTCCTCCTCCTCGGTGCACATCTGCCACTGTGCCCTCGTCTCGGCTTTCAGTGGACGAAGCCCTGCGAGTTCGGTGGTCTTGTGCCACTTTCTGCTGCTTAGTCCCCTTAGTTGGCAACACTTGCCTTTCTTCTTCATCAATGTGGGGCCTTTTCTTCCTTAGGTCAGGAACGGGCTTTAGGCCGAGGCCAGGAACCTGAGGTGGCACTGGGGGCAGATTCACCACTGGTTTGGAAGTCCCAGTGCCTTTCTGCTCGGCCTTTTTGCCCCTACCCTTCATCAAACTCCTCAAATCCATATCGTCGTCCGAGGAGTCTTCGAAATAAGCAGCTAGCAAGTTAAGATGGATGCCTGACTGCCTGTCGGTCTCTTCCTCTGCGTCCGAGACTTCTATCACTCTATTTGCTCCTGAAGCCTCTCCCCCGAATTGAAATCTGTCTATCTGCTCCTCTAATGATGAGGTGGAAGAGCCGACAGTCTCACCCTCAACCGCCTGTTCGAGGGGAACCTGCTGGAGCGGCTGGACGAGAGGGGGTATAGCCCTAGGGTTTGGGTGGAGTGCAGGTGCGAGATCGTCTGGCGCCAAGAAACCCTTCCGACCAACGTCAATACGATGAAGGCGATGATCCCCCTGGACAATTGCGTTGCCGACTGGTTGGAAACCCTTTGGCTTTCCTGTATATCCCAGAATAAGAGGAGCCGATCTGAGTTGCCCGTCCTCGCTCACAAAAATTTCCGATCTCAACAGATAGTTAAGGGCGGCAGTGTTCGTAAGGCTGAGCCGAGGAGAAACGTGTCTTTTTTCTGTTACAAGGCACAACAGAACTTTGTTAGAAACACAAAAAGAGCAGCACAAGAAGAATTAAAAACCAGTAAAAGACGAGGATCCTAGGCCTATGGTTAGTGTGCCTAAATCTAACATGTCCCACCTGGCTTTCCATGCTTGACTGGGCAGTGAGGGCCGTCATACCACGCGCCCGAGACGATCACATAGTCGTCCTTCATCCCTTTATTGGATTTGGGGAGGCAGGAAATGAGCCTAACGACGTCGGACCGGGATTTTAAATAATATCCCGCTCCTTCCTGACTGTGGCACTCGTACATGTGTACCACGTCGAGCCAAGTGAGATCCAATCCTAGGAGACGGTTAAGGTCCTCAATCGCTCCTAAGATCCTAAACATGTTAGGCGCACACTGCCAGGGAGTAAGCCTATGGTTTCGGAGGTAACTAGTGGTGATGGGACCCATGGGGATTGTCATTCCCCCTTCTTTGAAGGCAATAAGAGGGATCACAACTTCCCCGGTTTTCCGATCAGTCAGTATTTTTTCTGGGGGGCAATACCTCAAACCCACGTTTGGGGGTATGCGATATGCGGCCCTGAACGCCTCGATTCGCTCAGGGCTATCTAACAGGTACTCGAGTTTCCCCATGGTGCCTAAACAAGAATGACTGGCCGAAGAGAATACTAAAGGGTTCGGTGGGCGACAACTTACGAGGGCTAGACCGGAGAAATGATTGCAGGCTTGTAGGAGGATTCGTGAGGACTCTGGGTAAGATCGGTACCGGTGGCTGGGAGATTTGGACGGAGTCGTGTGCTGGAACTTACTGGAGCGTCTGAAAATTCGCAAAGTGAGGGAAAAGTAACTTCCTCTGAGGTTTTATACGGGGTCAAACGAAGGGTCAGGGGCACTCCCGCCCAAATTCCAAAGAAAAAACCACAGCCGTTGGATCGATCATTCACCGTTGGATACGAAGGACAAGGCGCCACCTGGTGCAATTAATGCAGCGCCTTGGGAATATGGAAACCGCAGCGGCATTAATGAAGCGTCTATTCCTATGCCTACACACGTGCCAGTTCAAATTTGCCTGCACTCAAGCTTTTTGCTCCGTGGCAGGTCAAAATCCTACTTTTTCTCTTCGGATGCGAGGGAAAAACTACAATTTTGAGGGGATATTGTGGGGGAGAAAAGCCCAACCAAGCGCATTGGGCCCAAGGCCCTATCTGAGGACCACTGTTGTCCGAAGAGATGAAAAAGCTCAGTTAGAGGCCCTGAGAAAGGAGCATGTCTGGAGAGGAGCATGGCCGTGATCCGAGGAGATGCTCAATGGGCCGAGGAGTCCAAGACCCTCGGATCCGAAGAATCTTGGTCTGACATGCGACCCTTTGCAGCCCAAGTGATCCTCCTGACAGATGTAATGACGGAAATGAACCTCGGACACGAATGAAGATAACTGGAGCAGAGAACTATCTAAGAGACAGACTTCAACCACCGCATTAAATGCACTGCACCTACTTCTCTGGCCGCATTAATGTGGAGAAGACCCCTGAACAGTATCAGCCCAGCTACCACCACTCACACAAGGCTAAAGAACACCTCTGATGGGACAGGCACTCAAGTGGATGTCCGGATGATGAACAAGTGGACGATCGAGATAAAGTGAGGGGATACTATATAAGAAGGAAAGCCCTCTGATAGAGAGAGGAAAAAAAATCAGAAGTAGAAAAGAGTGTACTCCATTACTGTAGCTCCAAGAATTGTAACCCAGTTTTATGAATGAAAAACACTTCCTCGGACGTGGCATTTACATCTGTCCGAACACACATTAATACAAATTCGTCCACAAACATTGCTGTTTAATACTGTTATTTCATTGTTAGCCTAGCTCTTTCACCAATTTTCTACAAATTTATTGTCTTGGGTTCAGTGGGCTCAAAATCCATACCTTCTTGGGCTTGGGCTGAAAAAATAGACCCCACACTTTCTATTTAAAGTATGTTCCAATTATTCAAGTTATGTAATAAAGTAAACTAATCATTTATAAAACCAATTTAAACCTAATCCATAACCCAAAAACTAGATATGATTATCGAAATATTATCATACCAACTCAATTACAAAGGCTTAACACAATAAAAACTCTAAAAGCTCATCAAGCGATTCTGTGTTAAGATTAGATTTTACTAATTTGTCTAAAGTAGATAAAAGCACTGTCATACTTAAAGTGAGGTTATACAAATTTATTGTACTTGTTTAAGTCCAAGTAATTCCTCATGATCATTCTCCCAAAAAAAAAAAAAAAAGAAGTAACTCTTCATGTATAAAGTGTGTTTGTGCATGAGATCCAGGGGGAGGGTCAAGTTGTAAGGGTAGCATAAATTTCTAACCATTTAAAAAAAAAAAAAATTGTACATAAGAAAAATAACTTAAATACATTATTTAAAAAAAAAAAAAAAAAAAAACTAAACCAAAGGCACACAATACGTGCATGACTTAAAGATACAACTTTGTCAAATTAGTTTAACGATTTTAGGGCCACGAAGATCAAATTCTCCTTTTGTTTAAGTAGATAAAAGTTATTCAAAAAAATCCAATCTACAATGTACAATGGAGAGAATTTTCCTCCAAAATGAGTTGGAGAATATTATGCGATAACTCAAATTAGCAAATACATTATACTTTTAGTCATTTTGCCTATTTAATAGTTGTATAATTTAAAAAAAAAAAAAAATTTATAAATCATATAATCTACATGTGAATAATCTAATGAACTTTCATATAAACATAGTGGATTAGATAAAATTTATGTTTGAGAATAATGCTGACTTTTTTTCACATCAATATTAGTATAATTCACTATTACCTGATATGAGGAGTGAATATTCTTTTCGATTTAGTAAATAATTAGTCATCAGTTTGGAGTCTTGGAAGAAAACTTTGGTCTATATCTAGTTAATTGGATGATTCACTTTGGTCTACTTATATTATCTCAAAAAAAAAAAAAAATCACTCTAATTATCTTCTTTATATATTAAGAGGATACTGAAAGTTAGTTATGACTTCAAAAAATGTCAAAAATACTCTTATTCTAATTAGATAATCATTATTCTTAAAAAAAAATTAAAAAATGAGGTTAAAATTGTAATTTAACAAAATTCAAAATTCAAAATTCAAAATTCAAAAAAAAAAAAAAAACTACTAGAGAAACTTTTTTTGTAAAAATTAGCACACTCTCTATTTAAATATATCTCACATACGTTTAAAACATTTTTTCCTAAAAACTAACACACACTAAATCCAGCAATTTACTTCATTTCAAATCTTAAATTTTAGTTTCTTAAAAATTTGTAACCTCACTATTGTAAATTCAAATTGAAAAATTACATTAAACTCAAAAAAAAAAAAAAAAAAAAGCCCCACGCTAGTATTACGTTAATTTTTTGCAAACATAATTTTGCTTTAATGAGAATGTTTTTTCACACCTTTATAAATTGAGTAACGTTACAGTTACAAATTATTTTACAACATTTTTACAAAATGTTGATGTGATCAACATCTTATTGGTTTTCATCTAAGCCTACCATTAATATTATTATTTTTATTTATTAATAATCACTTACCATGTCAATAGTTTGTAAAATAGTTAGTACATCTAGTATTATTCTTGTAAATTATACTTGTGGTCGATTATAGTTAACTTATAGTTGACTTTGTATTAAGAAAAGTTTTGAGGCATTAAAAAAAAAAAAAACCCACCTTATGTTACTCTGTGGCTTGCCACTCCATATCTTTTTCTCTCACTAGACTCTACTGCTTCGATCTGCCACGGCTTCTCCATTGAAGCTCCGGAGATCCACCGAAATCCGACCGTATCGGAGTAGCTGTCAGAACTGCTGCTGCTTCTTCTTCTTCTTCTTGGAAATGGGTAGGGGTGGTTTTTCTGCGAAATCAACAAGCTCTCTTCTTTCCATATCCAATCCTTTGAGAATTAGAGTAAGCCATCCATTTCATTCTTCTTCTTATTATTATTCTACTCTTACCAGTAGTAAAAATGCGGAAAGCCCAAATGGGTTGATGAAATATGTGAGAAATGAGAGCAAATTTGGAAGCTTTAGGAATGTTGATCATGCCTTAGACCTGTTTGATAAAATGCTTCACTTAAGCCCTTTGCCTTCCATTGTGGATTTCACTCGGTTGTTGGGTGCCATTGCAAGTATGAAACATTACTCTCAAGTCATTACTCTAATTAAACAAATCGAATCATTTGGTATCTCTCCTGATCTTTATACTCTTACTATTTTGATTAACTGCTTCTGCCATTTAAACCGTCTAGATTTTGGGTTCTCTGTCTTAGCAACAATTTTCAAACTTGTTGACTGACTTTCTGTCATCTAATCAAGTAGATAAGAACATTCAAGAATTGCTTCACAAGTTTGTGTGAAGGGGTTTTAGTTTCTCACGATCGAGGACAAGTTTCATATTTTTACCCATCACATGTCAATCTGTAAGTGACATGTCCTTGTTTTGAGTAAATTTATATTTTTTATAAGATGATATTTCTCATCATTTATATGTGCAAGATTGATATTTCTCATCATTTATATGCACAAGATTGATTGTTCCTTTAATTGATCCATCTTTTGTTGAGATTTCATTGTGCACTCATGTTGTTGCTTTCGACCTATTTTCATGGACAGTTATTTCAAATTTTGTTTAATGTAAAGTTAATGCGAAAAATAATTTTTCTAAAGTTTGGCCTTCTTTGTGGTAATACATCCATTAGCTAGTGGAATTAGCTTTAATAAATGTTCCCTCCAATAAAAATAAGTGTTGGAGTTGCATGTTGAATGTTACAATAAAAATATATATTATGCTTAAATTTAAGGTGTAGTGAATACTTTACTTCTATTTCTATGCTGAATTTGTCTTAGTTTCACATGCTTTCCTGAACTGTATTGACACTAGACTTGGGAGTTGACTAGTGGTAGATCATATTTGCTAATTTTAGTTTGTTATTTTGTGGAACGAATGAGACATTTGTAATTATTTAAGGAATTCTTGTTGCTTTGTTATTTGTGCAATCCATTTGTTCATGACTTTTTTTGCCCAAAATTCTTCATTTATGAATTCTATTTGTGCATATGGGTATTTTGTTCCAGACTTGGGGTTTGTACATTGTGAAGTTCTCTAGGAAACTAGAGGAATTTCTCATAAATTTGTTTTCTTATGTACTTACAAAAGAAAATAATTTTTCTTATGTAGATGATTTGTTTGGTGCTTAATTTGCTTGTGATTCTTTCTTTTTGCTTTCTGGGTTATGTAGAATTGGTGGTATAGATTTAAGGGTTTTGGTTTTTTCGAAGTTTATAAGGGTATCTTAATTAAGATATAGAAAAGTGTTCTGATTTTTTGTTTGATTCGTGATTGAAGGCAATGTCAGATTACCCATCATCTAAGTCACATTTTTGTAGTTTTAATGCCTAGTGATTTTAGAGTAACCTATTTCGATGTCCTTTGGCAATTATGTGTTAAAAGAATTTTTATTTTTATTTTCCAAAAAAAGGGGAAAAAGAAGCATCATTGAGGACCACTGATCCCTCAACCCATCTGAAGATATCTCTTCCAGATCAGATTTTCTGCCAAGCTTCAAGTCCTCCATAAGTCCTTTTTTCTTCTGCTTACCAAGGTATTGGAACCAACCAGCTGCTACCCTCTTTGCTTTTGGGCTCCAGCTCAATTGAATTTCATGAAAATTCCTTCGAATCCCAGTCCATAGCAAGTAAACCTCTTTCACTACTTATCAAAAAAAAAAAAAAAAAATCACAGCATGAAAGAAAAGTGAATGCTTCAAGCAGAATTAAAATGAAAGAATCAATGGTATTTTTTTTTTTCTTTTGGTTAAATCTTATTTATATGGAGCTTTGTTACTTTTAAGACTTGATTAGTTTACCCATTAAGGCAGTTCAAACGTGCAAAACTATTTTTTGTTTAAAAAAATCTTCTTTAAGAGTATGTAAAGCTGCTGGAGTGTGTACATGTATTGGAAGGACATTGTGATGGAGTTGCTTCTGTTGGTGTCATCAAATAAAAAGGTATAATATATAGGGATTGATCATCTCTTAAAATGATTCTTTCTTTCCAGAAACTCCTATATTAAATGTTGTACCAAGTTGAACCTCTCTGACCTCAGTTTTTCTATAAAATTCTAGTACCTGAAGTGATGTAGTAATAACATTATTCTCTCTTCTTTTTTCATCCTACTTGGTGTCTGAGGTGGTATGCACTATTTCTTTGTTGGTTGATGCTTTTTTCCAGTGGTCAATGTTTCAGTGGTCACTTCCTTGTGCTATCAATTTTTATGTTGTTCTATATGTACAGGTAAGGTGCTAAAGTGTTACTGTGAGTCTCTGACTGCTGCATCAAAATATCACACTGTGAGGCTGTAGAAGGCAATTGGAAAAGGGGGAAAAGAAAAAAAAAAAACTACATTTGGTAGTTAAATTAATTTCCTGACTAATTTATAGTTGACCTTTGTGGAGACATTTTACTCAAGGTGGAGAAATTACTACCAAAACACGCCTTTCATGGTTGATAGCAATGACCGTGACAATGGTTGAGGCCAGGCATAATCTGTGCCGGATGTTGGGTTCTGGTACTACATATGACCTCCATAGGTAACTATTTATTGTTCTCTTTTTTTATTAGGTGATTTTCTGTTAGTTTTCATATTATTTAAGAAGTGGAAGTGTGGAACACTATAATTCTGTAATTATCATTACGAATTTGTATATTACTACTATAAAAATTGCTCAACATCATTTTACTGTGGTTATCTGAGTTTAAAATCTTGGTAAACAAGTTGCAATTCCACCGAAACACAGTTTGTATAGGTGCAACATCTTGGCAAGGCAATTCATACACAGTGCAAGTTGTAAATTCTTGATTTAACTAAGCTTGATAGCTTCTAATGTATAAATCTCATACAAACATAAATTTAACTTGTTCAATTACAATAGATCTTAAAAAAACACAACAAATTTACATAGCATCATTGATTACTTAAATGATCACATTAGTTACAAGAAGGATTGTTGACTGTGTACAACGTCTCCATCCTCCACAGGAACAATAAAAAATTTACCTACGCTGAAAGTTTAACCGTGCTATAAAATATGCAAACAAGGAAGCAAAAACAAGGGGGAAGGCAATGAGAACAATCGCCACAAGAGCTAATTGATCATGGTGAAACCCAAAGTAATCTTTTAAGAAGGCCACAAAAGTTTTGGTTTCTCCAAATACCATGATGTCCTTATTTATATCTCTATACTGTGAAGTAAGCAATCCATTTAGCGACCAAGATGTAGGAGTCAGATAATACAACCACGTCCACCATTTTGGAATTTGCTGCAAGAGTAGTACAACATAATCGGTTCACCTATATATTCATAAGCTTTCACAATCACACATACACTATGACCTGAATGGAGACAGTTTGGCAACCTTACCGGTTTAGGAATCAAAAAACCAGCAAAAAGGTTGAATGTTGTGTAGAATCCCGAGGACAAAATTGTAGCTACCATGTAGTTTGGTGTGAATGAAACAAGTAGCATTCCAAGATAATTCTAGTACAGCAAGGAACAAAATGTGACATAGAAGTACCAGGAAACCTTATAAGCTGACCCATAATATCCAATCATTGGATATATGATCATCACGAATATGACAGTTTCAATGAAGAGATAGGGAACTTCCACTATCACCTACAAAATTATTATCCATCACTTTATAAGCTGAAAAAAGGGAAAAACAAGTGGCCCTATCAATATCTTAACTCTCTCTCTCTCTCCTTCCTTTTTTGGATCAATGATGATAGTATACTGCACAAGTGGCATTAACCAGTAGAACATATACAGCAAAGAGGTCATAAATTTCTCATGAACATGTTTGTTAAACAGCCCCATATTCCACTGGGTATTCATGTTGTAACTATCAAAGATCTAGCAAGATTCATCACACATAAAATTGACTTCATTTTAGTTTACAAATAATATCTTGAAATCAAATCTACACTAAATTCAATCAGTTTCAAAAAAATTATACCTGTGCAAGTGAATAAGCACATGAAGAGTACATCCCTGCAAATTTTTCCCGATACATAACAGTTCGCTCTGTAGCAACATATGGTAGGACTTTTGTGCAGTTACTTATGCCCAAGAAGATCACAGCTGAGTACATTGCCCCAAATATGTTGAATACATTCTGCTGGTTATTTCTGTAAGTAAAATAATAGTCAAGTCTTTTATCATGTAGAGAAATTTATATATTTTATAGATGTAATCTATCTTAAGCAAAGTGAAGATCTACAATTATAAGAATCATGTTTAACAAACTTCATAAGTGGCACTCTCATTGTAGTCTCACACTACAAATTCAATTTCTCCAATGTCACTATTACTAGTAGTTATCTCATGCTGTAAACATTTTTCTAAAGAGAGTGGAAAACTTAAACATATTAAAACTTACATTTTTATTCCTTGGTTCCAATATAGTACCCCAAAAATTAAAGCTGATATAAGTGCAAATACGATACGCATCAAGTTGTATGCAGGACTCCTCCAATAAGCCAAATGCTGTTTCCATAGGCAAGATTTGAATTGTCCCCAACCATTTTGTGAAAAGAGGGTAGGAAAATACAGATCTCTTGAACCAGGAGGTGGATTACTCAATTGCCTTACAAGCTCCTTGTTTTTTCTGCAAATGGGATAATAGCAGGAGTCACATTCGAAGTTTTAAAAATGCCAATACATGTCAAATGTAGATCATTCATCTTAAGGACACTATTTTACTCCACATTGACACAATAGATGGCTTTAAGAGAGATTAGCACAATCTTGATACCTTCTAACCTACATCCAGACACAAACACATAAACATAGAGAGAGAGAGAGAGAGAGAGCTTTCTAAGCTCTGTTACAATTGAACGCTAATTAAGTGAACGAATAAGTTGAGTTTGAAATGCTCTGCATGACTAGAGTAGAAGGTTGTAAATCAAATAAAGATTTTTTACTGATATCTCACACACATTGATTTGGCTCAAAATAATCAAACCAAGGCAAAGTTTCTACTTGGAATTCAGCAAAAAGCTTGTTAGGAATAGTTTACACTAAATTCACCTGCAATCTGATCATCATATGGCTACAACTCTGACGTAGAAAAATCACCATAATAGATTGCATATTCTAATAACTCGAGATTTTGGAAAGAGAGAGATCCACGTAATACAAATACAACATGTCCATTCTAAACCCTGATCTGTCTCACAACAGATTGTTATATTTTCTATTTTATGCCATATACTTTTAGATCGCAATAATTGATTTTGTTCCCATTGAGGTCGTATAAGGAAGGAAAATTATAATACTGGGCCACCCAATGCTTTTCAGAACAGATGCCAAGCAAATTGTTTGCTTCTTTTGATCTTATATCCAACATTAGGAATAAGTATGATAGAATTCAGCATCATCAAAGTTACTTTTGAAATAGAAACACATTATTTGACATTATGTGACATCAAAACCAATGACATTCATAATTGAACTCAGCAACTCACTCGTATAGAGCAGATTCTCTGTACTTTAGAGCAAAATCTATGCCAAGTTTTGCTTCTGCAGATGTAGAAGCGACGTCTAACATCCATGCTGCCGGATTGTAATTATTTCTAATCTTTGGAACTCGAGGAATACTCTGTCAGAATATAAGCTGTGTAACAAGAAGATTTATCCACTTAATTAGTTGAAGAAAATAGTATTAC